>CM073764.1:67281062-67881062 GCA_037127475.1 Arma custos | reverse complement strand
GCAATGGAACGTTTCAGCAAAATATTATGTATATTTTTATATTGAAGAGAAACGATTTGCCCTGGCCGATTTTTAATTTGAATAGAAAAGACTTGCCCTGCTTGTAAATAATAGTGGATAACAGTCCCTAGATACCGGCTAATACAAAAGTACCAAAAATGCATAAATAATTGCGGTAATTATTTTGAATAATATTGTTTTGATTCCATAAAGTTTTACTGAGTAATCTTTCTTTTGAAATTTATATGAAACGACCCAACAGAATGCTCTGATTTCTTCAAACCTCATTTGTTTGTTAAAGTTACCAATGATGGCATTAAGCAAATTGTTAAATAAAATATTTTTGTTACAAGGAAGTTTCATAAATGCTTCCGTGTTGTCAGCAATGTAAACTTCACTTTTCTTTTACATGTATTAATACTAGCTCTAAGATTAGGAAGGTAAAAGTTAGGGGGTAGGAGGAAAGAGAGTAGATAGGAGAAGTTTAGTTGATAAGTTAGAGTATGAAAGTAGTCTATTAAGTAGTATCTAAGTTAGATATAGCACATAAGTTCTAAGGTTAATCAATAATCAACAAGCCTACAAGTCAGTTCATAAGAATGTCTCTATTATACCGGGTGTCCCGAATTTAAATGGCAAAACTTCAAGAACTTATAGGGGACCGAAAAATTAAGATAAAAAGTCCTTTAGAGATTTGCTTAGTTTTAGAGAAAGACGCAAAAAAAGAATCAAAACAAAAATGTTACAGGTAGCGATTATCACCTTTCAAAGTTCGTCAGGCTAGGCAGTGAGATATGTAAACACTTAATGTTATCCTTTACATTGTTTTATTTGTTTACATTTTGGCTTTCTTCTAGGATTATAATTCCTAAATCAGTCTTCAGCCAGTTACTCAGATTTTTTTGTGTGAGTGGAGAATAGCATCAGCCACAATGCCGCATACAAATTCTAATGTTGAATACGCTGATATGATTTTTGTGTATGGTTTCTGTAACGGTAATGCTTTAGAAGTGGGGCGGGAGTATGCGCGCCGATTTCCAAATAGAAGAGTGCCTAATCAACGAGTCTTTTCGTTAACTCTTAATAGGCTACGAGAGACTGGGTCATTCTTAATACGTAATGAAGTCGACCAATTCCAGGCAGCAGTAAGAGCAGATTATCGGAGAAGAAATTGTGTCCAACGCCACTTCGATAATAATCCTGAGACTAGTATCCGAAGAGCATCTGCTACATTAGCAATATCGCAGCAAGCAATATGGCGAATTTCGAAAGGTGATAATCGCTACCCATATCATCTTCAAAAAGTTTAGAATTTATTACCTCAAGATTATGTCAAGAGATTGAATTTTAGTAACTGGTTTCTTGAAAAAATTCGCGATAATAATTTATTTCCATTAAAAATTATATGGACCTATGAAGCTACCTTTACAAGAGAAGGAATTGTTAATCAAAGAAATTATCATGTATGGGCTATTGAAAATCCCAGAGCTATTAGAGAGAATAGGTTTCAGCATGGATTTGCTATTAACGTTTGGCTTGGAATTTGGAACGGATTACTAGTGGGACCATATTTTTTACCTGGAAGATTGAATGGTATCACATTTACACATTTTTTGGAGAACGACTTTTCTAATTATTTAGATGACATTCCCTTACAACAGCGGATTGAAATGTGGTTCCAACTCGATGAATGTCCAGCTCATTATAGCAGAGTTGCTCGAGCTTGGCTGGATATAAATTATCCACAACGATGGGTTGGACGTGGAGGAGTAGTACCTTGACCACCCAGATCACCTGATATGACACCCATGGATTTCTTCGTATGGGGAACCTTGAAGTAGAAAGTTTATTCGGTGTCAATCAACTCAAGAGAGCAATTAAGAGAACGAATCATAGATGCAGTGCACCAAATATCATCAGAGCAATGTTTAGCTGCAATTTATCAAGTGAGTGCTAGATATAATGCTTGCATTGGTGCAAGAGGACAACATTTTGAGCAATATTTACATTAAAAAGAACATAACATAAATATAAATGTAAATAAATAAGTATAAAAATGAAAACTTGTTTTGTTTCTTTTTCTGCGATTTTCTCTAAAACTAAGCAAAAACGAGCAAATCTCTAAAGGACTTTTTGTCTTAGTTTTTCGGTCCCCAGTAAGTTTCTGAAGTTTTACCATTTAAATTCGGGACACTCTGTATATCCTAGAATCTTACATTATATCTGTTCTATAACTCAATAAATATATATTTCACTTACAATTCGTCCACCGTTTTATAACTTTAAGACAGAAGAAACGGTATTAAAATAATCAATCTTTTCCAACTCCATTTCTGTGGAACGATTTTGAAATAGATATGTATATATAATAATAATATAAATATATACAGGGAGCTAGAGACAGGACAGGGCTGACCTCAAGGGAGGCCATTAGAGAGGGATCGCCAGTTGGAATCACGTCTCGGTGTGGTTACAAAAATAAGAAGCTAGAGGACCGCCCAGTTCTCCCAAGTCGGCTCATTACACAGGAATCCCTACACAATTCTTGTCTCCTTCACCTCCAGTCTTAATGTACCATTTTAATTTTAAGCACAACTTTCCTGATCAGATCTGAAGAAAACTCCATTACTTAAACGATTCGCATCTGGAGAAAACCCCGTGTTCCCGACTTCATCATTAATTTTTGAAGTGTTTATGTTTACAGATCGTATTTAACTGTTATCAATCATTATTAATATTACTTATTAATTAATTAAGATTAGTTAAATGGCTAATAAAATATGTGGGGATAGCTATACAATATATTAGGGGAGAACTATACATCCCAGCAATAAAGAAGACCCTGGAGATTAAGTACGGATTAAGAATGAAAACAAAGAGAAGAAATTTTATGGAGAAAATGTTAACCATACTTGGAACTAAACATTGTTTCTTCTTACATAACAAGTATTCTTCGTTATTTTAGAAGTTTGACTTCTACTATAACGAAGTAATTTGCGAAAGTTGGAAATTATTGTACAGAAAAATCTGTACCACAGGGTACAAAAATCAAATAATAGCAATTATCCCGTATGCGACTCAATCGTAGAAATGAGGGAATGCGTGGATGAGGGAATCAGCTATAACTTTTTCTATGCCATATTTATATTCTGTTATATTGGCTTGGAGTTTCTGTTTTATTGGAGCCAAGCAAGGCAGAGAACAATAACCGAGGCAGAGATTAAGGATAATTAAATGATTTATAAAAAGGTTAGGTATTAGGGGAGAGTTCTACATCCTAGCAATAAAAGAGACACTGACTAAGAGATAGTTAAGATGGTACTCATTATGACTGGAATGGTACTGATTAAGATTGGAAGAAGATCCAAAAAGGTTATTGGAGAAAAGTCCTGTAAATGTTAGACCAAGAGGAAGACCTGCATGAGCTATATTTTGGTAAAGAGAGAGGGAAAACTTTTCAGGAGATGACGGCGTGAAAGAGATGTAAAACCTGCGAAAAGTGAGTTAGTTAAAGAAGAAGAAATTTATCCAAAGATAGTGTTTTTTGTATTTCTGAAATTCAAAGTGGAAATGGTGGCCTTCTGTTGTTCACTATGTTTGTAACATATTAATCCTCTTTTTTTTATAATATTTACTGTCACTACGATTGACGATTGTGAAGTATGCCATCAAATATAAGGATGGAATATTTTATGATGTATGCGATTTTCATGATGTTTGAATTTAATCCTTAAAGTGCGGGCGACTTTCGGGCGATTACTATCACTGAGTACTGAATACTTTTCACTCGGGGCAGCTCTATAGCTTTCAGCTCATGGCAGGACTAATAAACTAATAGTATTCCTTTAGAATCAGATTATATGACAAGATAACTTTATTTTCATGTATCAATATCTTATTAAAATGAGTAAAATTTATATTGTTACATAAATGCATAAACATAAAAATAAGGACAAGA
This sequence comes from Arma custos, assembly GCA_037127475.1. NCBI lineage: Eukaryota > Metazoa > Arthropoda > Insecta > Hemiptera > Pentatomidae > Arma > Arma custos. The sequence goes on along the minus strand of CM073764.1, from coordinate 67,877,104 downwards.
TCTGGTGTGCCTTCGTAACTATTTAGGGTCTCGGGCAATTACGAAAAATATATCAATAATACCTACCATAAGATTGATTCAAAATATCATGATATTTTAATGAATTTCAACTCTTTAATACGAGTATTTTGTGTTAATTTTAATTTTTTTTTTCTACATAAGTTATACGTATAAAGCTGCCCCTCATAAAGTTATGCGTAATGTTTTAATCATAATTTCATGTAACTATTACATGAAAAAATAATAGTTAAAAAAAATATATATGCACTCATAATACCCACCATAATACACAAATATCCGTCCATAGTACTTTGAGGATTTAGAGTTTAAACTTGGATACTCGGCAGAACAAGGTACGACCGCGTTCGGGGACGTGTGTTACAAATGGACCATTCGCCTCAAAAACCGAATTTGCATACAAAAAATTATTGGATTCTGTGTGGTGGTACATGACAGGAATTGAACGTTTTAACAAACTAGCAATAATATATAACGAAGTAAGTGAACAAGATCCTAACTAAAGTAATTTTCAATGAACCTTCTCCCCGTGTATACATCGCAAATTGCAAGAATGCGGGCATATGGGATCAGTGAAGAGAAAGGATGTGTCTGTCCGAGAGTCGAACCAGGATGGCTCAGTTGGTAGAGTACATGACGGAAACATGGGAGACCCGGGTTCGAGTCCCGGTCCTGGGCATGACAGGGCCTATCTATCTTTTCTTTTCAAATAAAAATACATATCATATATACTTCGAAATGTTATTTGTAACTTTTATTTCTTGATGGAATTGTTAATGGAATCTACTCATTACCCACAATTACATTCTTTTCTATACTAAAGCTCACGATAAATATATTTTTGGAATATATTAAAAATGAAATGAATAATGAGTTAAAACTCGTAGCTCAACTCCAAGCGACAACCTGCGGAATGATTATCCAAATGGAAAACTCCAAAAAACAAAACATTGAATTTCAAAGAAGAACCTCTATCAATGCAGGGCATGAAGAGCCCTCGGTTCAATTCCTGGTAAAGATTGTACTTTTTTCTATAACAACGGTTGCTACTGCTAGGATTTTCCCCGAATAAGAGTACCTACTTTATAAATGCTGGGTAAGGGGGGTCTGTAGATCCCACAGGAACCTTTCGTGGCTGTTAATATCCATGAGAGACACATATTACTTTAGAGAATTAAGGCTTTTTTTTTTTTTAAGTTTTTCATTCCAATAATTATTTTATGCATCTTCCTTCGTCCAGGAATATTGATATAATAAACTAAACACACTATACAAGAATTGTCTAAACCTGCCGATCAGTCTACAAGTTGTATCCTCCACATCTTAAATAAGACAAGAAAGAGACAGCTCGATCCCCCATTCGGTCTCGATTTCGGACGTCTTCGGAAGCTGGCGCTAATGCCTGATATTACCCGACCCTAATACCGATCTATTCAAATGTAATCAAATCAGATGGTAATGACGCGCCCTCCATCTCCGGCCCGGATGGAATGAGTGTGTTCTCGGTGAACTCCGAGTCGATGCTCTATTTAGTTCTTCTCATTAAGACACGATTTTATTACTTCTATTTATTTACTTACGATTTTATTTGCGATACTATTTTCCTCTAATTATTGTTAACATAACGCACGGAATGCCTTAAAATGAAATAAACTACAAGCAACACAATAAGAAAAAGAACCAGAAACAAAAAATTAAATAGGACTATATCACGAGGACTGCCGATAGAAAGAAAACTCAAAACTATAGTAATTTATTATAGTCAAATGAACATCTTTACCAAGCTTAGAGCTTATATATCTATATCATGTAAGTGATTAGAGGACTTTCGTAATTAAAGAGCAGAGTAGGTACATAGCAACGATCTCAAGTAAATAGTTTATAAATTGGATTTGTAACAAGGAAGTTTTATCAGTGTAAGCTTCCTTCACTATCAGTCAATGTAAGCTTCCTTGTCCTCACCATTTCTTTTACATGTGTATGCATATATACAGCTCTAAAGGCAGGTATATAATTATATGCAGGTATTAGGATTAGAAATCTTAGGGAAGGTAGGAGAGTAGAGAGTTAAGAGGAGATGTGGTAGTTAGTTCACAACATGTAAGAGAGTAGCCTCTTTAGTCAGGTGTAGTGCATAATCACTATGTAATAATGATAGTCAATAGTCAATAAGTCTACTAGTTAGTTTATTATAACAATATTATATAATGTTCAATAACTCGATAATATATTTCTTACTAGTCGTCCACCGTTTTTTAATTCAGTCAAGACGACAGAAGTGAAAACTCAAAATTTAGTTATTTAAGTTAGAAAAGGGTATTCCTTAAGTGGGGTATGGTATCTCTGATGAGTGGACTGTAAAAAGATGAAATGAAATAAATATATTTTGATATACATGAATACAAGAAAATAACTTTATATTACTGTTTATCCATAATCTGTGAATGGCTATTTATTGTGTGGTTGCTTGTTCCTCCTCACCCTGCTGGCCCTCTGAGTGGTCTACTCCATGCTGCTTATGGAGTATATCCTTATTCTGTGTCTACTTGTCGACTTCCTGTACTGTACTGGTGTACTACTGGCCATTTTGTCTCACTAGTTGTTGGTCTAGTGGTCCCCTAGAGGGCTCTGCCTCTGTTGCAAAGAGGTATAGAAGATAAAGTAAGAAGCGGGGCGTTTGAATTATTCTGATCTGAATTATTTAAATTTCATAATTACTGAAATTATTAAGATTAGTCTGGTTTTCACATCAATTGGTACTCTGAGCTATAATTATATATATTTACAGGGATAATATATTGTAAATAATGAAAACATATGATGGGCTACACAAGCTGAATATTACTTATTTCATCCTAAGTCTAGTGTATTTGCATCCATTAGAAAATTAAAAGAAGGTATTTAACTACAATAAAATATTTAGGAGAAAAGGAAAATGTTTGGTTCATTGCTTTCAATAATGTATACAGTATACTTGATACTGTTTTGAATACCGGTGATAATAATCATATCCCTGTTATGATTATTACTAGCAGTCCTCCAAATATTTGAGTGTCGGACCATTTATAAAAGGTAAGGAGGAATATTCCTACTGAACTGATAAAAGCATGTGGGAAAGCAGGAGTCTCAAGGATTCATGTTTTGATGGAAAATTAAAAAATGACTGAAAAATGGAAAAAATCTATAATTATTCCGATCCATAAAACGGGCCCGAGGACGAACTGTAACTATCGCGGAATCTCACTGCTACCTACTTGCTATAAAATATTCTCAATAATCCTAAATTGTAGAATTACGGAATACGCTGTGGCAATTATCGGGGATTATCAATGTGGTGTCAATCGAAACCGTTCAATTATCGATCAAATATTTTCCTTATGCCAAATATTAGAGTAAAAACAGAATACAACGGAGTCGATCATCAGCTTTCATCGTCCCTAAAAGATTTTATTAGCCATGCTTAAATGCATTGTTTCATGCGTGTATACTGATCCAACATCATTTGTAGATTTCAATTATATGATTAATTACAAATCTATTATATACATATGTTTTTTTTTAATTCAAACTAAAGTACGGCAGAAGGAGTACCACGAAATAGTCAACGAAAAGAATAATCTTTTTCCAAGTATAATAGTCCCATCATTACATATTTCTTTTTTCACATGTAGTTGCCGTATTCCGAGAATGTCTAGCAGTTAACTACACGCCGAGGTTCCGCCATTATCCTAGTCAATTATTCATCCCACAAGAAGTTTTTTAATCTTTTAATAACTTGTACGCGTCCGTTTCGAAGGGAGATCGGTATCCGTCGAGGATCGTAAAGAGTTGTTCCATTAGTAACGACTATTGATACCATCATCGCTCTTTAGTATGCATAGCTCCGTACTGCCACTCTCCTGAAGGAAGAAGTTCTTGAATTGTCCAAAGCAGAGCGAAAACTTGTTTGTTGGACAGCTGGAGTCCTAAATTTTGTCTATCCTAGTATAATTAGGAGGGAGCGGAGTGGCTCAGTGGTAGTCCCGCTGCAGGGCAGTACTTTTATATGGTCTGTTTGCAGCCGGAGATGGATGATATAGAATGTAGGATCCTCCTGGGGCTCACCCAGCCTATATAAAGTATTATAAAAATAGGGTACCCAAAATAAGGGGGGGTAATCTGGCGGTTGAGCGTGACCTAGGACAAATCACCTCCTTGCAGAACCGTTGTCCATGAAACAGTATAGTCTCTACCTTCTACTGAACTCCAGACCCTTCACGGGTTGAAGTGGTACAGTTTTTTTTAATAATTATAATTAGGATAGGTTTCTTTCACTCTTCAGACTCGGGGGAGGCATTTTACGTCCACACCTCAGTACAATATACCAAGGATTTTTTACTCCCTTTAAAAACTCTCAAAGCCACAGGTCAGGCTGCAACCCACGATCTTGGGCATAGCAGGCTGTAATGTTAACTGCTAAAACAATGGGGAACTCCCCTCAGTTATGGTCTCATTGTCGATATGAATTATAAATTTTTATTATTTAAGACTTCTTGTTTAAGTATAGCATCATATATACTTTGTTCTTGTACAAGATGATGATAAAGTTGATTGGCATACTCCCCTTAAACAAATAATGTTTGGATATAGCGGTGGAACGTAGGATCTAACTTTTTTCTGGATTATTTGTGTTTTTTTAACTACATAATAATTCATTTGATTTACAATTGTTTTCTTTTTATAACATTATAGTTTTACTACTCCAATTACCCGTAGTTAGATTTGGCATTAAATCGCATATTATTCTAATCTTATTTCCACCGCTATGATCTGTAATATTATTATCTAAGGTGAATTACAAGTTTTTTCCTCTACGTTTACTTTTTTTTTTGTACTTTTATTTTTGTAGTATGCAAACCAAACTCTTTGTATGTTAATAATGCAAAAATCAGAAATAAAGTAAAAAATATTAAACATAGGATCTAACACGCCCCCTATAGTTTCCTTTAGGTTCAAATACTATCCTACAGGAATCTACTGGTAAAATAATCATCTATTTGGTACAAAATTTAATGGTCTTTTTTTACTAAGCAATCTTTCTTGTAAGTCATATTACGAATGCATGGTAAAATGAGATGCATTCTTTCAAGATATAATCAGTTACGTTAGACGTTTTTCAAATGCAACTCCCTCATATTTTTCAGTACTTCTCCAGTAGACATAACTGGAATTTCCAATGTAATGTTCATGTTTTATCATGGATACATAAAGGAAATCCCTTTCCAATTAATCAGATCACACGATTTGGCATGGTTCAAAAAAAAAAAGATAAACTTTGTGTCCAAATTACTCGTAAAACACTTTATAGAGCTAAGACTGTCGCCCCTTCAATATTTTTTAAAAATTTATTTACCACAACTGTATAATACTAATACATCAGATAAATAGAATGAAAGTATATTATAGGGTGAGATAAAGGTAAGTAGAGAAGCCACCCAATGATAGTACTCGAACGACAAACTCAATTTAGAAGGTCATGAGGCCAACTTCTTTTCAGGCGCTTCGGAGGGTTATCAGGATTATCAGACGTTGCTAGGTTTGAAACTAGTAGGTTTGAATGGGAATAAAGTATCTCATAAAATATTTATATCGGATTCGATTCAAATCAGTAAAAGATCTCATTATGGTTAGTGTTCGTAACAAAGTAAAGAGCATTTAGGATTTTAATAAATCTATTGGATTGTAAGGATCAAATACGAGAGGAGCTCCAGAATTCTGCTCGTAAGTCCAGATGGGTCTTATGATTGTCATGCATATGAGTCTTTTGTAATTTAATTGGGAGCTAACAGCGTTTGTTAAGTAAATGTTGAAGTCACCTGAAACGGCAGAAAAATAACATAAAATTGTACTTCTTGAATGTCAGAGCTACCGGTCTATACCAAACCTTCTTATATCTACATAATTTCTCACAAAAACTTTCTTATTTCAATACAAGATAATGGGGATACCTAAAAATCTTTATATAAATGAACTCTCAAACTAGGTCGATCAGTGACGTCATACATCAAACTAATCAGCCCAACTCGACATTAACCCTTAAAGCACGTCATGTACAAATTGACGTGAAATTGTCAGGTCTGTTTGAACTGTTTGGAAGGTAGCATTAGCATTAGGTCAGGGGGATTCAAAACAAAACAAAAACGGGACAGGACTCAACCGTCTAATCCTTAGGATGTCACGTACTTATGTTGAATAATAGGTATGATATGGTTAATATATAACTGTAAGTAGGGGATGTTCGTCCGAGAAATATTTGGTGTTTTTTTTTATTTTGTCCTTTTTTTTTATGGAGCCGTTTTGGTTCGTTGACCCGCAGCCTCTGTGCTGAGGACTGCCCCTTAACAATCTCCCACGCGTCACATTATCGACGATTTTCCGATCAATTAATTATTTTTTCTTTTTATTGTAGGTGTATGATAGCACTGTAGAAAGGTAATATAACAAGTTTCTTTAATAAAGTAAAAACATATTTTCATAAAATGTGAGAGTTTTCCTGTCCTTGACCTGGTACCAGCATTTTTTATTACTTCTGAATAAATAAAAAACTTTTATGGATTAATATTGTCACAGCAACAAGTCAAGCGAAACGAATTGACGAGAATTTGACGTCACGGTAGAAACCGGGAAGAAACATTTAATAATGGATTCAACGTGGCATTTTAAGAGAGAGAGAATTGAATAGCCACATGAGTTTACCAGACAGATATTATTTGTAGAGAAAATTGAAAACTATAATGAATAGAGTAATGTTTAGAGTAGGTATTAGAGTAAATAACTTACAGTTACTTGTTTACAGTTCGATTTCGGTGATGATTTCGGTAATCATTTCATCTAGAAATTGTTTTAGAAGTTTCAACAAACATTTCGAAGTATATAAGAGAGGAAAATAGTTGACTGGATGATAAAATGGAGAACGGAGATAGTTGGGGGGTGCAGTCATAAAAACACTAAATAAGTACTAGACTTATATTTAGCTAATGACGACGTTTCGACCTACAATGTAGGCCATCTTCAGGGCTATGAGAGGAAAAAAAACAGAACAAAAAATATATATAAAAACGTTACAGTAACAAGAATATAGTGACATATAATGTAGAAAATTAAAATAGTGACAGATATGAAAATTAAAGATGAATGAATGAATGAATAAAGCCTTTATTATAAAGAGAATTACAAAACAAGATGGTTTACAATAAACTACTAATATTTACAAAAACATATACATACATAATAACTCTTTATAGGCCTTCCCTTATGGGAGTATGGTCTAACTTCCCGGAGTGACCAGCTCTATTGGGAAGTGGAGTTCGACATTAATTTCTGCCACTTAACTTTATTTTGAGCAATTCTTGTCCTATTATATCTTCTTCTGTCGAATCAGTAGTTGGCGTGTGGACTTGAACAATGCTTAGGATTTTCTTCTTAAAAGTTAGTTTGACTAGAGCTATTCTGTGATTAATTTCTTTAAATTCTAAAATATTTCCTTTTAGTGTTATTTATATCAAAAAAATCCACAAATTATCAGCTCCCTAATAAGCATTAAAATATTAATAAAATTTAAATAAAAGTCTTTTCACTTTTTAACTCACCATACACTTCTCCTTAAATCTATCTATTAAATACAATAATTTTAAACAACAATTTTTTTTTCCGGATATATACAAAATAGAGCTAATAGGTAATCCTCAATATTTATAATAAAAAGAATTTTTATAAAAAATACCTCTAATGTTTTAGTTTACTAAAAGGTAAGAATTAATACGATATAAATAAAATATAATAATCCATTATTATCATCTACTAATCCGGACTGGACAAAGTACCAGCTCCACTCATTTAGTATAGCAACTGACTATGGGTTACAACACCCCCAGCTAATTTTTAAATATGCAACCTATTAATCTACAGAAAAGGTATCTCTTATGTACTATTGTAAGAACAATAACAATGTAGAAATTATAATAATTGTGGAATACATATTAACGATACTATGTATAGTTATGTAACTAATTTAAAGCGATAAGAAAAATTGTTGTTTTATTTATATATAAAAAAATGTTTTATAATGTTAAATTTTATGATTTTTGAATTTTCTTTTTGATTGTTTGCAGACAGAGTTTTATACTGTTGATCGTGAAACCTATATATTGAAAATGACCATTTAGATCGAATATAGATAAGAATATATATAGATAGATAGAAAATAGACATGAATTTGGACTAAAGGTTTTTTTTGTTGTTTTTTTTGTATTATTATACACCCTAAGAATAAAACAAAATCCCACTCTATATTGGCCATTTTCAGAAGAGGCTTGTGTAAGTATCCCACTGTCTCTTTCTATAATCGTAAAGTTTTCTTTCTTATTTCTTAAATCCCTATTATGTCCCATTTTTTTAATTGTTGTTATTTCTTGAAAATTAGGATCCTCTTTTTGCTATGATCTAATGCTTGGGGCTTCATTTTCCTTTTTGTTAAGATCTCTATCGTCCTCTTTATGAGTCACCAGGAATTTATCCAGACTAATAGATCTTTGATGACTTTTAATATTTTTCATTTTCTTCCCTTTATGGATTGGCTCTGATTTTTTATGAGTATTTTTCATAACTACCTCTTTTTCTTCGCTCCTTTCCCTCTTTTTCCTTGAATCCTCTTGAGATTGCAGTTCTTCTAGAGAAAAGATTTGGTCGTTTATCAGGAGTTTGTCATATCTCAATGATGCCCTGTTTCCTTTTTCCCAATGAGCCCTCATAAACGGGAATAATTCTTTCCTAATTTCTCTAACATTTTTCGGTAGATCATCTTTTATTTTTATCATTTTAAAGTCTTCAGATTTCATCAGTTTAAACCTATTTTTCATAATATAATTTTTCAATAAAAACGAGCTTAGCTTGACAATCACTGGGCCATTATTTACTTTAGGATTTATTTTCCTTATTTCTTGAATATCATACATGCGAAAGTCTGATAAAATGTACTTTAATATTTCTATTATCCTATTACCCATATCTGAAGATTTTTCTCTATTTAAACCAAATATAATGATATTTTTCCTTCTAGAGAAATTTATCTCTCTTTCTCTAACATTTTTAATGTTCTTTATCATTTCATCCACCTGCGATTTTACCTCCCTGATTTCCTCTTCTTGATTTTTTCTATTTTCGTCCAATTTCTTCTCTATCCCTACTATTTTTTCTAATATGTTAAATTTCTCCTCAATTGTTGCCATGCTGATTTGAAATCTAAAAAACAAAACAAACCACCAATCTTTTTATTCAGTCTGTGATTGGCCGCCGTATAGTGAACATCAACTAGCGTCTTCATAGCGTCCCTTTACCTCGTGGCCTAACGGATTTTTAGCGTGTTTTTAAAACACTCTAAAATGTGAGTACAAATTTTAATTATTATTATTTGAATTATTTAATATTAATAAGTGCATGTAATTTTAATTTTATCAGTGAGTAGATAGCTGTTTTTAATTTATTTACTTTTGTTTACTTACCCAATTTTACGATGACGAACCCCCCGGACATGGCCATGGACTCTGACAACACACCTCCTACTAATACCACACAAAATGCAACACAAAATACACTACTACAACCACGCATCAAATCAAAACTAAAAAGAACACAGATCGACTCTGACGGTTTTCAACTCGTACAGGCTAAAAAAGCCATGAACTACATTCCGAGACCGGATATAACCCCGACTATTACTAAAAACTCCTTCACCTTATTGAGCAATCAAACTTCAACTTCAACTAACAATAATACAAATACACCCACCACCACACCACAAAACACACACAAGCCGGCACCTATAGTAATCAGACCGGCTATGTCGGCCGTGGCTATCAGACGCCAACTAATTGACCCTGGAATAGCATCTTTTTTTATTCGGTCAAATAAGACCGAAAACAAAATTTTTCTACAAACAAACGACGACTTTAAGACTGTTGTTGGTCTACTTGACAGTGCCAACAATATTAGTTATCATTCCTATGCTCCTAGAGGTACCAAAACCTCTAAGAAGGTACATTCTCAAGGGTTTCGACATAGATCACCCTATAGAATCTATCAAAAGTCATCTAGAGGCCAATTTACCAGGTTTCCAAAATATTTGGAGGATGACAAAAACCGACGAACACGGACATAAACGATTATTAAGCAACATCGTAGTTACTACCAACTGTGATGTAACCCTTGAAAAAATCTCCAAATTGGGGCCCATTGATTATATGGGATACAGTGTGGAGAAAATGAAGAATACCAATGGCCCCAGGCAATGCCATGCTTGCCAGGAATTCGGCCACACTAAAAATTATTGCGGGCGCATTGTAAAATGCGTTCGTTGTGGTGAAAACCACGATACCAAAGACTGTCCCAAAACAGCCCCCCCCCCAAATGCGCAAATTGTGGAGGCCCACACGTGGCCTCTTATCGCAATTGCGAAAGTAGGCTGAGCCTCATAAAAGCGAGAGCTCAGAACAAAATTGTTGTCCGTCGGGACAACACCGATAAAAAAGAAACCACTAATAGTGGTACAAAATCTGACCCACACTCATTTGCAGGGGTCACCTTTTCGGGAGTCATCCCTCCCCCCAAAAATCCTAATCAGGATGACAAACCTGTATGGGCAAATGAGCTCATAAACATGTTCAAGGACATGAAAGAGATGTTTATGACATTAATGGGCACACTCAACGTCGTGCTTCAAAATTCTTTCAATCCTCGACATGGATAGGCATACTATCATAAACTATAATATAACAGGGCTCGTTAAGCGAAAGCTCGAGCTAGAAACCCTTCTGGCCTCTTATAGGCCCTCCGTTGTCGCACTTACAGACACAAAACTAAACGGACATACACACATATACTTTAGAGGCTACTACATGTACAGACTTGACTCACAGACTAAGCATGGAGGTGTAGCACTATTATGCGCAACGACGTCCCCTCCAGACTAATAAACAACAACACACTCGACGATGACAAACACTCCGCAATCACTGTACAAGTCAGACTCAAACACAATTACAAAATCACATGCATTTACAGAAAACCGAACGCCAAACTCGACACTATCAAAACTACTTCGAGAAAACGAAACTGACAGACAACATATCATCTTAGGAAAACCTCCATATGGCATGACCAATTACGCCGGTCTCACTACGATCCTCATAACTTCTGGAAATTAGTCAGGAGTCACAACACAAAGTCCAAATCGGTCAAAATCCACCGTGGCGATGAGCTTCTCACTCCCGCAGATCAGGCTACTATACTCGCCGACTATTACGTTGAACGTGACTCAGCACGAACAAACACACCATACCAACATCGCCCTCTAAGCGTTAGCTCAGAGAACACAATATTCTCAACATATAAAGAACTGACTGCAATTCTGAGAAATGCCAAGGAAAACAAATCTTCTGGAAAGGACCCAACACCCCTTATGTCCTATACAAACAACTACCTAGGAAACCCCTCATATTTCTCTTAAATATCTTTAACTCATGCTCACGCCTTAAATACTTCCCTACGGAGTGGAAACATGCTATTGTCGTTCCACTCTTAAAACCCAAAAAACGAGGAGCTGTACCGGAAGAATACCGGCCCATCAGCCTTCTCAACCACATCTCAAAATATATGAGAAATTAGTCATCATACACATACGCAAACACTGCGAAACACACGACATTATACCCCCCGAGCAAACGGGGTTCTCTCGCGGAGTAAGCTGCTATCACCACGTAGCGAAATTACAACACGATACAGCTCACAACTTAAATAAAAACCTCGCTACAGCCATGATATCCCTCGATTGCACTCAAGCATTCGACTCTGTATCTCATTCTATTCTGATAGAAAAACTCAGGCTTCACCAATTCCCAGACCAACTCGTCGACATAATAAGCTCATACCTCAGTGGCCGGACTTTCTCTGTCCGTGTCAAAACTGAACTATCTACAATACGCCCAGTCACTTGTGGGGTCTCCCAGGGCTCGGTCCTTGCGCCGATACTATTTAACATTTATACTGCCCAAACAGTGGGGCAGAAAATCGACAACGTGCAAATAGCCGCTTATGCTGATGACATAGCAATCTACAGTGCTAGCATGAATGCTGATCAAGCCATGCGCAAGGCCCAAAAAGCAGCCCAACTTATCACAGAACAGTTACAAGACAGAAACATACACATAAACACGCACAAAACAGACGCCATCACCTTTTCTTACAGGAAAACACTTTAAACACGACCAACACTAAACGGACAAACAATACAAAACAAAAATCAACTCACATACCTAGGCATGAAACTCGAATCACACCTCTCATTCACAGCTCACACACAACACAGAATACACATAGCACGAGCCACAGCCAATCAACTCAGACATTTACTCTACTCACCGGGGCTGTCACTCAGACTCAAGATCCTATTTTACAAAGCAGTCCTCAGACCCACACTACTACACGGAGCCCCACTCTTTCATTACCTATTTCCGTCAGCCCTGAAGTCACTACAGACATACCAAAACAGCATCCTACAGAAGATCACGAGAGGCACTATATTAGAAAGACGTAACACATACACAACGAACTACAGTTAAACACTGTACAGACTCACATCACTAGGTGTCACTTGAAATTCTTTGACAACCTCCCTGCATCTCACAACCCACTCTTCCGAGCAATAACCCCACCCCCCCTTCCTGCTAGGTGGCAGGATAGGAAGGGGCCCCTAAACCCCGTCAACATCACATCCTAATTTCCCCCTCCCTATTTCCTAAATCCTCCCCTACCTCCTTTCCTTTCCCTTATCCTCCTCCCACCCCCCTCTCCTTTTAGCCATAAGTTTTAGTATTAGTTTTAGCCTGTAATGCCATCGAGTGGTGGACGTTGTCTCATCCGCATTAGAGCGCGGAATGTACTGCACGGGAGCTTTTCTCGATGTAGAGCAGGCCTTTGATCGAGTCTGGTATCCGGGACTGTTGTACAAACTCCGTAAATTCTTACCTTCTACTTACTTCCTTATTATCAGTTCCTACCTCAGTAATAGAACCTTTAAAGTAAACCATAATTTTTCCTACTCTTGCCTCTTTACCCAGTTAGCTGGTGTTCCTCAAGGTAGTATCCTGGGTCCCATCCTATACACAATATATACAGCTGACATCCCAACCCATCCAAGCACTGTCCTCACTACGTACGCTGATGACACATGTGTGTTATCAGTAAATAACGATCCATTTGTTGCATCCCAATATCTTCAATCCCATATCTCAAACCTTCAAGAATGGTGTCAAAATTGGAGAATTAAAATAAATCCTAACAAATCCCACCAAATTACCTTCACTCTTCGTCGTAAACCTACGAATTCCTGCCCTACTGTATCCTTTAATAACACTCCACTGATCCCTGTCGAACAGATACGTTACCTAGGACTCCATCTGGACAAACGTCTCACTTGGAATCCTCATACAAGACTGAAAAGACAAGAAACTGCTCGACGATTTCGCCTACTTCAACATTTACTGGACAAACGTTCAAAGCTACCAATTAATTACAAAAGACTCATTTACATGACAGTTATCAGACCTATTTGGACATACGGAGTTGAGCTTTGGGGCTCTACTAAACCATCCAGTTCATCTCGCATCCAATCCTTACAATCCAAAATCCTTCGTAAAATCCTCAATGCTCCTTATTATGTCACAAACAAACTCATCCATCATGATCTTAATATCCCATATGTTGCTGATTTGGCCCAAACTAGATATCTATCCTTCCATGAAAAGCTCCATACACACTTGAATCCGCTAGTCTCTCGACTTGCTTCCCATACTATTCCTGATAACCCTCCGAGGCGTCTGAAAAGAAGATGGCCTCGAGACCTTCTACTATAAAACTTCATTGGAGTGCTATCAATGGATAGTTTCTCCACAAGTGATTTTTTTTGTTCATGTCCTTTGTTCATACAGCCAATTTACTTGATGTAATGTTATTACAGTTGTAAATATTATAACAGTCCTTCATCTGGTCCTATTTCTTCCAAACTTCGTATTTGGCCTATCTAACCACTAAACAACACTCTTGTTAAAAATTGTTTAAATTCAACTACCATTAACGATTATTTGCACGATCAACACGGAGACGATCTTATACACTCAACGGACTCAAGCCGACTCCATGAAAATTAAAGATAACGAATATTAAAATAGTGACAGAACATAATATAATTAAAATATTGACAGATATACTAAAATTAAAGATAATGAACAGAAATTAAAATAGTGACAGATATAATAATTAAAGATAGCGAATATAAAATAAAGTACAGAAAGGATAAAAAAGTAAATCTAATATAAAGGGAAATAAAAATGAGGAGGTAAACCGAAAGATACAAATTGAGAAGATAAACATATAAAAAAGGTTGGTACATGAAGGAAAATAAAAAAATAAAAATTTGTAAATTAAAGATATAAAATGTGTGATAATGAACTTCTATAGGTTACATAAGTAAAATGTATGAAACATAATAATACAAGAATATGTAGAAAGAAATGAATAGGTATCTCGTAGAATGACCGTTAGAAATGTAAAAAAATTTGAAAATATAAGTATGGGATGTAATATACAAAATTGATTGGGATGTGATTTTATGACTGCACTTTTTGGTGTTTTTATGACTGCTCTCCCCAACTATCTCCGTTCTCCATTTCGAAGTATATATAATATATTTGATATTCTATATATGAGGAGGAAAATGGTCCGGGTCGAGGTAGAGAGCCGACGTTTCGACCCACATTGCAGGCCTTCTTCAACGCTGCTTGGGGGGGGGGGGGGTGGAGGTGACGGCGATGTGAGTCCGTAGAGTTGTACTTAACGAAACGATGGCGCTCCAATAGATAGTTCTCCCAAGAAGTGCAATTTTTGTTTACCTCTACCCACACCATTTTCTTCCTCATACAGACGATATAAGTTTGTTGAAGCGTTCATACTTAAACCTTAAGGGCTTCTCCCTTCTATCCGTAGACTCTATTTCGCAGGTTCTTTCTTATACCAAACCATCAACTCACAACATCCATCTGATACCTATAGTCTCCTACAGTTCAAATCCTCTATCCAATCCCAGGGCACAAGATCCCGCCTTTCCGACATTTATTCCCGTTACCACGGAACCAAAACTTTAGAGCTATCCTTTCTCGCTCGGTCGATCTCTCTTTGAAACTCACTCCCACCTAATATCCTTCATGCATCTTCCTTATCCACATTCAAATCGAAACTATACTTACATCTCCTTAATTCCCAAACAGATGCTCTCTAATCAATAAAATAAATAAGCTATATTCTACACAACAGATTGAACAAATACTGTTAATATGCCACACTCATTATGATACTATTATTCATATTATTAGATGTTCTTATCTACTTTTTTATTTGTCCATTAGCCGTTTTCCGTTTATTGTAATTTTTTATTATATTATTTGTTTTGTTTTATAATTTTTTTTTTGCCTCTATCAAAACATACGATTAAGTTCATATTTAATTGTAGTATTCCAATAATGTAGCCGTTTGGTCAGAAATATTTCTATTAATTTCTGTACAATATTGTTATTCTTAAGGGACCTGGTCCCAGAATAAAATTATTTTTCTATTTTATTCTATTCATTTCTTGATGAAATGATTACCGAAGTATACACATTTCCCATGATTGCATTCTCTTTTCCATCATATGAGCTACTAAAGCTCATGATAACTTGAATTTCTGGAGAATATTAAAAGGAAACGAATGTAAAGTTAAAACTTGTTACTCTACTCGAAGGGACAATCTGCGGAATAATTATCTAAATATCTGATAATGGATTAAATGTTGACTGTTGGCATTTGGACGCGTCACCTCAGAGTTGGCATCGACTTCCGATTTCCCTCAATATGGCCTATGCTCCGACGTTTCGGCACTATAAAATAAGTTATTCTTATTTTGTGTTATCATTGACTGCACCCGCTCACTAATTCAATTTATCATTAGAATTGCCCAGTCAGCTATTTGTCACTCAAACATAAATATCTAATTATTCAATAAAGTATAATTAATTATTAATCGCGCAAATTTTCAAGCCTATGCCTTAATTCCCTTCGAAACACGATTTCGCTCCCATAAGTACAATGGAGGAATTTCGACCTGAATTACCTTATCCCATAAGTTAATTATTACCTCCATAACACATTAGAGAAGAAATTCGACTTCACCACTTATTCACCGGGGCTGTAGAAATAAAGTAGGACAATTTAAGATTTGGTCCAATATTCTAAACTGTTTTCACGCGTTATGCTTTTCGTGGCGTTTCTTCTGATACAATATTCCACTCCATTTCAAGTCAATGCCCAGACTCAGTCCTTTATTCACTACGAAAATAACATGACTCCGCTTTCCTAAGAACAAGAAACTCATTCTGAAGAAAATTCGACTCAACCACTAATTCATCGGTGCTGTAGAAATATAGTTGGGCAATTTAAGACTTCTTCCACTATTCCAAACTGTTTCAAACGTTAAGCTTCACGAGTTGTTTCTTATGGTACGCTATTCCACTCCATTTCAAGCCAATGTCTGACTTAGTCCCATATTCACTACGATAACAACAAGATTCCGGATCCTTAAGTACAAGAAACTTATTCTGAAGAAAATTTGACTGTAGATATATAGTTGGACAATTCAAGACTTCGTCCACTATTCCAAACTGTTTCAAGCGTACGGCTTTTCGGGATGTTTTTTCTTGTACTCATATGTTAATAAATGCATACTTAGAATTTAATTATCCGTTCACATTAAAGGTCAACCCTAAATGATAGTTGGATTCGCATTATCACGGAGCTATTTAAGTAGAGTATTAATGTAAATTGAAAGCGATAAGAATGTGGTCCGGACTGGTTAGTGATAACAGTGGCACATAAATGTGGCGTGCGCTACCAAGGAGCGGAGTCTTGCATTGCAAATGGACCGATCCTCCGGTGAACTTTCACGATGGCTCCTCTGTAATGATAATGATTTTATTAAGCGATGGGCAGCGGCTTCTTGCTCGGGGACTATCTTCTTTAATGGTAACTGCTCGCCCATTCCATCCATTCTCCCGGTTCTCTTCTTCGTCCCCCATTTAATGCGATTGGATAATGGTTCAAATTAAGGAAGAACCGCACACATCCTCCAAAAAAAAATTAAATGTTTCCAATAGAATAAAATCGCGGATAAAAATTTATACGGTTGATTAAAAATTAAAATTACACTCAATGAAATATTTTTTTTCTATTTATTGAGAGTTTCCCCAAAGTTGAGGGTTTCTCCAACCAAATTTTAGGATAACATTTTTTTCCAGGAATTCCTGTCAAGTGCATTCCCCTTAATTCAGGCCATATCCTACCATGTCTTCCCGGACTTGGTTCATCTATGAAATTCTTGGTCGGCTTCTTCTTCCCCTTCTTCCTTCAGGGCACCATTGCATGGTCATTTTGGGTATTCTATTACTCTCCTTCCTCAGTAGGTGTCCAAACCACTCTAATATCTTTATTGTGATTTTTTCGAGAATGGTATTGTGAGTACCCATGATCTCTCGAGCTACTTTATTGGGTATCCTATTACGCGTAAATATTCCGGCTGCACTTCTCCCGAAGTCCATCTACGCGGCTAGAAGTTTCTCTTGCCTCCCCTTCCCAAATTTCCATGTGTCACAGTTATATAACATTTATTTTTTGTTTATTTATGTATTTTTAAGGAAAATCTTTTTGTAGTTTTTAGGTTGTTGTTACTCCTCAGTACAGAATTGAGCATGCCAATTGCTTGTAAGAACGTAATTTTAATTTAATCTGTAATTTTAATTTTAATTTCTTATGATTTTAATTTTATAATTATGTAAATAATAAAAAATTGTTTAAGAATAATTTATTGTTATTTACAACTGTAATTATATTACATCAAGCACATCTGCTGTATGAACAAAGCACAAGAAAAAAATATTTGTGGAGAAACTACCTACTGATAGCACTTCAATAAAGTTCTATAGTAGAAGGTCTCGAGGCCATCTTCTTTTCAGACGTCTCGGAGGGTTATCAGGAATATTATGGGAAGCAAGTTGAGAGACTAGCGGATTTAAGTGTGTAGCTTTTCATGGAAGGATAGGTATCTAGTTTGGGCCAAATCAGCAACATATGGCATATTAAGATCATGATGGATGAGTTTGTTTGTGACATAATAAGGAGCATTGAGGGTTTTATGAAGGATTTTGGATTGTAAGGATTGGATACGAGATGAATTGGATGGTTTAATAGAACCCCAAAGCTCAACTCCGTATGTCCAAATAGGTCTGATAACTGTCATGTAAATGAGTCTTTTGTAATTAATTGGGAGCTTTGAACGTTTGTCCAGTAAATGTTGAAGTAGGCGAAAACGTCGAGCAGTTTCTTGTCTTTTCAGTCTCTTGTATGAGTATAATAAAATTGATATTAAAAGTTGAAAAAAGTATTTTTTTAAATAAATGTTAATTTAATATTACTGCTTCTTCTTGTTTCTTATTGTTTACTTGTTTGTTATAATTACGGTCACTTCACGCAGCTATGCCTATTTGGATGATACTATGTAAATGTTGCCAGTTTGGTATAATTATCATACGGATCCTGACACAGCACAGGCTTGGAATCCCCATTTTACGTCCCTTCCGAAGGACGGTATAACCAAGGAGTTTTTAATCCCTTTAAAAAATCCTAAGGCCACCTGCCGGGCTGCAAAATGTGAAAGGAAGGTTGTTATGCTAACCACTACACGACAGGTGCCCTTCCAATTTCTTATGATTCGTATAATTACTTCCTCTAGAGGTATATAGCATTCATATACAACTCTACTATAATTATTTTAATAATATTAGGTGAAGGCCCTATTGTATGTATGTCCCTTATTATATATTTTATGAGACCATATCATTATAGATCGATTGAGGCGTTCAGGGTCAAAAGCGGATAAATAAATAAAACTATGAGGAAGTACGCCGGGAGAATTTCGTGATAGACATAATTGAAATTTTGTGATTAAAAAATAGCGAAAAATGTGAAAAAAGTCAATTTTTAAAATTTCCAAATGAAATTTTGATCCTCAACGCCTGAATCATAATATTTATTGATGGTTTGTACAAGAAATATATTGAATCGTTATTTTTGGTGAAATAATTCAGGGATCTCATTTTTTCTGCGAACCTACAAAGTTCTCATGACGATAATTACAGCAGCTCCACTCGTTAGCTGACAAGGAAATCACTGAATATCAGACAGGTTTCAGAGTAGGAAGGTCCATATTCTTTCAAAACTTCAGGGATCTGATGATGCTGGAGAAATTCCAAGAGTTTGGATGACGGTTGTTTGATTGTGTGAAACTAGGAATCAACGTGAAACCTCTCTGACTGATTACTACGACTACAAATGACACAGCATTATAACTATCTGCACTGTTAGAGTGAGACATGGCTTCAGAGCTAGTGGGGTTAAGCAGTGAAGAAATTGCTGTCTATCTTGGCTCTGTAAAAGGTGATGGAGGGATCAAGACCCATGTCTCCACTTTTAACGAGCCCGCTCAAATACTTGGTTCTATAAATGATTTAGGCCAAAGTGTGGGATTCCTGAAGCCCCGCGATAATACATTTTTAAATTTAGCCGCAGAAAAGAATTAAAAGTAATGAATATATTGGGATAGCTGTTAGGGAACCGATCGTTACGGGAAAATTTATATCCCGGATTGTGGATCCTGAACTGGCTAGAACCTATTGTAAACTGTAGAAATTGAATTCGCTTGAATCCGAAAGGGGATTATTTTGGACTCGCCTAACACTAGTCCATCTTCCATTGGATGAGATGTTTACAAGATATGTACGTGGAGGAAAATTAAAGTGGGCATTTATAAAACAAAATATTCGATTGGAGACACACCAGATAGTTGGTACTTTTCCTTGTCATATCATTGCTCAAGATAGGAAGTTTTTAGATTTAAAGTGTTTTTATTTAATAGGTATGGATGATAATCTGAAAAGAAAAAAAATTTAAAGCTAAAATCAAATAAAAGTTTTTTTTTAATTTGAACTAAAAATTAATTCTTACTTTGTAAGTAATAATTAATTCTAAATTTTCTCTTAAATTGCCATAACCAATATTTCTAATCCCATTCATCACGACCATGTCTTCAAATTCTTTGCCGACGTTTCGCTGGAAAACTGCTTCCTCAGGGCTTAATTTGAAACTGTCTCAAATTAAGCCATGAGGAAACAGCATGCTAGCGAAACATCGGAAAAGAATTTGATGACACGGTCGAAAACAGATGAAATACGTGATGAACGGATTATTAATTAATATTGTTTTGATAATTAATAATTATGTTTGTAGTGATAATCATTGCTTATCATTATTTAAGGGATTATTTTTTTTCCTCCATTCGAACCATTTTCTTCTTCAAATTTATAGAGTCAACTAATAATGGTTTATATAATATAAATAAAATTTATATAATGTATAAATATAATAAAATATATTTGACAAGCAATATATTATCTGTATAAATATGCTGTTTCGGTTTAGTTTGATTCATCGGCCTAGCAGCATCATCCAGCATACATTGTTAATTTTTTATGTAATCAAATCATACATTGGCTGTCCGGGATTGGATGTTTTCACTGGCCGGATCTAGCCCGCGTAGTTTGGAGATTACAGATCAAATTGGAAAAGAAATTATGCATTCAAAAAATCTAGCCTATATAATAACCTAATGCTTAAATAAATAATAAAAAATCCGAACTGTAATATATTAGTCTAATAGTCTCCGCTATTCTTTTTTTCTTCATTTCTAGCTCATGATGAGTCGCTATCGTGAGGAGGGCATATTTGTTCTAAAGTGACACCGTCTTCTCTTTGATGGATGGTCGACAATTTTATACTACCGGCAACTTCTGCAATGGTTATTACATTCTTCTTGGAAGTTGATTATTTTTCGCTCTTGCGTTTCTTATTCCATTACCTGCTACAATCGTACTCTTACATACCTACGGGTAATAAAAGGCTGTAGATTTTGCATGTACATATCTATATTGTTATACGTTGTAATTGCAATTTAATAAAATAAAGGAGGTTCAGAAAAAAAAATCGTACTCACTTGTGTTTCCTCCAAACACTGAGATGAGCAGAATAAATAGAACGGCAAAGCATTAATTGCATTCAGTAACTTAAGAAAAATACCTGTTGGTCAACATTTATCCTTATTCGAAATTCATGAATAGAATCATGGACCCTAACAAAGAAACATCAATCGAGAATGCATGCGTCATAAATGAAATTCCTCCAAAAGATCTAGTGGAAAACAAGAAGAGATCGGGTCAATTACTCCACCTACCTATAGATCAAGCATCAATGTTAAGCCGGCCTATGATGTAATAAGAGAAAATAGACTGAGATGGCTGGTACATCTTCTTGGAATGGAACCGTGTAGTCAAAGCACAGAAGAAGCGAGGAAGAGAACGACCCAGAACTACGTGGGGAGATGAAGTAAAGAAAGAATTCCAAAAAAGAGGACTTCCAAGAAATGAATGAAGACAGCAGGTTGAAAACCGGCAGTGCTGGCGAGGTTGCTATAGACTTCTTCCTCACAATGCCTAGGCGGTTCATAACAGGTCTGTTTACGATGATGATGATGGTAACCTATGCAAGTGCAGGCTGTTTATCTTTGGCCTATTGCAGGGGCCAACGCAGATTTTGGGGAGAATTGTATTTAAAAAAGTGAACTATTAATACAAATAAAAAAATGGCTATTCTTGCTTATTATATTACATAAGTATAACTCAGGTTGGTAGGTCGAAAGATATTTTTTCATACATTTCTGGGAAGAATGGTGTAAAAATGATCCCTCTGATCTCCATGCATCCGTCACTGGCTTGTTCTCCAAATCCTTTGTTTTTATTATTAACAAACTGCTCTCACATTATTAACAGTTTGAAAAACCGAACAATAGAAACTCAAGTCCTATTGTCTGTGCGACAGTAAGCGTCGTAAATTTTGCCAGCCTAGGCATAATTAGGACAGCGTTATTAAACGACTACCTGACACTGAACAGGCTGGCCTCCATTTTATGTCCGTTCCGAAGAACAGCATAACCAAGGATTTTTTACTCCCTATCATTTGGTGAGCTGCGAGCCCGTGACCTTGGGCATAGAAGGTTGTTATGCTAACCACTACATCACAGATTACCCCAATGCTCTTAATGTCGCTATGAATTATATGTTTTTATAATTTAAGGCTTCTTGTTTCATGTCTCATTTTAATATTTTGTTCTTATACAGTGTGATGACAAAGTTGGCTAACACACTCTCCCAAAATGCATACTTTTTTTAGGTTAAAATATTATTTCTACTACTATTATTGGAAATCCGTTTTATATTATTATTATTTATTATATTATTATTATAATAAATATACATATATTACTCCTTCAAAAGAACAACGTCACAGCTCAAAAAAAATTCTTCATTAGACGTATTTGAACGATCCATGTGAGTTAATAAAATAAAAATTTGAGTATTGGTAAAGCAAAGCATTCCTATTGTAATGATGGTATTGGAATTCTTTAATTAACCATTACAAAATTTTTGAAAGCTTGAAAGTTTTTTTATATTATTACTACACAAGTAATAATGACACACATTATTCCCATGAAACTTGGGAATATTTTTTTCTCTAAGGATTTCCACAGACTGACGTTTCCTTCAACCAAAAATTTCCTCTAATTCATGTTTCCACTTTTTTATGTCTTGTATATCTTCCTCCCTCAGACCTTGGCCATGCATACTTTCCTCAATGCCTTATAACCATCTTTTTCGAGGCCTCCCTCGCAGTTTCCTCCCTTCGGCACTCCAATTGAGAATTAAGTTGGGCAATCTTTCTTCCTTCATTCTTCTAAGATGATCATACCATTAAAATCTTTTTTTCTCTATATTTTGGAGGACGTTTTGTTGAATTTGCATCTTTACTCTAATTTCGGCATTATTCCTTCTTTCTAGTCTGGGTACCCGGGCAATTCTCCTCCAACAGTCCATCTTAGTAGCAAGAAGCTTTTTTCCTAGAGCAGAGCTTATCGTCCATGTCTCTGCTCCTTATAGCAATATGCTTTCAATTACGGGCTTGCATATGAGCTTCTTGGTATCTTTCGTCATATTGTTGCTCCAATGGACCGAGTTAAGCATACCTGGAGCATCCTGATGTTCCAGTCTTTACCATTACAGAGCCCAAATATTTAAAATTATCTACTCGTTTTATGACATTTACTTTAACAACGAGGTATTCCTGATCAAATATGGTCATATATTCAGTTTTTCCGAAGTTTATTTTAAGGCCCCAACTAGCATATGTCTTTAGTCCAGCAGTATGCTATATGACTTTATTAATAAATAAAAAAAAACATGTAGGAAATGGAATATCAGATATGTCGTTTCTGAATTAAAAAGCTTCAACCAGCACAATTGCTACTTGAAGGCTTAACTCAAAAGGGCATAATTTTGATTATTATCCTTGTTCTTTTAAAAGAATGGTGTAAATTTTTCAATGCCTTTTGGGTTTAGTTTGTTATAATATCTCTGGTAGGTGTCTTGTTGCAGTTTGAAGTTTGGATGTGCTTTATTAATTTCCTTACCTGTTTTTCGGTTTCTGTCCTGAAGATGTCCGGATTGAATAAATATTCGCAGGTATTTTTGTTTCCTGTTTCAGTTTTTAGAAACTTAAAGCATTGTGTTTGGATTTTTTCTATTCATATGTCAACAAGCTTTTGCCCTTCTATATTAATTACATTTTTCAGTCAAACGAAATAAATTCGTGGATGAAAATATTTTCAGTTGATTTTTAAGAATTTAACTTTCTTTTAAAACTTAAAATTAAAAAATTACCGGTTATTCCTATTTCTTACTATTCGTATCATTTCCTCCAGATGTATTTAGTCTATCAGTATTAGTTTAGAATTCTACTATAGTTATGTTAATAATAGGTATAGGCTCTATCGAATACAAAACCGTATGCCCCTTATAGTATCCGTTAGGACATCATAATTTTGAGTTATTTTGAATGAGTGATATAATATATAAATATCTTTATTACAATAAAAAGGCTATTTCGAATATTGTATATTTCTCAATGCAAATTAAACTATTTCATTTGTCTTCTGGTAGCCTTTTAGTGCTAGAGAACGACGGACGTAATTGGAAAAAACAGAATGATAATTGATACAACTTTCTTATAGAGCCAAGCGTGCCCTTGTGAGTGCGCGGGGAAGGGATGAACCGAGGTAATTAATTTTGATTAATACGAGTACTAAGTAAGAGATGCCGGTGATGCGCCATTCACCTCAGGAATATCCTGATTGCGCTACCAGTTAAGACGTTCTCGAATGCTTTCATTAGCGCTTAAAGAAGGAAGAAAATAAAAGATCTTGGTAAGTCGGTAGCAGGTAATGAAATAAGAAAGAAAAGGGGGAATGAAAAATAATCGACTTAAAGAAGAATGCAAGAGCCTCTGCAGAACTAGCTGGGCGGACGAAATCGTCGACCATTCATCAAACTGGAGACGGTGTCGCCTCGGAACAAATATGCCCTCCTCACGATAGCGATTCATCAGGAGCAAGAAATGAAGAAATAGGAAATTGCGGAGACTATTGGAACTGGGCTCGGCATTCCAGTGCAGATTTAGTGTCGCTCTTTCTGCAATTAGATCTCTTATGACGACTGTAAGCTAAGGTGTGAATCTTCTCTTCTTTTCCTATCTCGAGAGAATCCTGATAACATATAGTAATAAGTAGAGTGCGAAGTGTTTTAGTTCAATTATTTTTAATAGGTTCTGCAAACTATTAGCAAATTTTTAGCTATAGGCTTCATGGATAACAGTGGCTTATCTCAAAAGTATAAAAAGAGTATAAAGTATAAAAGTATGATTTCAATATTTACAGGAATAATTATAGTGTTTGTCAGATGATTGCTTGACAAAGAAATGTGGAATTTGATAAAATCTGAGACTTAAGAAGCAGGGCCGGCTTTACATTATGTGCAGGATGTGCGGGGCACACGGCTGACGGTTCTCAAGGGGCGCCACGAGGCGACTTAGGGTCTCAAAACATTTCATTTCATTTTGATCCCATAGCAAAATTTGTTTAGTTTCATGGGCACCTTAATCCCCTCCTTAGGGGATTTGCCATTTTTTGTAACACCTTGTATAACTGTAAGTGTTCACTTCGAATCGCGTGCCTACTAGAGAGCGCCCAGGTCACGATAGCACATGGGCGCGACAGGGGCTAGAGCTGGTGCTGTTAAGAAGGGCACTTCAGTCATAAAAATAGAAGTCACTGAGTGAGTATATGCAAGTGATTCGTCAAAACTGGCAGAAGATACATGAACGGAAAAAGATATTGATTGTTAATTTTTGTTGCCCGTTTTACTGTTATAATCTTAATTCCCCAGACTACCAAACCAGCCTTCACCAAATATTATATAGGCCTCATGGTACTCAGACCTCTCTAACAAAAATAAAAACTTCAGAGAATTAAATTGTGACACCACAATAATTGAAAACCACTTCTACTCTAGATTATAGTGTGAAAATAGCATAGAAGAATGGCCTAAAATCTTCTCATAAATTTCTCTTTATAAAACCCTATAACCACCCCTTATTGTCTACACCCTGGAATAAAAGAAGAAATAAGTTATGACAATTTGCTCATTATTCCTAACAACACAAAAAATTAAATAAATAATGTGAGCAATAAGAGAAATAAATAAAATGGAACTGTGTTATTATATAACCGAAGTTTGGAAACTCTATCCATATTGTTCTTCCATTGAAATATTTTTTCAATGAAGGTCATTCAATACTACTTCATCCAGATCGTTGATGTAGTTAAAACCCTATTCTTTATTATCCCTTCATGCAGCTAAGATTATATACAAAATTGTATTCTACTACTCTAACTAATTCTCTTTATGAGCTATTCAAACTTTTGAAGAATGTTATTTTGTTTAGTTAAATAGGAATACCCTTTTAAATGTGGACAGCTAGCAGTAAACCAGGGCAGGTAAGTTACTAAGCATCAAACAATTTTCAGTCCAAAAGTATGTTTAAATACTACACACAAATACTATTTTAATTTAGCAGTTTTTGAACAATTGGAATAGCATATCAACTTTCTTTGATACCTTACTTGAAAGCCTCTAAAAAAAAAAAAAAAAAAGCTGCGCCACTACAACTGATAAAGGTTTTGGGTTTTGGGATCGCATAGAATCCATCCATTGCTGTTAACAGATCAAGTAATATATCTATCACAGTTTGATTTGAACCCGGAACATTCAGAATAGCAGCTCAGATCTCTCCACACTAAGCTAATTTTGAAACTACAAACTGTTTATTACCTACCACTACATTTTAAGGGAAGTATGGAAATCAATCTAAAAACCATCTATTCAGATTTTTTTTCTTTACCATTAATATTACTTTCTCGTAGTCTAGAGTATGTTTTGACTAGTAATAAACGATAATTTAGAAGTACTTGATATGGTACCAGAAGATATTAATTTGATTTAGTATTACTGCCTCCTCAGAGTACCCTAACAGATTCTCCCATTGGGGGCAGCTACCTAAGGAAGGGTGAGTACTGTATATGACATTGATCTGTAAAATTGGGTGTTTTTAGTTTTTTAATTTAATTAAAATAAATTTATTTTTGTTTGTTATTTATTAAATTAAATAAACAAGTTACTTTAATAAGCAATGAGATTAATTAAATATGTACAGATAAGGCCATTTAAATGCCCCTATCAAGAGAAATATGGGACACTGGTCAAAAGGTTGTAAATCTGACTAAGTATTTCTGCAATTTTAACTTCATAAAAAAATTTAATCTGCTTCCTTAATATTCTTGAGTAATTAAAGTAAAAACTCTTTCTAGTTACATCATTTATTATGTTAAATAAATTGAAATTAAAAAAACTAAACATATGCTATATGAGGTGCTCAGGATCAAAAGCGGATAACTCCAAAATTTCAAAACTTGACTTTTTCGCATTTTTGTCTAACACAATACTTTGCTGCCTTATTTCTCGTCGTTTTAGCTAGGTTCTAAATTTTAAGTTAGGGAGTCTTAAGCATTGCTTGGTTTAACTAGCATAAAATGTGAAAACGCAAACTTTTAAAATTTGGAGTATATCGTTTTCAAACCTATTACTAAACAGATATATGGCAGAACTAACATGATTTTATTACATTCTCATACTTAGATGTTGATTTCACCATTTTCATTTATTTAATTGAAAAATGATCCCTATACTCTTTCGGGATCCTCGATAGTTGGAGTTTCTGCCATATTTATTAAATT
This sequence comes from Arma custos, assembly GCA_037127475.1. Taxonomy (NCBI): domain Eukaryota; kingdom Metazoa; phylum Arthropoda; class Insecta; order Hemiptera; family Pentatomidae; genus Arma; species Arma custos. The sequence goes on along the minus strand of CM073764.1, from coordinate 67,849,620 downwards.
TTGTAATGGAAAAAAAGAAGAAACAGTAATCAGAATAATAATAACTTTTTGAATATTTAATATTTTCCAAATCAGTCAAATTGCATAAGTATTGGAAAACGCTCAACTTATGTGAAGTTAAATCACAATTATTAAATTATATGATTCGTTTCTTTTTTTAAGCTTTGAGTTAAATCAAGTGACAAAGTGCAGGAAATTTAAATATGATGTTTATCTATATTTTTATTTTATCAAAAAGACCTAGGCAAGGGCATAACTGGCATCTTATCAATTGTCATTTTCATTCAAAATGAATATTATTTTAGAGTTGCTGATATTATTCTGGGATGATCTGTAACATGCCTGTGAAATGGGGGTGAATCTATGAAACTGCCTACCATCTCTGAGAAAAGCTGAAATGTTTTTTATATTTAAGTATTCCAAATTTGATAGAAAAATATATTTTTTTCTAATGGACAATATCTAAAATTCAATTAATATGATTATTGTATACAATAGCTAGAATAAAAAAAATGTTTTTCATTGATTAACGTATCATCTTATGTATGCCCACAATGGGTGGGTCCCTTTAAGCCGAGGTGCATGATGATAGAAGAAGAGTCATATAACATATCATCTTTAGTTCATAACCAGAGAGCGGAGTAGCTGTGCTAGTGTGTAGAGAGCCGAGTTACTGTGCTGAAAGTTTTGGGTTCAAATCTGGTTGTGGCTGATAAATTATTTAAGCTATTAACTGCCACGGATGGATCCTTTGGCATCAACAGACCCTTCAGTGGCTCACCCAGCCTCTTCTCATTGGTACCCTTGGGGGCACAACTTGGGGTTGAGGGTGCTCTCGGACAAATCACCTCTGCACAATGTGCTGCTCCCAATATTTTTCATGGATTATAATAGAACAGGATTTATTTATTTTTTACTTATGTTGTAGTGGAACAGGATTTTTTTTTATTATCTGATTTAAAATAAATATTTTTTCTTATATTCCTATATAATTTAATTACCATTATTTGTATTATTGTTCATAATAGGTAGTATCCTCAAAATTTATAATTTTTTAAATTATCGTACACCAGTATTTTATAATAATTTTGTATTAAAACTCCACATCCTAAATTTTATTTAATTTGAAAAAAATATTAAAATTAAAGTAAAATACTTTTATTGGTAATTGTAAAACCTCAGGTCATGTTTTAGTCAAGTTTTGAAATTTTGGAGTTATCCGCTTTTGATCCTGAGCACCTCATATAGCATATGCTTAGTTTTTTAATTTCAATTTATTTAACATAATAAATGATGTAACTAGAAAGAGTTTTTACTTTAATTACTCAAGAATATCAAGGAAGCAGATTAAATTTTTTTATGAGTGTCCCATATTTCTCTTGATAGGGGCATTTAAATGGCCCTATCTGTACATATTTAATTAATCTCATTGCTTATTAAAATAATTTGTTTATTTAATTTAATAAATAACAAACAAAAATAAATTTATTTTATATTTCTTATATGTTTATCTATTCATATATATAACTTTAAACATATAATCTATATGTGGAAATACAGAATTTTTAATAGATTGTTATTTTGAAACGAAGTTCCAGAGGGTAACTGTCAAGTTCTTATGATCATTTTGTGATGGAGAAAAAAGTTATATATGGTACTCGATGGATTCAATCTATGTTCCACAAATAAAATTCTATGCCTTGTTTCAATAATACTTCATAACTACTTTAGAAAATTGTGACCGCTGTTGAGTGATTAATTTGTGCTATACCTGTTACATTAGTTTTTTTTATACAATTTAGAAATTGTTGGGAATATAACCATAAAACACATCTGTTGTAGTAACATAACATGCACTTTTTTGTAAGCTTGTGAAAAAAACTTTCAGGAGCTTTTCATTGAAATATAAATTAAATTAATTTATTCTTCAATTATTGAGGAGTAGACATAAAATAGACGTTCCTGATAACTCCAAATTTCATCACTTATCGAAATAGTATGGCAGCTTTGATGCTGATGGTTGCTAAGGGACATGATTGGGGATATCGATTATCTTAACATCTGTTTCTATTTGTTCTGTTCTTCCTTTTAATACTTTATACTTGATTATTTCTCACACCTAGAAATTTATTTAATTCTATGTCCTGTAAACCACTGAGATTTTTATTGCCATTTTTTTTACAACTATGGCCCCTTAAAATAATGATGAAATTATATCCCATATTGTCAGGTTTAATGAATTTATACTTGTTTTGTCTCCATGAGATCTTGTTCTGATATTTAATTCTTGTTAATGAAATATGCAAAAATTATAATTTCTTTTCGTCTTTTTGATTATGCTCAAATATTGAATTATCATAACAATATTTTTGGCATTGGGAAGTGGCGACCCCATCGCCCAGTCGTCAGACTTCAGTTAGCTACTGGCCCTCCAGGTTGGGGGACAAGTACACTTACACACACACAGTATACTAACCACAGCACACTACACTCACTCCAACACTACAAACTAAAGTCATCTACACTACACACCCTAGCGTCACCTCTCCTAGGTAGCCACACCCAGATGGGGAAGCTAGTCAGGGAGCTCCAAGAAGGCAGCCCCTCCACCTGACTCGGGGATAGCAGGCTGATATCCTGCTTTCCCTAAACAATCTTAATCAGCAAGGCTCTACAAAGAAACGCCGGACTGTGGAAAACGACAGAGGAGCCGTCAAATGGACTACACTCTGGCCACATGGAATGTTTTATTACTATATAGACCCGGATCACTTCAGACACTCCTGAACACCCTAACCGGCTAATCAATAGACATTGCTGCCATCCAAGAAATCAGATGGACCGGAAACGGAAGCTTCAAGAAAGGACAGCACACCATATATTATAGTTGCGATGATCGCATCCACCATTTTGGCAGAGTATTTGTTATAGACAAGAGACTGGCCTCTCTTGTGATAGATTTAAACCCATTAACCCCAGGCTATGTAGACTACGTCTTAGAGGAAAATTTTACAATTTCAGCCTATTTTGTGCACATGCTCCTACCATGAGGTCTCTAATGTAGAAGCAAAGATGTTTTCTACGAAGAGCTGGAGAGATGTTATGGCGGATGCCCCAGCTACGACATAAAAACCGTGATGGGGAACTATAATGCTCAAATAGGAAAGGAGACAGTATACAAGTCTACTATTAGACACTACAGCCTGCACGACAGATCAAATGATAATCGGAAACGATTGATAAATTTTGCAGCATCCAAGAATCTATTGATCGGAAGCACATACTTTCCTCACAAGAAGATCCACTTAGAAACTTGGCAAAAACAAGGTGCCAACGGACGAATCACGACATCACAAATTGATCACGTGCTCGTTAGCAAGAGGCATAGGCCCTCACTCCACGACGTTAGAACCTATAGGGGTGCTAATGCTCACTCAGACCATTTCATGGTTGTGGCAGAAATCGGAGCGCAAATCTCGCTTGACATACAATCAAGACCAAACAATACGACACTTCCAAGCTGAAGTATGCTGAATATTGCGCTAGATATTCCTCACAACTCGGACAAAAACTAAGGTGATTAATACTGACGCGGGTGTCGATAAAAAGTGAGATCATTATCATAGGGCTCTGTCAACAACTGCATTGGAAGTGCTGCGCACTGAAGAAAAACTAAGACGTGGGTGGAAGAAGGTGTGCCAGATCATGAACGATAGGAAGAATGATGCCTACAAAAGAATGGTGTAGGGTCGACGAACAACAAGATCCACGGAAGAATACCGAGCTCTGCGGCGTGAGGAAGTCCATCTTCGAAGAAGAGAGAAAAAGCAATTGGAGAATAAGATCCTTGAAGAAATAGAAAAATCCTATCAAGAAAAGAACTGCCGGAAATTCTTCCAAGTCGATGAAAGCCGAAGACCTTTTAAACCTAGAGCTACTTCCTGCAAAGCGTAGGACGGATCTCTGATCGCTGACAAGCAAGGGATATTAGACCGGTGGGCAGATCACTTTGAAGTTCTTCTCAATAAAAGTAATGTTGAAGAGTAGTTCAGATGGCATGCCATGGACTAAGAACTGGAAGCAGATCAATTGGACCCCCCAGATGAAGAAGAAATTCAAGAATCCCTAATAAAGCTTAATAACAATAAAGCCCCCGTTATCGACAGTATCCCAGTGGAGCTGCTGAAGCATGGCAGATACGATCTGGTGCAATTTCTTCTGGACATACTTCACGATGTCTGGACTGAGGAGAGACTACCCGTGGAATGGAAGAAGATAGTTATTTGTCCGGTACACAAGAAAGGGGATACCTTGTCTTGTAATAACTACTGGGGTACACTTCCTTGTGTTTACAAGATATTGTTAATGGTCTTGTTCAACCGGCTGCTTCTATATGCTGAGAGAGAGGTTGGGAAATACCAATGTGGATTTCGAAGAGGTAGGTCAACGACTGATCAGATATGTTATGAAAATGTTACATTTTTATCCGAATAAATTCACATTAAGGCAGACTATTTGTTTGAGATGAATTGTTGTTAATTTAACCTTGACCATTCTACTCAATTCAAAAACAATATTTTAAGATCCATACATGACCAGTCCCTCATTGTTATGATCCATCAGCAACTATCACTACCTACATACCAACATCCTTCTCTTAATTGTTTCTGTGTTTGTTGTTTTTTAAAATATAAATAATAACAGAAGTATGATAAAATCATAGAAGTTTTCAATGGAGATTCAAATCTGGGATAGAAAACTTGGTAAGCCGTTGACAGAAGTGTATCGAAAATTATGGCAAATACTTTGAATAAAAAATGTGTTAGATTTGATCTCAGATTTTTATTTTCTTCCTGGTTCTAAAAACGGTCATTTCATGTGTGACAACCCAATACTTTGGGTATCTATTCCGCAGGTTGTCGCTTCGAGTTGAGTTACAAGTTTTAACTGATTATTCTTTTCATTTTTAATGTTTTAAGTTATCGTGAGCTTTAGTGTGCAAAAGAGAATGTAATTATAGTGTAAGTACATTTCGATTATTATTTCATCACGAAATAAATAACTGGATCAGAATGCTATTCCTAAACGATGCACTTTATTTTTGAATTTCTAGAGTACTGGGCGGATTCATAATTGAATAAGTAAGAGATTATAAAAAATAAAATAAGAAAGAGCACTTAAGATTAGAACTTATGACACAAGTATCAGCCGAGCTTAATGACTCGGGGTGGACAAAGAAGTATTTAGCATATTTACTATTTTTTCCTGTTTGTAAAAGACTGGAAGTAGAACCTCTCTGCATTCTCTTTTTGCATCGCTTCTCTTATTTATACCTCGCTGGAACCCGACAACAGGTAACATTTTCTACATAAATCGCTCACTACGCCACCGTTAGCTGAAGTAGTTGCAAGGGGATGATATTATTTATTGTTGCGCAGAGGTCTGGGACAAATCGTCAACGCTGTAAATAGTGGTAAGGCACCGTGTTCAGCCATAATGTACTCTCCCTTCTGAGGGCAGATCTAAAAGCTTCCATCCCACGTACTGGTCATTATCACTGAGTTATTTTAACTTATCCCGGGTAACAATTTATAGCTGTGTGCTACGGCGGCAGGTTAGATAACTAAGCCCCTTGGATATCCTTTTAATTTTCCACCGCCCTTTGCACTCGCTCGAATATCTGATAAAACCACACAAGAGAAATAAAGGCACATGCAAATGTATATTACCGCTTGTGGAAGAAAATGGTCTGGGGGGAGGTTAATAAATTTCTCATAGATATGGAGAAATGTTTATTAAATAGCCAAAAGTTTCGACCTACTTTGCAGGTCTTCTTCAGGGCTAAATATGCAAAATACAGACAATTGAAAATTATAAAATTGTTAACAATTACTAAATATGGTACAAATTAAGGTTAAAATGTGTGATTGTTAACAGTTTTAATAACCTAATGGCAGAAAGGTTTGAAAGGTAGTTGTATGTTGAACGTCTTGGTGGTGGGGTACTGTCTCATGTTTGGAGCCGGTCTGGGCTGTTGATCGTTGGGATGTATTGCATCTTTTTCTTCGAGATGTGATTCACAACCCTTTTTTTGTTTTTGTGTCTTGATTAATGCCTGAATAGGCGAAACGTCGACTGGTAAGTGGGCGTATTACTGGATTTGAAACATAAGGCTTTGCATTGTGGTTTTTCCCAATTGCATTATAAAAAATAATTATTTATTTACATTGGTCTATACTATCTAGAAAAAACGAAATTCAAGATGAAATAAAGGCGCAATTAAAGACCGGATATGCAAGTTATTATTCGGTATCGGTATTACTAACCTTAAGTCTTTTGCCTCGAAATCTAAAACTCAGAATTTATAAAACTATCATCCTTCCAACTCTTCTTTACGAATGTGAAAAAGAAGGATGAACAACGTTATAAGACATTCGAAAATAAAGTGTTGCGTATGCGTAAAGAATATTCGGACCCAAAAAAGTATGAGACAACTGGAGAAATTAGGTGATTACACGACGGGGAATTGCGAAGCCTGCATCCGGTTAATATTATTAAAATGACAGCGTCGCGAAGATTAAGATGAGCTTGTAAGGTTGTTGGGTCGATAACGAACGAATTTCTAAAATGTTAATATGCGATGTGCCGAATTTAAACGTCTGAAGCGTAGACAGAGGTGTAGGATGGAGCATTGCGTTAAGAGTGATCTGGCGGATTTGGGTTCGGGTAGTGAGCCGTGAATGGTAATATCGGCATCGATCTTTCGAGTTCGGCTAAGCCTTAATATTATTATAAAAATTGATAACTTTTTTCTCTCTTCTTTTATTTCTTTCTTCTTTCGGTGTCTGACATCCTTATGCCATCTTTGTCTAACTGTGACTATCGTTTTGTTTAAGGAGCTTAGGACCAAAACCGGATAACTCCAAAATTCCAAAAGTTAACTTTACACATTTTTCGCAAGTTCAGACTAGCTTAAAGCTTTATGCTTCAAGTCAGAACCGGACTAAAACAAAGAGAAACTAAGCGAAAACGTTCCTTGCTATACGAAATTACCTGACTAAACTAAACGGACTAAGCTAGCGAAAGATGAGAAAAAGTCAATTTTTGAAATTTTAGAGTTATCCACTTTGGAACTTGAACGCCTCATTTGTTGGATATTGCACACGTGCATCTCCACTTCGTATATCCACTTTCCAAAAAATCCCACGTGTTTGAGAATCCCTCCAAATGGCCTTTATCACAAGATTGCGCCCAAATGGGTTGCTTCATAGATAATGCCTGTCTTAATCTTCTTCGCTGATTGACTTTAGATATTGATCGATGGGTTTCGTCATTTGATTAGTTAAATTATTTTCTCTTTCAGATGTTCAATTTATTGGTTTAAGTCTTTTCAACAATCAGGATGAGTCAGAGTCGCCCATATGGCCCGAATGTTCCTCAACTTTCGGGAAAGAGCTATCAGTAGGGCCCAGTCCATGACTAAGACCTGGATTGGTTAAATTCAACAATAACTTGTTTATACAATTTATGATCAAAATTAACGAAATATCCAGTCAGTACTCGGATTCTTGATTCCAGTAGGTCCAGGATAAAACCTATTGTTAGTCTTGAAATTTATATTGTGTCTATTTTTTGTTCTTACTACCCGTCAACAACATGGATTTATACATTGACTTACTAAGCTAAGTATACGAATACCTATGCTTAACTCTTGTTTTTAATATGAATACATTTTTTCTATTAATTTCTTGAAAATAATCTGTGTATGCTGTCAATTATAATGTTATGCAAGCCAAGTGTACTTCCCAGTTCACCTTAACTATATCCCATAGACCGAACTATTATATTTTTTATTACGTTTACCTTAACTATTACGGTTACAATAAGAATTTTTAGTAATTATCTCATTAGGAAGGGAGCTGAGTAGCTCAGTGGTACAGCGCTGAGTTGCCGTACTGAATGTCCCAGTATCAAATCCATCGGTGGCAGATAATTTATTTAATCTGATATCAGCTACGAGTGGGTCCTGTGGATTCTATAGACTCTTCTGGGACTCACCCAGCCTCTCTAGAGTGGGTACCCATAAAAAGGGACAAAAACCTGGCGGTCGAGCTTGATCTCAGACAAATCACTTCCCTGCACAACCGTTGTCCTAGAAACAGTACAGTCTCTACCATGCCCTAGACCCAAGATTATGGGTTGTAGTGGTACAGGTTTTTTTCTCATTACGAAGGTGATTATCACAAATTATTTTAAAACAGTAGCCCAGAGAAGAAAACCCCTTACTATATACACATCATATGCCACGCCGATTTTAAATACCTGGTTAATAGACCCTAAAATCTCAAGGGTTAACTAAGATGTAATAATTTTTAACCGCGCGCCATTATTATGTTGAATAATCTATAGAAAACTTACCAAGAGTACAAAATCAAGCTTAATATTACATTGCCTAGTGTAATTATATTGTGGATCTAACTATAAAATCTTCAAACGATGAGAAATGAGCATATCAAAAATTAAAAAAGCCTTCACCACAACAATTCATGAAGATTCTTGGGTTCAGCAAGTGATAAAGACTCTACTGTTTCTTGGACAACGGTTGTGTAGGTACGTGAATTGTTCTATATCACGCTCAACCTCTAGGATTTTCTCTATGTTGGGTACCAATTTTATAGGGGCTGAGTGCGCCTAAAGAGTGTCCCACATTCCAACGGATCTTTACCCGGGCTGTTAAAGGACTGAATAAAATCTACCACAGCTGGAGTCGGACCCGATACCTTAGGCACGGCTACTCAGCGCTTTACCACTGAACCAACTCCGCTCCCTAACATATCAAATATCAGATGAAAAGTGCCAAAGAGATCCTCCGATAGTAACGAATGATCTTAGGAGATATTGGAATGCTTATAAGCTCCGCCTTTCATAGGGATGACTGGATATACAGGATTGTTGCAGAGCGATAAACAGGCCTAGGGAGATAAAACAACAACAAGGATATATAAGGCTCAACAAAAGTTGTTAGTATATAGAGCAAATAAAACAAACAGTTGCCCGGGGAACGTTATAGTTGCCGTTTGGTTTACATTTCCCTGCCTCTTGTGATTCTTTAGCTCGCGGGTGTTCGGAATTAGTTACAGCTATCGGAGCTCTCTTTGTACTTGTATGTGTTGGATAAATAAACATAGGCCATCACACAAGGCAATATTGTACGTTCGAAAGAGAGTATTTCGAGAGTTAGCGATACTCTGCGACGATAAGTTCGTCCTCGAGAGAAATCAATATGTTTTTCAATTAATTAGAACAATAATCGTTGCACTTTATAAAAACAAAATCCAGGTATCACTACAACTTATGAAAGTCTTGGATTCAGTAGGTGGTAGAGACTGGACAAAATCTAGGACAACGGTTGTGCAGTGAGGTAGTTTGTTTATCCAATAATTACTGTAAACCGCCAGGTTTTCTCTTCTTATTAAGGGTATCTACTTTTTAGCTTCTCAAGATCCCACAGTATCCAGCCTCATCTGTTAACAAATTAAATTATTAAACCTGTGGTATTTTATAAATTACTAGGGAATCTAATAAATAAAACAAATAATAATTAATCCGAAACTGTGCTCGTAAATAATACTTGATATGCATATAAACGATAAACAAAATTAGAGTATTACTCTCTACATTACTACTCTACTATATTACATGTAATGTGTTATCTCTAGGAAATTGATATAAAAAGGGAAAAAAAGAAAAGAATATAGTTCTTTATTAAGAAAATAATAGAGAATAAACATGTTTTAAAAATGGATTTGATTCATTAACCCGGGTCTCCCACGTATCAGTCATGGTACTTAGCCACCTCAGCCATCTTGGTTCGCTTCTCGGTCAGACATATCCTTTCTTTTCACTGATCCTATATCTCCGTGTTCTCGCAATTTGCGATGTATACATGGGGAGAATGTTAATTGAACATTACTTTTATTTTTGGATCTTGTTGACTTACGTCATTATATATTATTATATATTATTATTATTATATATATTAATTTATTTACTTTTATTTTATTGTTTTAAATATTTTATTTGAAAAGAAAAGATATGACCAGGACCGGGACTCGAACCCGGATCTCCCACGTGTCCGTCGTGGTGATTACTCACCGAAGTTTTAGTCGAGAAAGTTTTAGATCTTATGCCCTTATCAACATTTTTTTCGTTATTCCTTAGTTATTTACTCTTTGTTATATATAAAGTCCAAAGCTCTGTAATAAATAGAAAATTCCGTAAAATATGGAAATTTGGACTTAACAGAGTTAATAGAAAAAAGATCGCACGACCCCATGCACGAGTTAAATAATATTGAAAATGCTCCATAATTTTTAATTATAGCTTAACGTGTGTGTCGCATGGCACCAAAATAGAAAAGGAAGATATTTAACTTGTCAATATCAATTTCTATTCGGGGGTTTCCTAGAAAGTGTGTTCTGTTCTTAAAATTAATAAAATATTAGACGTATTGTTGTTGTTTGTCCATTTAACGTCACTTTATGCTATGGCTAATCGGACGATGCTACAGTGGGATCTCTAAATTTAGCCTATCAAGGTATAATTAGGATAGAGATTTTTAACGAGTGCCTGACTCAACTCGAAGCGACAGCCTGCGGAAATTGAAACCAGATTTTTTCTCTCTTTAAAAAATTCTAAGGGGATAGCATTGCAAAGCAATTACTTAGCGAAACCTTCATGAACGAATTTGAAGTGTTCAAATTTGGCAAGCGAAATGTAGAGTGAGAAAACCATTTCGAAGTTTATCTTTTTCAAGAATTGGAGTCGAAAGATTTATTGAAATAAGAAATTATTTAAATAACTGGAAGAGTAGGGGAACTAGTAGGAAATTATCCCTAATGACAGGAAGAAGGTAGCTTCATTGTTACCAAAAGGTGTTTCTTGGAACAGTTTTTCTTGCTATGCACACTGTCATTCTCTCCGCCGACATAATAGCTTTTAAGTATTTCTCCAACTTCCGGGTTTCCTTGGAAAAATAATTAAGTGAAAACATCTTATGAACGAAACTGCCCTAATATCAAATGTAGTAACCCCTAATTAACCTTGAATTATTAGATGAATGTTTAAGGTTGATCGGTTCGTAAATGTTTACAACGATCAATATACATTCACAGAAAATAACCTTTCAAGAAAAAATAAAGCTTACTGAGAAATGGACAGCTGCTTCTATTTACAAAGAAATATCTATTAGGTAATATAAAAATAAGGATATAGTCTTACCTCCACATTAAAACATTTGAAACATAATCTGGGTGTTTGATCTCACCTTGCTAAATCCTATTCGGAATACTGAGAGTAATTTATGGTGTAGTGGTTAGCATGACAACCTTCTCTTCCCAGGGTCGCGCGCTCGCAGTTCGGCAGGTGGCTTAAGGTTTTTTTTTTTAAGAGAATGGTTATGCCGTCCTTCGGAAGCGGCGTAAATTGGGGTCCCAAGCCTGAGTGGTGTCAGGCACTCGTTAAAAATCTCTATCCTAATTATACCTTGATAGGCTAAATTTAGAGATCCCACTGTAGCATCGTCCGATTAGCCATAGCATAAAGTGACGTTAAATGGACAAACAACAACAATACGTCTATAAGTTATAAGTGATTATTCATTTCATTTTTAATATTTTCCAAAAATACAAGTTATCGTGAGCTTTAGTATGGAAAAGAGAATTTAATTATGGGAAATGAGTAGATTTCGTTAATCATTTCATCAATAAAGAAAAGTTTCAACTGACATTTCAAAGTATAGGTGATATATGATAGTTGAAACGTTCGTTTCTAGACTAAATGATTACCGAAGAAAGGGCGGATTAAGGGGGGGGCACGGGGGCACATGCCTTCCCTAGACGGGGAGGGGGGTACACTTTTTGTGTACTGTGGAGAATCCATTACAGTACATAGTTATAGGCAAATCACATAATCATAGTTAAAAAATATATGAATAAAATAATAGAAAGAACATGAGTGAAACTATTCTTTGATATTTGAATAAACCTTTGAAACTTTTCTATAAATACTACAAGTTTATTTCTAAGTTATTTTTGATTTTTTTGCCCGTCTGCCCGTTGTGCCCCCACCCCTAGAAAAAAATCCTGGGTCCGCCCTTGTACCGAAGTATACACATTTCCCATAGTTACATTCCCTTTTCTACTCTAAAGGCCTTGATAACATGTATTTCTGGAAAATATGAAAAGGGAAACGATGTAAAAACTTGTTACTCATCCTAACAATATAGGGATAGGCAAAATATAGATAACCCACACAAGCATCGTCTGAATAGCAATAATAGCGTAAAGTGAAATTAAATAAATAAACAAGCAATGAAAGAAACTTTGGAGAAACAGATGCACGGCAATTTCATTATCTACAATAAATCTTCCACTCAAATTCTAAAATTCTTGAAAAAAGAATAAACTTCGAAATCGTTCTTTCACTCTGTCTGTGCCACTTTGCCGCCTTTAAACATTTGGAATTAGTTCATAATGATAAATAACAGTTAGTTGTCATTTAAACCCCTAATTAAGTTTTGCTTGTTTGAATGATGAGATGGCTAATATGCTTATGGTTAAACCATCTAGGTCATTAGTATCCAATCCATGTAACAGCAAAGATTTAAAAAAAAATAAGTATCAATATAAATTATAATAGGATTTTATAATTGTTAAAATAACTTGGTCAACCCAACCACATCATCTCCTAAGGCTATTGATATGTTTAGAAATAAAATCATATCTATTATAATGCAATTGGGAAAAACCACAATGCAAAGCCTTATGTTTCAAAAAATACACCTACTTACCAGTCGACGTTTCGCCTATTCAGGCATTATCAAGACACCAAAATCAAAAAGGGGTTATGTGAATCGCATCTCGAAGAAAAAGGTGCAATACATCCCAACGATCAACAGCCCAAACAGGCTCCAAACATGAGACAGTGTCTTGATAATGCCTGAATAGGCGAAACGTCGACTGGTAAGTAGGTGTATTTTTTGAAACATAAGGCTTTGCATTGTGGTTTTTCCCAATTGCATTATAATAAATAATAGTGTTTCTTTTTGAGATTTTGGCTCTATTTTTGTGAAAATCATATCTATTTATATTTTCTGATACATAACCATAATGTATAAACATATGCATGGTAATTTGTATTTAAATGGTTATAACATTTTAATCTATTTATTTTTTATCTCTAGAAACTGGATAAAGCTTATGCTTTTTTGAAGAATAATTTGGGTTATATTCCGAAATGATTTGAAGTACAATAAAGCTCTATAATCGACAACTATATGGAAACAAATTTAATAATTTTGTGAATAACCACTTTACAAAGTTGAAACATTTTGATAAATCCTAAAACATGTATTTTATTTGAAAAGAAAAGATATGACTAGGACCGGGACTCGAACTTCCGGGACTCGAAATTATATCATATAACAATAATAATATTAATAACTTAAAGTAACAAGACTCAAAAATAAAAGTAATGTTCAATTAACATTCTCCCCGTGTATACATTGCAAATTGCGAGAACAGGGAGAAATAGGATCAGTGGAAAGAAGGGATATGACTGACCGAGAAGTGAACCAGGATGGCCGAGATGGTCAAGGCACCACCACGGATAGATGGAACACCCCGGTTCAAGTCCTGGTCCTGGTCATATCTTTTCTTTTCAAATAAAATATTTAAAAAATTATATCATATAACAATAAAATAAATTATACTAAAACATGTATGTATGATACTAATCCAATGGTCCATCTGACATCTCTTTAATATTAGCAACATTTTTTATGTTTTTCCATTACCACGACACTTAGTTCTATATTTGTACTAAAATTAAGTGTAGCCACCTTAATTTTTTTTCATTTCCACTAATTCATTTCAAGAGGGAAAGTTTACTAAGAAGTCTGCAGAGTAATAAATGACAACAGAATTGTTTTTATGAAACACCAATATGGAAATCATACCAGTTGAAAAGTTTATGTTATGCACTAAGCGTTGCCTATAAATAATTTACAATTTAACAAATTTAGGAATAACTTTTTTAATACAAGGAGCAAAGTAAATAAGAAAAAAAGTAAGTGTTTTAAATAATTTTATTTTTAATAAAGTTAAAAATTTTTAAAATGCTAAACAGAATTCTACTCCACAATAAATATAAATATATCAGATACAATTATATCACAATGTTATATATAACACGTATAAAAATTTGTATAAATGCAACCACATCACAACAATAAATGATTAGAATAATGAATAATTTAACAATGTTATAAAATATAAACATATATATTTTTAAAACTAATAAGTTTAACAAATAGAAAATGATAAAACAGTAAACATATTTACTTTTGGTCTGGATTATCATTTCATCTCTGTGTTAACATTTCGGGCACAGAATAAATATATTTATTGATAAAAACATGTATACATAAAATTAAAAATATAAGTAATATGAAACAGATAAAGTCACTATGATTAGAAATCAATTATATTAATAGTTTCAAAATACCAATTATTATGACCAATAATTTTATAAGTAAATATTTTGGCAGATTAATACAAGTTGACAAATAGAAAAAAAATTATATTTATATATATATATACACACACACATACACATACATATATTTAATTTTTAATTTTGGAAACTTAAGGGAATCGCTTATGATTAAACCATATTAAGTCAATATAGACAGATTATAGATGTATTGTACACATTAGTGTACCACTATATATACAATATACAAAAAAAACATCAGTTTTAGTTTAAAAATATATTGAAAGACAAATATCCAGCAAGATATTTTCAAAATAATAGTCTCAGATACAATGCTTTGGGGAACTGAGCTCCACATATTAATTTTTATTTGCAAAAACTAATCAAGAAAATGATTATGACTTGATCAAAGTTAGAAAAGATAATTAATTAGTAAAATAAGTACTTTTATGGAAATAGTTTTAAATATTAAATGATTAATTTGATTACATAAAAAAATCTTAAACTACCATCATTATGCAAATAGACAAACTTGATAAATGCAAATAAAATTTATTAAAATTAAAAAATGCAAAGTCTTAAAGGTGGTATAAATAAAAGGACAATTATATAGTTATATATAAAAAGTAAAAGATACTCTTCTCTGGAATGTCAAGATAAAGCAAATATAGATTTAAATATTATAGATCTTTGGCTACTTAAAAATCAACTCTAAGAAATTATTTATTTCAATTAGAATACTATTTTATAACAATGATAAAACAAATGTAAACATTAACAAAGAGCCGTCTGATTTTTTTTATTACACCTTTAATGTAAAATGGCAGACAAAAATAATTGTACCTTACATACCAAGGTGACGACTAGTTGTAGCAAGAACTTATCATTACTTTGGAGATTGTTGTAATTATAAAAGTGGTTGATTTCTGGTCCCTCAAAAGATGAACAAACCCCAAAAAGGTCCATGCAATAAATGGGGTAGATAATTTACCTTCCAGTATCTGGCACAAAGCATTAAGTACTAAATAATTTAAGAACAGATAAAATATAAGAATACACAATAGTTAATTAAACAGTCAATTATTGTGAAAGTAAGCAGACTATAAGTACTTAAAGAAAATCAACTTCCGATTTCAGAAAAAGTTAGCATTTATCATTAATGTTTAACCAAAAAAATAACAGTACTACTAATTGTACAATCAATACTTAAATCTATTCGAACATACAATTTTAAGAAAAAGATAAAATTTTCTAAATGGCAATAGAAATAAAAATTAAGAATAATATGATAAAGTAATATCTAGCCAGAATTCCTTAAGCAAATTTGAAAAAAAAAAATTGAATTGAAATAAATCAATGAAATTTATTTAATATTATATTAAACACTGGTGAACAGATAAGTCACTGACTTTCCCTAACTACAGTAGACTAACCCTAATCCGATAATTAAAATGAAGATACAGAAAATTAAAAAATTCAGATTAGTAAATAACGGAATAAAGTGGTAACTTTATTAATATAAAAGTCAATAATTATTAATAATCAAGTCAATATAACAACAATAATTATACTTTAAAGTAGTTAAATTTTAACCAGAAGTTTTTAATTTATTCATAAAATTTCCGTAGCCTAGTTTTAATTTTTAAATTAAAGAACTGAATTTTTTAGCAGTTTTACGAAATTCAATGATATACTTCAAATCTATTTATTTTATTTTCTGTTATCTCTTCTTGTTATTTTCTGTAATGAGTGGTTTGGTTTTTAAGTTCTTAATGTAAATCTTAACGTTAATAACAAAATTCAGAAAATCTATTATTAAACTCAAAATTGCTTAGAAAAAACATTTCAGGAAAAAATAAAAGGTATTAACATTGATATAATAATTGATATTTACAATAAGTTTTTAATTGATAATTGTGTTTGGTCATTTTATTGCACATACACCTGTAGAGGCAAACAATTCTTTTTTTCTTTAGAAATTTTCAATAACTTTAGTATACTTATTATTAATAAGTACTTATAATTATTATTATCAAGAATAGAAGTATAATATCAATTCATGATCGGTATACATAATAAAAAAATTAGCATTAAAAGAAATAATAAAATAGAGCATGATAAACTGAGTTGTATAAGTAAAACTTTTTTTTTAAATAATAAAGAAAAAGTTAAAATAATTTTAAAAGATTTTCTTTTAGATGATTACACATTATAAATACAAAATAATAAGCAGCTAATAAATAGTTGATAATAAATTAGTTAATAAATACAATTTACAATAATAAACTTTAAATCACACCTGGAAAATAAATTTCTAACAAGCTAATATAAACTAATAAGATTGAAAAACAATTCATCGCACTGAATTTACCCTGTTTTATGATTTTTATATAATTGAATTTAAACTGTTTATTCTCTTACAATAAACATCAAAGAGAAACCCACCTTATCTTCACAATTCCCTCATTTCTTTTTTTATTTATTCAACACAGTTTTCACTATGACATTTAACTAATACACAGTATATTAGTGCTATTCTTTTACTTATTTAATTTTCGTGTTGTATTGCTTGTTTTTATTGCAGCTAAGCTTAGTAACCTTGCCCTATCAAAAATAAAGAATTTACTAAAGAGAGATTTTCCAAGCGATGATGACACAGATAATTTTGTTATTTTTATCTGTAATAAAAATAATTAATCACTAAGTGTTTCCAAAAAAAAAAAAAAACTAGCATTAAAAAGTGGTTACCTTAATGAATTAAAGCCTAGATATCATTAAACATTTCGCATTGACAAAATTTATATAATAATATTAACATACCTAAATAGAGGCAACCTGTGATTTAGGTGAGATGGAATACAGAAATAGTATTCTAATGTTTTACCTTATAGTTTAAATTGAGATTCAATTCCAGTTAAAATTAAAGTCAATGTCTTCAACTATGAATAGACACCGACAATACTCTAATATTGCCTTTAAATTAATGTTTTCAAATAAAAGCAAGAAAATAATAGGAACTGTAGTTAAAAAATTACATTGATTAAAACTGTAAGGAATCCATTGTCCATTAGATTTAGATAGAAAAAGTATCTATCATGTTGATTGCATATGAAGACTACAGGGGAAAAATGAGATAACTCGATTTTTTCATAAAAATTGGTAACAGCGGTTTCTGATAGATTTTTCAATGTCGAACATGATAGTCCGGTAAAAAGTTGTATAAAACGAGTTCAAACGGCTGAGGGAGTATGCCAATAAAGGGGAAAACTATTTCATCTAGACAGTGCCCTGGAAGAACAAGGTAATGTGGCTTCCACGAGTTGGACATAGGACATTTCAAATATCCTGTTCATCATCAGGTTGATAGGACCAGCAATCCGCATAGACATCAACAAAAATAATGATGAAAATGATACTGAAAGATTTTGAGGTTAACTCCTGAACATTTAGGAAAAAGTGAGTAACCTTGTTTTCCCCTGTAGTCTCCATATGGAAACATGTCTTGAAATATTCTTAAAGATTTTTTGTTTTTCGAAAAATATAAATAATTAATGTGTACCATTTTTTTTTTACTAAAATCCTATAATGTACTTCGGCAGTAAACAAGTTAAACATTTGTGAATTTGTGGACATTTCAAATCAAGTAATGTATAAACTAAATAAGTAATTAAAAGAATAGTATTAAATATAATGCAGCCTTTTAAATCATCACCAATCACATATAGTTTTGGTGTTAAAAAAAATATATAAATAAATAATAAATCAAATATCTTGAAAAATAATAGATTCCATCATTACTAGAGATTATAACAAGACTAGTACAAATCACCAACTCAAATAACATTTAGCTTTGAGATTTATAAAAGTAACCACAATCTTCACCTAAACAAAAACAAAAGAAAAAAAAATAGAAAAGAAAAATCACAATACTTCCCAGATGTGATAAACATTGATGTTATGATTACTTAATATAATATATGTAAAAATACATTATGTTATGTAAATCCATTCATAACATAAACCAATCTGATTAGAGTATTATATCCAATTATTCAATAAAGATCTAATAAAATATCGCTATTCAAATTTCAAACATAAACCTCAGAACCAAAGAAATTAGTACGGTCATCGAGGTTGATCCAGATCTAAATGAATACTGTTAGCAGTTCTCTTTCGAAGATCGTCTCCTTTTTCATGATTTAGCATCACAACCGAAGCCTCTCGATCAGCATCTAGAAAAGGAAAATATTGCTGTCATTACATTATGTAAGCGATTGGGAGTTTCATAATGAATAAATCAGTAAGGCTTATTCTAATGTTTGAAGAGTTTTAATGAATTTTTTTTTTTTTTTTTTAATTTATTTATTGATATTTACAACTGTATTACAATTTAATGAATTTAAGTTTAAAATTAATACTATTATCAAAAGTATCAGAGAAAAAAGCAAAGCAAACATCAGGGAGACAAACATTGCAGGCTTTAAAGGAGGACATTAAATTTGAGCTGAGAAGGATGAAACCAAATTAGTGCTTACAGTTTAATTACTTTATTATATATTAAAATTGCTTATAAATTACTGTAAATAAATTACTTTTGTTCTTGTTAATGTGGTATGCCAACCCTTTTTTGACTTGCAGAGGTACCCATAAATGCAACAAAACAAAGATAAACATTTGGTTATAGAACTTGATATAGTTTTCCTAAATATAGGAAAACAACTTTTTTGTGTGTTTCATGATACACAACACCTTTAGATAAAAGAAATAAGATAACCTCATTTAAAATTTTTGTTAAATTTTTTCGAGTATATAAAATACTTTTTTTAAATTCATTCCTTAAATATCTAATATTGTAGTAAATTAAAAAATACAAATTTGGGATGATAACGGATTCAATATTAAAACTTCTGGTGTGGTGCAAGCAACACACAATTTACTCTTATCTAATACTCGTATTAACCCATTTTTTTTATTTTTCATTTAATTTAAACAAAATCTGAAATGATGGAGTCTAAATCTGTGATGAATTGAATAGAAAGACATTAACGTACAATATATTATAAATATGTGTCCGAGCAGATCCTAAATTTCCGATACAACCTTCTACATGTGAACTTCTACCACCTACATAAATGCTATATTGCAACTGACAAGATGAGTGAAAGAGTTGCATTTATCCTTTAAGTTTTCGATAGGTTGATTAGTTATTTATCAAGAAGTAATACCAAAATAACACATGAAGATTAGAGATTTAAAATTGTTAACATTTAAAGTTTCTGTATAATACAATAAGAATATAAAGGGAAATAACTCAAAAACATCCAAGTTTGACATTACATGGTGCACCTGAAAATTTGTTGAGCCAAGAATGTATGGTTTGAATTATGGTTGCTAAATTGAGATAGTTATAAATGCACATAAATAAGTTATTAATTAATATTTAACTTACTACAAGGATTCTTAGCCTCCTGTGTTTCATATTCTATTATTAATTCATTGGTGAGATAAGCTTCCCTCTTAATTTGGTCTTTCAAGGCTGATGGTACGTCAGGTATACACCACTGAACAACAATCACGACGATAGAAACCAAATTCTAAAACAGATATTAAAATTTTCCAATGAAACTGCAAGTTTTAAAGATAAATAAAAAAAAAATTAATTAAAAATAATTTTATCCATCCTTAGGGTCAGTATGTACTTAAGAAGTTGTTTTAATACATTAGTGGGCTATTAGTGAAGTTGATAAAATATTAAAAATGAGTACAATAGTCAAGGGAGAGGAAGTGGCTCATTGGTAGAGCGCTAACTTGCCAAGCTGAAGATTCTGGGTTCAATCCCACTTGCTTGCACTTTTATTTAAACCGTTAGCACTGGAGATGGATCCTATAGGACTTAGAACCCTCCTGCGGCTCACCAAACCTCTATAAAGTGGGTACCCAAAATAAGGGGGAATCTGAAATCTGGCACCTGAGCGTGATCTAGGACATTCACTTCTCTGCACAACCGTAGTCCAAGAAACAGTACAGTCTCTGCCATGTGCTGAACCCCAGACACTTCATGGGTTGTAGTGGTACAGGTTGTTTGTTTTTTTAGCACACTTGTCAGGTCTTCCACAATACGCTATGACTTCTTAAAGTGCATATTGTCCAAAGGAGGACCGTATAGAGATCATCCCTATGGATATTGTCATATACAAGTTGAAAATTGAGAAGCAGGTGGTACATTCGTATTTTATGTTCCCTCCCTCCTTCCAGTAAGGTCCTGATCGACAATATTTGATCTGAATAAAGCCTGTTTGGTACTCAATTATTTCACATTCTGCCTACAGCAGCAAGTTTTTGTATAGCACTCATGAAAAAACTTTGTCAGCGCATGGCAGTAGCGAGATTCCTCTGTAATTACAAATTCAAACACATTTCCCTTTTTTTGATGGGACATAATTCCATTCATTTGGGATTTCTTCAATCAGCCTTACATTCATTATAATGCTATGCATATATTTGGTTAGTTCATAACTCCCATATTTTAAAATCTCTGCAGGTAATCCATTAGGACCAGGGGCTTTATAATTGTTTAAGGACAACAGAATGTCTTGAACTTTATCAAAATCAGGTAGCTCCAATTCTTCCATGGGAATTTCTTGGTAGTCTCTATTCACCTCCTGGCCTCTTCCTAACAGCTAGCTAAAGTAGAGCATCTTTCATCTATTCAGCACTTCAGTATTTTCCATTAACAATTTCCATCCTGATCTTTGCAAGGGCAGATATTCTTAGCTTGAAAGGTTTGAGACTAGTGTCAAACTACTGATAGAACTTTCTCACATAGAGGTGTCTTTGTAAGGCACCAGCCGTCACCAAGCCTATTTATATACTAATAATATTATATTTTTGTTTGTTGGTTGGTTGTATGATTTAAAAATAAATATATTTTGGTAATTATTCCGTAGGTTGTCACTTCAAGTTGAGTCACAAGAAGTTTTAACTTTTCATTCGTTTGCCTTTTAATATTTTCCAAAAATACAAGTTATCATGAGCTTTAGTAATGAAAAGAGAATGTAATTATGGGAAATGTGAACACTTCGGTAATCATTTCATCTAGAAATAAATGTTTTAACAACATATATCATCCGTACTTCAAAATGTTAGTTGAAACTTTGATTTCTTGATGAAATAATTATCAAAATATACTCATCATCCATAATTACATTCTCTTTTCTATACTAAAGCTCATGATAATTTGTATTTTTTGAAAATATTAAAAATGAAATGAATAAACAGTTAAAACTTGATGTAACTCAACTCAAAGCGACAACCTGCGCTAGGAGCAGGTATCTATATTTTATTTAAATTATAAATCAAAATCAAATATATACTTATCCATTATAAAAATAATAGTATCTTATAAATACCTGGAAAATGACAATAAATGCCAATCTGGCAGCTAATATATGCCAATAGAGAGCAGTGCGCTTGTATTCACCAGGACCGGGTGGAGCTCTATAGCCAGCATATCTGAAGATAGAAAAACATATAGTTTTCAATCAATAATTCCAAAAGTGAAAATAATAGCAAAATTGATTTCTTTCTTATAAATTAAAAAATAAATTAATAAATAAATCATTGCCGAACTCAGTCTTATAATTTTTATAAGCTGTAATTATACCAGCGAGTAATAATTAATATATTCTGAGAATTTTGAGTCTGATTGAACAACTAAAAAATTATTTTTTTTAAAAGGAGTTCGATTTTTGTCATGAAAAAAATATATTGTATTTACATTAAGTTTTGCAGCCTATAAAAATAAGGCAATCCCAATGTGTATGTAGGGAGCGGAATGACTCAGTGGTAGACCACTGAGTTGCCATGCCGGAAATCCTGGTTCTAATTCCGCTGCAGGCAGTAATTTTATTTAGTCTGTTTGCAGCCTGAGATGGATCATATAGGATCTAGGACCCTCCTGGGACTCACCCAGCCTCTATAAAATATTATAAAAATAGGGTACCCAAAATAAGGGGGAAAATCTGACGGTTGAGTGTGACCTCCTTGCAGAACCGTTGTCCATGAAACAGTACAGTCTCTACCATGTACTGAACCCCAGACCTGTTCACGGGTTGTAGCGGTACAGGTTTTTTTCACTGAGTGTGTAGTTCTTTGGCTTAAATTAGTAAATTAATGATGGTTATTACATTTTACAAACATTGTGATACACTATATAGGTACAGGAAAAAAAAACTTATATCCAAGCAACAAAGAATAAGATCTTATGACCCTAAAATAGAAAATGAAGAATAATGTTACATACCACACCTATCTCATAAACGTAAATGTTGTAAATATGTTTTTGTGTCTCTTAGGCAACAAATTGCTTTGGAATAATACGTTAATAATTAAAACATGATTGTTTTCACAAAATTAGACTCAACAGGTAATTAATTAATTACCTGCAAACAGTAGTATTAAATGTTGAATAGAGTGGAGCTGAACCTGGCTCAAAATCCTTCGTATCAAAAACTGATAAAGAATGGTTGAGAAAGCCTTCATAGTTGTTGATTTTTTTCTCATACATATAAACCATTTTAGGTATAAAATTTGATGAAAATGCAATGATGAATGCCTAAAAATAGAAAATTGTACACAATTTTTTAAACTTTTTTTTTAAATATATATATTTATTGAAATTTACAACTGTATACAGAATACATCAATTAAATATAATGAAAGTAAATCGTGTCCAGAGACACAGGCAATTAGAGAAACATTGGAACTCAAATAAAAAGTTCAGCTTAGAAGGCCATCTTCTTTTCAGACACCTCGGAGGATTATCAGGAATTTAAGAGGTTGCGAGGTTTGAAACTAGTGGGTTAGAGTGGAAATGAAGCTATGAAAAGATTGATATCGGATTTGGACCAAATCAGAAATAAACGGTACATTAAGGTCATTATGGATTACTTTGTTTGCAACAAAGTAAGGAGCATTGAGGATTTTACGAAGGATTTTGGATTGTAAGGATTGAATACGAGAGGAATTCGATGGCTTAGTGGAGCCCCAACGCTCTATTCCGTAAGTCCAGATGGATCTAATGATTGCCATGTATATAAGTCTTTTGTAATTAATTGGGAGCTTAGAGCGTTTGTCTATTATCAATGTTGAAGTAGCCTGAAACGGCGAGCTGTTTCTTGTCGTTTCAGTCTAGCATGAGGATTCCAAGTTAAGCGTTTGTCAAGGTGTAGTCCTAAGTATCGGACCTGTTCTACAGGAATCAGTGGGATGTTATTAAACGATACAGGAGGGCAGGAAGCCGTTGGTTTACGACGGATTTTTTAAACTTAGATTTAAAAATCATTTTAGATCTTGAACTAAACTTAATTATTTTACTTTTTTTTTATTTTATACTATGTACTTTTGTTTTCAAATGCAAACCCTTTAGAATGGATTAGTTTGCAAATTTAGTATTATATTAAAAATATTGAATTACTTTAAACAACAACTGAAACTATTATTTGATTGCCCTTTTATTCAGCTTAAGTATTCTTGTATTAATATAATAATTATTATAGATAGGATTAGATTTTAATAATGTATTAAAGAAATTACATTTGAGATGACAGCCAACCGACCAAGGACGTTTAAAATCCTGAACCAAACTCCAATGTTAGGTGCTCTTATTGGTACTGGCCTGCGATAATAAAGAAGAAATTTACGAGCATCCAACCTCATTTCAAATACATTGTTCACAAGAGCAAAAAATGGTGCTAGTGGAAAAGCAGTAACAAATATGGTGACAAAACCATATTGCAAAACTGAAAAAAAAAATTTTATAACAGTCTACTGAAATTCAATACAAAAAAAAGCTATGTGGATCAAAAGCTAAACATAAATAAAAACATTTTAAGAAAAAATATTATTTTTCAACAAACCCATTTCCAAATATT
Organism: Arma custos; assembly: GCA_037127475.1. NCBI lineage: Eukaryota > Metazoa > Arthropoda > Insecta > Hemiptera > Pentatomidae > Arma > Arma custos. Next base: position 67,825,135 of record CM073764.1, on the reverse strand, counting down.
CGTAGAACAAACCACGAGGGCCCCAATCCAAAAGTTTAAAATCTTCGGTCCACCTTTTGTGAGATGGATCGTTAACAACAGTATCCACTTCAGAGGTCGTTGCTTTTTCAAGACCAGCTTTGATGCTTAAGCTGTTAATCCACTTCCAAATATACCTATGAGTATCACATAAAGCAAATTATAGACAAAAACAACTATATAAATGATAAACATAAAATATATGTATTAAAATTCAAATAACAATAACATCATTAACAAAAATAACATTAACATCCAAGCTCTTGTATTTATTTGTTATTATAAATTTATCTATTCCGTTTAGAGGCTTAGTATTTTGTCATGATTTGTACTTTCCATTTATGTTATTTACTTTTTTGGCATTTTATAAATATTTTACAATTTGTATTATGTAGCCTTCTGGCCAGATATATATTATGTTTCTTTTTCTGTTCATGTTTGTTATTCTTTAGGGACTTAGCCCCAGAATAAAGTTACTTTTTTATTCTGTTCTATTCTATACGGTTCATTAAGCTTATTATTATGTCTTATGTAATGAATAAATGAAAATAAAGTATCATTAATCTTTAATATGCTCGTCCTGTAATGAAGTCGATGTTTTTTCTTTTCTATGCTGTTTGAAGAGAGAGTAATACACAGCTAATTTTTTGTTTCTTTGTTTCCCCTTGTAAACACAAGGAATAATATTCAATAAGCCAAAACCCACAAAATATGTACTTTGATTAAATTATTAAATAAAAGTATTACAGATATCACAGTACTCCTATGTACAGATCAGACGAGACAGATAAAGTAAGAAAGGCAAGTTGTGCTGGTCACATTACAAGAGTGCCAACAGTGAAAATTCCAAAATTCAGGATCGAAGATTATTAGGGCAGAGACACACCTACAGTTTACGGAAACATTTTTATAATTTTATAGTTTGGCCAACAAGTGTTACAATAAAAATTCAAAAATTTGAGAGAAAAAAAAATTCCTCAGTGTGACAGTGAATTTAGGTTTAGATGATCATTTATTTCCTGGTTCCCTAAACTCATTGCATGCTCACGTTTGGGAAAATAGCAGGTTGGTATAAAACATGACTGCTTTCTAATTCATAAAAATACTCAACACCAACAGAACATGATTATTTGCACATTGCTGCAGTTAGGCTTGACCACATTTAGGACATGAAGAGCAGCAAGAACAATAAAATATATATATAATTATCTGCCTTAGTATTAAAATTTATACTTACGGAATAAGCATTTCTAAAATTCCATTCAAAAACTGCTGGCCTACCATGATGATAGCTAACTGAATACACAGCTCCATGAGACAACCACCTGGATTACACTGTAGGAAAATATTGAATTATAACAATTAAAAATAAAAAATATTATGTATTGTTATATTTCAAGAATGTAGTGTTCAATATTTCCATAGCACTGAATATTTAATATTTTTTTTTTTATAAAATAAATATTATTTTTAAAGAAAAGATTGAGAAAGAATCTTTTACTACACATTCATGGAACAACTTTTTGTTATTCAAATAAAAATCAAGTAACAAATAAATAGGTCCAATTAAAATATGAACTGGTAATCATCAGAAGTAATGAAGAGGAAGGTTTTTCTTTTCTATGCTCTCTGATGTTTATTAAATAATTTTATAAAAATACATTTGCTTATGAAAATAAAATCATTTTTTTAGAATAAATTAATGTTTTAACCAACTGCTGGTATTAACAATGAGGAATCTGTTATCAACTATCAATGGTTTTAACCCTTTCAGAGAAAATAATACAACAGTCGTGATCTCGTAAGTTTTGTGTGCTGCTGAGGCACAACAATGATGATCCAGAAACTATTGCACAGTAGAAATCACTACTTTTTTAATTAAACTTATGCCCAACTCACCATCGCCTAAATTGAGCTCTATCTAAAAATCCAGGAAAACCTGCGGTGGTCTATTTTTTAAATTGAAATGGTCTGCAAAATTTTTAAACTTTGACAAAATAAACCTTCTTTAGATTTGCCCGAATAATATGTTTATGTGTTTTATACACCATGCATTAAACAGAGGCACATTTGTGAATTTACATTAAAGTGAGAAACTTTGCTAAATACCATTTGAAATTTATGAAACTTTTTTGTTTAAAAAAAAAACCTGTAGGAGTTACCCTCAGAAATCACTTACACTTTAAATTGTGAAATTCAAGATAAGATCTCATTTTTTTATTTATCTTATTGTTTTTATAGTATTAGTCCAGGATCCCTGGTACATTTTTGCACTTGATTACTATCAAGCTAAATCTCCATGAATAGCTTCGTTTTGATGAGACGCCCAACAATTTCCTTTGCGAAAATTCTCGATTGTGGTAGCTAACAGAGGTAGCAAGGATAAAATATGTCGATTTGATGATTCTCCAAAATTTAAGGATAACGTACCACGCAATTTGTAGGACAATATGACTGTTAAATTATATAAATATTAACTAAGTAAAAAAAAAAAAAATTAGCTGGTTAGTAATCATTTTTTATGACTGGTTTAATCAAATTAAACCTGGATAGGCAAAATTTAGAGCTCCCACTGTAGCATCGTCCGATTAGCCATAGCAGCATAAAGTGACGTTAAATGAACTAACTAACCAGCTGATTTTTTTTTCTTAGTTAATTTTTATATAATTTAACAGTCATATTGTCCTACAAATTGTGTGGTACGTTATCCTTAAATTTTGGAGAATCATCAAATCGACATATTTTATGTTTGCTACCTCTGTTAGCTACCACAATCGAGAATTTTTGCAAATGAAATTGTTGGGCGTCTCATCAAAACGAAGCTATTCACAAAGATTCGGCTTGATAGTAATCAAGTGCAAAAATGTACCAGGAATCCTCGACTATAGGCCATGCCATGGTGGAACAAAACCAGGTTAAGGTATAAAATACAGTAAGGGGAGCTTTTATTTTTTTAACTTGTTTATATAAAAATGCTATCAAAAATGACCATGAGAAAACTTCCGACTCCTAAAAAAAGCTAAAATATTTTAGATTTTTCTTAACAGCCTCTTATTCCTAAATAACTAGTTCAATCTAAGCATTTATGATGTAATTAATTAAAATAAATTAACATAATTTATAGAAATATAAAGTCCCTGATACTGAAATGTATTTATTAATATCCACATATATATTTTTTTTTACTCCCTGAATTGCTTTAAAAATTAACAGCAATTGTTCTAACAATGTGTTATATGGATGTTTTGCAAACGTTAATTTTCCTCTCGTCTAAATTATAAATATTTCAAGGAAACATCAATACAACAAGTCAAGTTTGATAGTATTACATACCTCTTCTTGCCTCAGTCCAAATATTTTATTATATTTTGCAGGATAACCAACAAACTTTCCTTTAAGAAATGCAATGTACATTATTGAAGCATAGTAATTGACAAATTGAAATAAATAAATTTTAATAGTTAGAGATTCATCAAATTCTGTTTGTGTCCGATGCATTTCTAATTCTGTCACATATACTGCAACTTTGTCGTAAATCTAAATATATACACAAAAATTAGATCAGTTATATAGTTGGTACTTTGGTAGTACAAATCTAAAAAAAAAATACTCACATAATTGAGAATGAGAATAAAAACCAAATTCAGTACTCCAGCGGTAGCAGGAATAATAATCAAAGTATAGTTGGCCGCCCATTCTTTATCCGCATAAATGCTAACTGAAGCAAGAACTGACATGCGATACAAAACAACACCAAATACAGCTGCAACTGCCATTAAAACCTACAAATAAAATTAAATAGCCATTTTGACAAAAATTAAAAAAAAAAAATGTAATCAGTAAACTTCCCTTAAAACAGTTTTTCATTTCTAGTTTGAATAAGTATAATTAGTGATCTTTTTTTAATTCTTAATACTCCCAAAAACATTAATATAGTTCAGCATATATTTATGCTATTAGAAATACAACCATAACGTGTTAAAAGCATATACAGTAGAGCGTTAATTATCTGAATTGGCTTCACGGGAAAGATACAAGAGAGCGGTCTATCATTCGAAAATAAGTTTAAAGTGTATATTCTTTAAACTTAGATTTTTTAGAACTACTATAATAACATTCCAGTCTCGTAGTTTCTTATCAATTACGCTTTTAATAGTATGAGGCATCTTAATTTTTCAATAGAAACACGGATAAAACAGACTCTCACTAGAAAATGTTATATGGCTGATTATTAAACTCTTGTACTACTTAATGAAATTTTTTTAAACAAATAGAGTTAGTCTTGTATTTTTAAAAGTGAATTTTGATTTTCCAAACCACACCCAATGACATTAGTTCAGATAATCGGCAACCTACTATACATTTAAAACCAACATAATCGTGCAAAAAAAATATGATCCACCTTCATCCGATCGGTTTATACTACGGTTCCTTAAATATGTAATAAAATTAAAACTTTTATAAAGCTATCATGAGATATATAATAAAAGTGAAATTTGAAATTATTACATTTTTTGTAAATTTAATCAGTCATTACTAATTTATTAACAAGTGAACTTAGGTTTTGTAACATACAGCTATAATTTTTTTAATTAATTAATAAATAGTTCATTGTTCATTAATGTTTTTGTGGTAAGGAGAAAAACAAAAGATCCTGGGATGAAGATTAATACAAGACCACACAAACATATTTGAAATATACTGTTTATTAACATATATATAATAAGTATTCGAGATAATTTCCTTACCAAAACTATTACAATTGAAAAACTGAACAAAGTTGCTGGAACTTTTACAGTCCAGAATGGCACGTAAGGCTCCTTTGCGCCTGTTATTACGTTCGTTTTTGATTTTTTAGGATTTTCCTCATCAAAGCGAGCCATATACTGAGGCCTTGGCGGTTCGTTTAAAAGATTAAAGTCTGTAAGGCCCCATCTATGTGCTATCGATGCGGAATACCTCTTCCATAACTCCAAAAATAAAGTAGCTACAAATTAAAATAAAAAGAGAACATAAAAAATATTGAAATTTTTAAAAATATTGTAATTATAAAATATTTAGTTGACTGCAACATTAAATAACTTAAACAAAACAAAAATCAACAAGCAACAAAATCACATTAATAAACAGAAAGGAAGCTAACCCCAAAATGACATGAAGACTGCAAAGACAATTGTTACTGGATTGTCAAAAAGATACGTGACTTTAGCAAACGTGCACGTGTCGGATAGTTTCCAATAATCGCATGTCTTATCACAAAGAGGGCACATGATGATATTCAGAGATTCATCACATATATCAGTGCTGTAATAAAAAATATAGTTATTAGAATATGTAATAGTGAAGGAAATTTCAATTTGATAAATAGACTGCTAGTTCATTACTGTTGCCCATTTTCAATAATATATAACTTCTGAAAAAAATCTATAAGAATGTATCAATATTTCTATTCCCTCTGTAAACTTAATAATTTTGAAGTAGTAATTCTGATGATTAATTCAGTGAGATTCTTCAGAGACTCAGCAAGATAGAGGAATTCAAAAATTAGATTTTTTTCTTTCATTACTAATGTAATGAGGTAAGTCATTGATTATTTGTTGTTATTAGTTATTAATTGTTGGAGCTATTTGGAAATTCTTACACTTTGGGAAAATATTATAATATTAATTATTAATATTATAACATTTTAGATCATTATAAACATTATAAAACAGACTGAGAAATGTTTCAATTATTTAGTATGGAGTGGAAATACGCAAAGATCAGTTTTATCTCTCTCCTTTTTGGCAATATTAACCACAATCTGTTTATCCCGTTATTTTTTTCTTGTTTGCCATCCGATTTTCTTTAATCAACTTCCAGTCTATTACTGAGATTTTTTTTTAATAATGAGCTTTTCAATATAGCCATATCCATTTCTCCGAAATCTCAACTTGATTCAATACAATATTCTATAAGGAATAATTTGTAACTCACATAGATTTTGCTAGCATCTTGTTTATTATAAAAAACATACAACAATAGTTTTGTAGCTATGCCTTACCACCACAACAGCCACATTCCACTTTCTGGTATTGAATGATAGTTAATTAAGATGAAATCTTAAGTTTATATTTATTATCATTTCACATAAAGATATAAATATCAAGATCTAATTTTTATAAAACAATAATATTTACCTTAACTGATCAGAATTTAGTGTAATAATTCCATATAAGAAGCACAGTAAACCAACAATGGATGCAGGAATGAGCATATGCGTATAAAATCCAAGCCATGCGAAGTAGAGGGCAAACTTGACACCAAAATATTCCCTAATGTGGTCAATCGGTTGGAACATTGCCCATTTACTAACTTGAGCCCATTCATAAAACAGTTTACCTCTAAGGCATGTACTATCGTTAGGATCGCCCTGAAAAGATATAATTATAAATATCTAATAAACTATAAAAATGTACAAAGATAATATAACAAACAATAGTGATTAACAATTAACCTAACAATTTAGAATGTTAATTCATTAATAGCTATAAGAAAAAATTTCTTAAAATATAATTCCACTATTGAACAGACTAAAAGATTAAAAGGCAGACCACTATGCACAGAAGTTTGTTGAAGCCTACTAGACCCAAAGACCCAGATGGTAATAGATCAGTAATCATAAATGTGCTTATTACTTTTCCAGAAAATTATAGTTGGTCAGAAAAAAAATGAACTGAAATGATGGAAAGCATAATATCAAAAGGACTGTCTTTTCCACATCTTCCTAATCATTGCACTTTTCTTATCACATATTTTTTATTCTGAAAGTTTAATTTTCATAGGTAGAGTAAAGAACATTTAATTGAGTAAAAATCAATTTATTAGAGATTCATATTATATATTTTCAATCCCCAAAGAGAAATAGTCGGACAGTCAAAATGGAATAGACTTGGGAGCCGTCAGAAGCACTCATGACTTGGGCATAGGAACCTCCTTTTATTATACCAACTGGAATTGCTTCGGCAATTTCTAAACATCATGGACTAGTATAGAACCTTAAACGTCCGTGTATGGAGGGCAACCGCATGGATATAGCCACCTAGCGAGGGCTCTTTGAGGAGGCTAAGGCCCATACAGGGTTTGAGGCCAGATCGGATTGAACATAATAGAAGTTTATACAGTTCTAAAGAACATTGACTTTACCTGACCATTTCCGATGCTTTGAATTAAGCTTTTTTTAATGCTTGTTTATATTAAGCCATTCTTAGACAACCAAATCAGTCTGACATTTAGTTTTCAGTATGAAGGCAACCTGTTTTCAAAAAAAACATTTTTGAATCAATATTCACAACCCCTGCTGGCTGTTAAATAAATTTCTTAAAGTATCGACCACTTAAGAATTTTTCCTATATTAAAGCAAGAGCTCGGATTCTTTTTCTTTCTTTAAGTGACAGTTATAAGGTCATAAGATAACTGAATTAAAACTGTTAATTCAAAAAATAAAATGTCCTCAGAAATAATGTTTCTTTTTACTTATCATAGTATTCCAAAGCCAAATTTTCCATTCTGGAAATTTATGGAACTGAGAATGTTGGTTCTATTTAACGGTTCTTTATTAAATTGGTCTACGTTGAATCAGCGACATCATTTAGATATTACTGGGTATAAGAAAAAATGCACATGAACACACAAAATATTTCATAAAAAGCAAATGCCATTTTAGTTAGCAATTGAAAATGGTCACTTACATCGTGTAGAGGATATGCAGCTTTATAGACTCCATCATTTATAAGTTTTTCAATTCCAACATTGGAGTTAGATTTATTAATGGTGAACTCCTTTTTTGTAGAGTCAAAGCTAGTTCTTGACAGAATGAAATCCACAACAAGAGTTCTTACTTGGGAAGAGAAAAAGTTAGGATCATCTTCATCAAATCTATTTTGAAAGACATAAAAATAAATATTGCTTCCTTATTTTCTAACACAGAAAAGAATAAAAGATGTAACCTGAACTTACAAATAGGTTTTGTGCCTGTTGTACTCAGCAGAAAGTCGGAATTTCTCTTTGGGAAACACAGAAGGATCAAGACGAACACAAGAAATCAATTTGGAAAAAAATGATTTAACTTCCATAATCAAATCAAAGTCTGATCCAAAGAGTCTGTCTTGTGGAATCTGCCAATAGATTAAACATATATTAAATCTATGGTAAAAATATTTCTTTCTTGAATAATATTAGTTGACGTAATATATATGAGGAAGAAAATGGTATGGGTGAAGGTCAGCAGAAATTCACTTTTAATTGGAGAACCAATTCATTCATTAGATCAATTTGTATTACTATATTATTATTATAATTATTTTGTTACTCTACTACTTTATCGAATACCATTCATTTGATTAGTTTGTATTACTCTTTATTGTTTATTCGATAATACTCTATAATTATTCTACTCTGTTTTTATATTTACCTAAAAGATTCCCCATTTTTATTACATTTTTTATCACCCATACCTCTCGATGCCTATATGTATTTTTATTATTTTAATTTTTATATATCTTGTATATTTAGCCATGAAGAAGCCCTGCAATTTGGGTCGATACATTGGCTTTAAAAAAAAATAGTTCTCCTTATTAAAGAGAATTTTTTCTGACTTCCACCTGGACTATTTTCTTCCACCTAAAAATATATTATTTAATTGTAGCCAATGAACACAAATATAAATCAATTTGGCTAACATTCGTTTTAGCCTCCCCTCGCTAGGTGGCAACCATATATATCAATCGAAAGAGCTTTCGATTTGTAGTCGAATGACATGCCCCCCCATGACACAGCATCCGCAAAGGTCAAATAAAAAAGCTAGGCGTCCGGAAAGGTCAAATAAAAAAGTTTCTTAAAAACGTTTGAAACCCTAGATACCGTATGTGTTGACATTTCACAAGGTTGACACATCTCCAGTGGGCATGTGGAATTTCATTGCGATGCTATTTGTTCTTAAGTCGTCAGTTAGCTTTCATTGCGTTTAGACATACTTTGTTTTTCAAGTTCAGTTTTGTCTTTTGTGTTCTTGTTTGTCAAGTTTACTTTTTTTTTTCTTTTTACGTCATTGATGGCTAAACAGTCAACATTATTATCTTAGGTTTGGTTAGGTTAGGCTAGGTGTGGTTTTTTGGTGGTTAGGAGGAGTGTTTTTTTTTCATGGTGTGATTAGGTTAAGTTAGATTACATTAGGTTTTTTTGGAGGTAAGGTGCTTAGGAGTGGTTATGGTAGTTACATACATATCTAGCATTTCGAACGTTTTTAAGAAAATTTTTATTTGACCTTTGCGGAAGCTGGGAGTTATATCATTCGACTACAAATCAAAAGCTCTTTCGATTGATATATATGGTTACAACCTTGCGAGGGGACGCTAAAACAAACTTTTACCATCAATTTAAACTTACAAAGGATAAAAAAAAAAAAATTAAGATTTTAAATCTTGGAATAGAATTTAATATGATTCAAACTTTACATGACTTTTAAAAATAAACTGGTTTAGCTCCAGTTAAGAATATTATGGAACTGAGTTATTCCACAGTAGTTAGTGACTAATAAATTAACAACTCATCTTGGAAAATATCACACCTACCATTTGGGTATATTTGCCTCAAAAAAATCGAAAGGATGGCATCAACAGGGAATCAAAAATATAACAATAACCGACAGCAATTCACAGCTCTAAAAATTAATTTCAAGCTTAAAATATTATAATTAATCAAATTTACAAGAAAAAGGTGTAGTTAGACGTTGTTTTGGAATAAAACATAAGAATTAATTAAACATTAGAACAAAGAATACTTTTTTTATCACATGTTTATTTTGTTCTTCTGGTTGTTTATTAGAACCAGAAGAATAAAAGGAGGCAAATAACAAAATGAAATTATTTTGTATAGTAAAGTAAAAAGCTTTAAAAACCCTTTTTTATATTCCAGTACAGTTTTTATAGGTATTAAGTAGATTTGAAAATTTATAATTTTTCACCAAAAGTGGCTAATATATCACCCCTCTTTCGAAGAACTAAGTTCATAATTTTTCTAATTGATATTTATTTTATAACTAATTACTAGATTAAAGTTTAATAATATTAAAAAGAACTATTAATAGTAATTATCCTTTTCCTAATACCTAAATGGCATATCTTTCTTTAAACTGAATATTCTGGATATTTATATTTTAAATTTGTGAGCCACTTTTCTGAATTAATAAAGTATGTAAGGAACTGGTAGTAATTTGTAGGCCATGGATTCTACACCACAATAAATTTATTATTAAAATGATAAATATTATATTTTGTTTGCAGAGGATCAACATTACGGAATCTGAAAACGGAAAATGATGCCGATTGGGCCTCAATAAAGTGGATACTTTTAGTTTGGGGAAAATCCAGGAGGTTAAGCATTTCTTGACAAAATCACCTTCTAATACTAACATCGTCTAATAATCAGTACAATCCCTCACCATTTACTCTGAAGCCAAGACTGTTTATGGTTGTAGTTTTTTTTTTTTAATAATATTTGTTCACCTTTTATATAAGAGGAAGAAAATGGTCTGGGCATAGGTCCAAAAAAATTAACTTAAATAAGGAGAACTATTTATTTTATAGATGTTTTCCCCAACCCTTGACCCCATTATAAGTCCCTGAAGAGGCCTGCAATGAGGATTACAATTTAACCCTAATCGGCTTTAAAAAAATAATTCTCCTTATTTAAGAGATTTTTTCTGGCCTTCAACCAGACTGTTTCTTCCTCATATTTTGTTTTTCTTTTAGTAGTCCTATTCCACACTGAGGATACTAGTTTTTTAATTCTTATTTTCGCCAAACTAAACAATAGCCACTCTTTGAACAATGGGTGATGGGAGAATAAGAAGGATTTCTTATCTTTAACTTCATTTCAACTAGAACCCCATTTACTTTAGGTAATTTACATAATTAAGTAGTTTAACAAAAAGCACCTCCCCTCCCCAAACAATATACATATGTACACAAAGTGGAACATGTAATTAAATATATTGGTGTGCTATCAGACAAAATATTTTGAGAACCACAGCTGTAGATAATTATAAGATTTCCACTATCATGATTTATTTATTTTTAAACAACAATTTCACATATTCTGAATTAACTATTTTCATTCCCTTGGTATGCTTTATCATGCAAAGCAAAACACTTCTAAAGTAGATAATATACCTGTTTCATAGGCATCCGAAGCCTTAGGATTTCAGCATATCTTCTTAAAACTTCTTTTGGCACATGGAGTTTAACAACATGTAACTTATCGGTTTGTTCCCTTTCGATTTCCAGACCTAATTCTTCAAGATTCGCTTCGAATATGGCTCTCTTTGACTCTGCGATACCATTGCTCTGTTTGCCATCTAACCACGCTAGGACAAAATCAACTGATCGTTGGTCGTCATTAAACATAATAGTTTTGGCCTAAAAATAACCCAGTTATGAAAACTATTAGTGATTAAGATTTAAAAATTAATTAAATAAGCTACATAATAAAGTTAAAAGAAGCTAAAATAAAATATCACTGTTTATATGAATTTCACATTTAATAATTAAGAATTTTAAAATTGTATCATAAATTCAGTTAAAATGCTAATTAAATATATAATATAATTAAAGGGCCTAACATTCAATTAAGATGAACAAAAAAAATTATAAATATAATGAATGAAATAAGTTATTTCTTTATTGTAGTAGATTCTAAACCAAATTATTACTAAATAAATAATACAGAAATATATACTTTTTAAAGTAAATATAAAAATATATATATAATATACTCATTCATTATTAGAAAACCAAAAAAACAGATAATTTTGTAAATAATTACAGTATTTTCACAGAAAATAATCAAGAAAAAACGATCATGTGAAGACAATATGCAATTAGGAACTAAATACATGATAGAAAGTGAATTTCCCACTATAGTCCTTCAATTCCTTAGAAACTTATGTCAAAAGATTGCTTAGCTTACCAAATTCAATTAGATACAGTAAAATAGTTTGAGCAATGCAACAAGGTCTGAATTTCTAGTTCAACTAACCATGCCAATGGAGTGAGATAAAAATAAACATGAAATGTTTATTATACAAACTGAAATAAATGCATTAGTAAACAAAATTGCGAGAAGTAAAACCAATCCAGTATTGTTTATATTCTTGTAAGGAGATTAGTAAGAGCATATAGTCTATTATTAGATTGGGCAAGAGCTTGTAATTGTTGATGTTATTATTATTATTAACATAAGATGATTTAAATTACATACCACTTAAAAGTACTTCAGTTGAAAGTAAACAAAAATTAGATTAAGCTCTTATAATGGAGAGGATTTAGTTCAAGTGTCATGGGCAAAAAATTAAAAAATAATTATCTGATAACATTATTCCATCAAGCTGATTACTTTTTTTCATAGATAGCATGAAACTAGTGAGTCGGATTTAATCAAGGTGATGTAAGTAATCATTAGGCTAATATGAAAATCTAAATTATTCAACTACAATGTTAAAAAAAAATTATATTTTAAAAATTAAATGTTAAACATTACTTATGAATTAATTTGAACAATGTGACATTCTGTACAGCATAAAAAATAAAAATAAGACAATGTTTAAATTTACCATGTATCGTGTAAGTACAGATTGTACAAAGAATTCAATAGTTTACCTCACTTTTTAAGACCATGACTACATGACTCATCAAGTACAGCTCACCATTCACTGAAACCACTTACTATTTCACACCAGAAAAAAAAAAAAAACTAAAGATCCAATGGAAGGGCACTACACAACTTATCACTGAAAACATTTATAATATTATTCTGCAATCTATAATGGCATACCACCTGTGGATTCGGGTTTCTTGTATTTTTAATAAAGAGTGTTGTTTGTTCTGCCATAGCATCAGGCAAATCAGGTGCACTATGATAAATTGTAAATCTTGAGAGTCTAATTGAATCATGATCTGAGGGAAGAGATTCTGTGTAAATATCTTCTTGAGAACTTTCCATGTGCTGAAATTGATAAATAGAAAAACAAAACCAATTATTAAACAGGCTTTTGTAAATAAAAATAATAGTATTACACTGAAAATTACTGGATTAAAGGGAGAAGGTAAGCTGTATACTGGTGTGAATTAATGTCTAAAATTACTGGTGACACAGTCAAGGTCTTGTAATGACCTTATGGATAAAGTAATTAAATTCGAACATAATGATAACGTTATGTAATCAGCTTTTTTAAGATAGGATTAATAGAAAAAATATGTGCATCTCTAATAATGGAAAAAATCTCACCAGTAGTTTAACCGGTTATGTGGATTATCAAAAGCATTACATTGACAAACCCATAAATTGTAAAACCATCTACAAACTGTAACTCTTAATGATCAAATTTTGTCATTTTTAAGTTGGAGGACTGCGGTTTTTGACATCGTAATTCAAATTTTGACATAACCTCCCACTAAAGGATAACCTGAAATGGTTATCGGTAGCTTATCGTAGTTACAATTAAGATCTTAATTTATTCATAACGGTAAACATAACCGAGCTTGGGAAATAACAATTATGAATCTTAAGGGATTTCTGGGTTAACTTAAGATTACCATTAAGGTTTAGCAATCCATCAACCTGTCGATAATTATCGTATTTCCATCTGTTTTCTCCACTGCCACGTAAGCCAGCAAGAAAGATTATTAAAATATTTTCGACTGATTACAATTGTTAATAGTTCTCTTTAATGGTTTAAGTAAAATAGCATTATCTTAAGTACCATTAAGCTTAGAACCAAATTACCTGTTAGTGCAGTTAAGCTTAAATTTTCATTAGAGGCCACATCTTGAGCAAAAAGTACTTTCATTACGCCGGGTACGTTAAATTTGGGCAAAACTTTTAAACATATTTAGCTAGAGAACACATAAAATGAATTTTCATATGTCAAGGTGAATCTACTATTGGATATTGACACGGTCTAGTGATTCCGGGATTTCATGACCTTAACATACATTAGCTAAAGAATCATGAAATTTTGTATCCCTCCAAATACACATTTAGAATGTGGTATAAGTAAGATTAAAGATCTGTAAAACAATGTATTGAATTAAATTATTGTTATTTTTTAGTACAAAAATATCATTCAACCGTTTTTTGCTCTCCTGCGGTTTGTTAATGAAGTTAAAAAAATTAATGATAAACGATATTAATGACCTAACGCATTAACACAAGACTGTATTTTGATTGCAATTTATTGTTGGTTTTTAATGATCATGTGAATGTCCTCTTATTTGAATAACCTACCGGAAATCCTAAAAATAAAAATAAAAAATATCGATTTCTATTAACTTTTAAGCCACAGAGCTACCCCTTTGTGTGAACTTTATCGACCATAAAAAAAATTAAAACATGCAGTCACAAGTACTGCCAATAGAAATCAAAATTCAAAACTCTATAATATCTGTGTTCTTTTTTGAATTTCTAAATCAATTATAGTCTGATTAATTTAAATTTCATAATTTGTATGTGGAAGAAAATGGTTCGGGTAGAGGTCACAATGAATTTCTCGTAGAATTGTAGAAAAACTTTATTGATTAGCCAAAGTTTCGACCTACTTTTGTAGGTCTTCTTCAGGGCTATATGCAAAATGCAGACAATATAAGAATAAAAATGGTATAAATATATTAAAACATATTAAATATAAATAAACAAAAGTAAGGTGAATACAGGCAATAAAAATGATAAAGATGTACAGAAAGGTAAATATGAAGGTTAAAATGTATGAGTGTATACTATAAACAATGAAGTGCCAAAAAGGTAGTAACCCACATCATGAAGAATAAAATAACAATAAAACAGAAATTGTTGAAAAGTAAAAAATAAGGTAATACAGATAAAAAATAAAAACTGAATACAAAATAGGAATGTGAACGTTGGCTAATCAATAAAGTTTTACTCCAATTCTACGAGAAATTCATTGTGACCCGGACTACCCGGACCACTTTCTTCCACATATATTATCAAGGTCAACGATTATCATTCAATATTCATAATTTGTATGTGGAAGAAAGTGGAAGTCTGTGTTTAAAGCTAGTGTGAACCTAATCCCCCTAATAGGGTACCCAAAATAAGGGGGATGAATCTGGTGATTGAGCGTGACCTAGGTCGTCACTTCCTCGCAGAACCGTTGTCCATGAAACAGTACAGTCTCTACCATGTACTGAACCCCAGACCCGTTCAAGGGTTGTAGTTGTGCAGTTATTTTTTTTAATATAAAAGTTTAACTAGTATTTGATGTTTTAAGTTATTATTAGTATAAAGTGCACAACTATTAAATGACTTTTACTCAAATTTTATTACTCCTATATTAATCGAATTCTAACTTTTAAACTAAACTGTGGCTTTGATGTTAGCTTAACAAACTTCTACCCCAAAGATGGCGGATTCGCAGCGCGGAAAGTGGCCTTAGGATTTTTTAAAGGGAGTATAGAATTCTTGCTTATGCCTTTCTTCGAAAGACACGTAAAACTGTTTTTTTTTTTTTCGCTCACTAATGTTCAATTTATAATAAATATAGGGAGCGGGGTGGCTCAGTGGTACGGGCTGAAGTACCGTGACGGAGGTCTTGGGTTCAAATCCGGGTGTGGCAGATAATTTATCTAATCTTTTAATAGCCCTGGGGATGGATCAAATACAATCTGGAGACCCTCCTGAGGCTCATCCAGCCTCTATAAAGTGGGTACCCAAAGCAAAGGGAAACACACGACGGTTGAGAGTAATCTCGAACAAATCACCTCCCTGCACAACTGTTGACCTAGAAAAAGAGATCTACAAGATATTCTATACAAAGTATCAGGAATACAAAATGCAAGATACTTTTAAATTAAGTATTTCAGATACCAAATACAAAATAATTTATTTAATTGTTATATGATATAATTTTTTTAAATACTTTATTTGAAAAGAAAAGATATGGCCAGGACCGGGACTCGAACCCGGGTATTTCACTTCTCCGTGGTGACGCCTCAACCATCTCGGCCACCCTGGCACGTTTCTCGGCCAGCCTTATCAATTCTTTTCACTGATCCTATATCTCCGTGTTCTCGCAATTTGCGATGTATACACGGGGAGAATGTTAATTGAACATTACTTAATTTTGGACCTTGTTGCCTTTAAGTCATTAATATTATTATAATTTATTTAATTAATATATGATATAATTTTTTAAAATATTTTATTTGAAAAGAAAAGATTTGGCCAGGAGCGGGACTCGAACCCGGGTAGTTCACCTCTCCGTGGTGACGCCTCAACCATCTCGGCCACACTGGCACGTATCCCGGCCATGAATTATTTACGAATACATTGATCGCGCAAATGTGGCAAGACAAAATATTATATTTTTAAGGTTTTAATTGAGACTTAAGTAAAATCAGTTCTTCAAATATTTTATTAATAATTTTTCTTCGATGAGGCCTCATAACCAAAAGAGAAGAGTCGCTCCACAGGGGCAGAAGTTGGTAAGCAGGTGTTATATTTGAAAAAATATTTTTTTTTATTGTAGGATAAGCATTTAAGCTCTTTAAGCTAGTATCTTTATTATTTAGGTATTGCAGTGTTTCTAAGCCAGCGGTGCTGCCAGTAGACCCTGTGTTTTCGCCACTTGCAATAGAATGGAAGCAGAATCCATGTAATGGAAATGGAACATGTAATAAGATTCATCTTTTGTCTTTTTTTTTATATCACCTTCAATATTTTCTAAAGCCTCCGAGAGCTGCAGTACTTCAGATTTTCCATCCTAACAGATTTGATGATATATTGAATTCTTATTAGCTCAGGTAACAGACAACCATAGTAAGTGTCTTTTTCCCCTTGCAAGCTTTGAATAGCTTTCGCTATTGGCTTGGAACAGTCCACATATTCACTTAAAAAGTAAATTTTCTTTTCCTTCAACGGAGGTAATTTTAAAATTTTCACGGTTTCACTAAGACAGTTCTGCACTGATAAAAGATCTTGTATGGAATTATAATAAGAGTTCCATCGATTTGCGCATGTAGAAATTGGTGATTTTCCTGCCATCTCCAAATATGTTTCACATGCTTTTGGAGATCTACAATATAGGTTCCAAAGTGCTTGGCACTTTACTAAGGCCGCGTCATGCAGTCTCTTATAAAAAGTATTTTTCAATCTTGCTTCTTTGAAATCTGTATTGGTAATCAAATGTAAAGTGGCAATCACTTTCACATTGTAAGTCTGATGAAGCATCAGGAAAAGCGTGTAGTACTAGCAATAAATCATCATCTTCATCTTCGAGTGATGTTTCTTCAAGATCTTCTTCATACGCATATGAAACATGTTCATTTTCAACTATCTCTGAATCAGATTTCCCAAATACTTCAAAAGCCTTAACCAAATTTTAACCGTAACTGTTTTAATAATTTCCGATAGTTTAAGGGCATGGTCTAAATTTATATCAGCTATCATTTCTGCAACTTTATCATATGTGTAGCAACTTTGAATCTTCTGCAAGCAATAGTAGTGAGACTTTTCCTCTCAAAAGTCTCACTCGCAATCCAATGAACTGTAACCCCAAATAACTTATTTTAGAGGAAGACCAAATATTAGCTATACTGCACACAAAGTCTAAAATTGTTTTCTTAAATTCATTGTAGTCATCATAAATTTTATTTTTAGCTGTACGACGGCACATATCTTTTGGCGGCTTTGTTAGTTGCTTTGCACCTTCAATCAAAGCTTTAAAAGACTCCAGAAGAAAGAGTCACCATCTATCAATTTGGTTCCATAATAAAATTTCAACGGCGTGTTCAGTTTTGACTATGGTGACATTTAAAATTAATGTCACCATAGAATCGTGTCGCATTTTGTGAATAAATGCGTAGATTACTAAAAGTATTTTAGCAAACAGTATTTACGAAATACTAAGATACCAAACAAAAGGTATTTAAATAAAAGCATTGGCGGATATGAGGGGGCCATGGCCCCCCTTAGAGTTCTCATTACTTGATATTGACCTGAATTTTAGTTGGTTATCAACAAGAAAAAAACACGTTTTGCACACCAAAATTATTCATTGTATCGAATGTTTTCTCAATGGGTGCATCCAAAGTCGGCGATTCCGAACCCTTTTATGTTTTTCATTCTCATATAGATAGCTACCGCTTTGAACAAGGAGCTTATTTTATCCATGTTATTGTTTTCTGGCCTCAGTTGCTTAAATTAAAAATTGATATTTTATGTATCTTCATTCATATACGGATCATATACATTGATAACAAATTCACATTGACCCATGGTCCCTCCCTGAAAATTCTCCTAGATCCGCCAGTGAATAAAAGATACAAAATGAATTTTAAAAAATTATTTTAGATACAAAATGAAAATACGAATTTTATATCTTGCATCTGTATTTCAATACTTGTATCTCAAATAAGTCACATCTCTGGAAACGGTACAGTCTCTACTAAGTATTCAACTCAAGGTCGTAGTGGAACAGGTTTTTTTTATGGTAAATTATAATGCAAATGGTGAATCACAAGAAGGCATTAATAGGAGCAGTGTCTTGGCTGAAAACAAGTCGAGGCAATGTAAATATAAAAAACAATAATTAAAAAAAAAACTGTTTATAATGTATACAAAAATCAAGGGCATCTTCGTCGGTATAAATAATCTTCACAATATCCTTCCTTACAGTTTCCTCTATCCTTCTAGTCGACCAATCCACTTCAATAACTCTGTAAGAAATCGTGGAGTAATTTTTGAACAGTAGTATCTCTATTTTATCCAAATCACTCGAAAAACTACTGCTATCCTCAAACATCCTAAACTTTCATGACACTTATTGGCGACGAAAAATAACACCATCCTTTTGGACGTCAGATAGTATCAGCCATGATGACAAGGAGGAGTTCCATTTTTTCGGTTATTCACAATTATTTGTTCGCATTTTCTTCTTCATTTTATACAAAATATAACCAGGGTAAAATTCAGCATAACAAAGTTGATATTCATAATTAGATTTTTAAGAGTGTTAAAGAGCGAAGTTTTAATATACTTAGCCAGGATCCTGTAAAAAATGCTTCGGAAATTAAAAAAAAAAGCATGCTATTTTTCTTACAATCTATAAGCCATGTATTATTCGAGAAAAAAAAATCGTATATTGATTATTTAGTAAATTAAAGAAGAACAATTTATTTGTACTCTTGAAGCTTCAAGTGAAATAATGAAAGAATATGTAGAAATAATTTTTGAAACTATTTGTTATATTACAAGAATAAAATTGAGGTAACAAAGCTGAAAGTATATATCAGAACCACAATAATATATCAGAGCAAAATCTTGATTATAAAAGAAGAACAACTAACAAATAAAAGTGATAAATTAAAATAAATTACGATTTAGTGTCTAATGATAGTACATTTTTTGACAATAATTAACATTAGTTGGCCGTATAAATAGTGTGGAGAAAAAATGGTCGTGGTAGAGGTAAAAAATAAACGCCTAAATTGTTATAAACTATTTGTTAGAATCAACGTTTCGATCAACATTGCAGGTCTTCTTCAGGGCTGAGTGAACAAGATATAAAAATAATTGTAATAAACTAGGGAGGATCCAGGATTTTTTTCTGGGGAGGCACAACGGTATAGAAAAAAATCAGATAACTTAGAAATAAACTTGTAGTACCTATCTATAGAAAGGTTTCAAAGGTTTATTAAAATATCAAAACAATAGTTTCACTCATTTTCTTTCTGTTATTTTAACAACTATGATCATGTGATTTGCCTGTAATGGATTCTCCACAGTACACAAACAACTGTCAGGGGGGGGCACGTGTCGCCCTTCGTAATAAACAACAAAAACATTTATATAGGTAAATGAAATTATTGGAATAAACAAGATACAAAGAGGTATACAATAATAAAAAAATGATTCCTTCTTAAAGTAACAGGATAAATATTAATAACAATAATGATAGCAAAAAATTAAAGCAAAAAATGGTTAATGATACCGCAGGTTGTCGCTTCGAGTTGAATCACAAGTTTTAACTTTTCATTTGTTTCTCTTTTGATAATTTCCGAAAATAGAAGTTATCATGAGCTTTAGTATGGAAAAGAGAATGTAATTATGGGAAATGTGTATACTTTTTCACTTTTAACCTTGAAATGAACGTTTCAACAAACATATACCATATATATTTATTTTAAAGAGAAAAGATATACCTCCGGCCGGCATTCGAACCCGGAACCTCTGTCTCTCCGTGACAGAGCTCTATCCATTTGAGTCATCAGGGTCGCCTGCCGGCAAGGGACAAATCTTTTCTCTTATCCGATAGGTAGAAGTTCCGGATTCGCATCCCGGCCGGGGGCATATCTTTTCTCTTTAAAATAAAAATATTTAAAAATCAAAACAGTTTACCAATAATTATAAAAAAATATATATACCATATATACTTCGAAATGCAAGTTGAAACTTGCATTTCTTGAAGAAATAATTACAGAAATATAAACATATAAAATATAATTCTCATTTCCATACTAAAGCTCGCAATAACTCGTATTTTTGGAAAATATTAAAAATGTAAAGAATAAAGAGTTAAAACTTGTAACTCAACTCGAAGCGACAACCTGCGGAACAGATACGCAAAACATTATGACAAACTAGTAATTAGTAGTTAAAATAACAAAATTTCAATAATAGATACAATATAGCATCGAAATGTAAATAATCAAAATGCAAAAACATCCTACCTTAGTGCACACAAGTGTGTGTGTGGAAGGAAATGATAAGCAAAAATAAATAAGGAACAATTTATGAAGAAGGCCAGTGGATGAGTGATAATTAAAGTCATTACAATTGAATTTATAAGACAGCAAGGAAGGGGTGTGAATATGCATATAGATTAACAATGTATATTTATAAACAACTAATAAGTGATAACAATAATAAAAAATAAATAATATAATTAATTAAATTAAAAACAAATTAAGATATGAGATGAAGAATAATTTTATGTATGTATGTATATATAAATATAGGATGTTTTATATAAATCTAAGGAAAGCCGAGAACGGGTGTTGAGGGAAAGAACTTAGGGTATGAATTGAAGGAGTTGGTTGTTGTATGATTGACGACGACGAGTATAATTTGATAGAGGAATAGAGAAGCCAATTGAAATCTTCGTAAAATCGGGTATAGGGTATATCGTCTTTCGAAATCCAAAGGTTATACTTTTCATCTTTCTATGATTATACCAACTCGAGAGCTCTAGCACAGGACCGCATGGCATTCATCCATGAAATGTGGATGCATGGATGGAGGCACCTCCACACTGGTAGGCACAAAGGAGGAAGAGAAAAAAGTAAAAGAAGAAGAATAAAGTAGCTTTAGTGGGGTTAAAATCGTCCAAATCGTTGAACATAATCTGGAAATTTTGGATCATAAATGTTTAATACCAGGACATTCGGATTTAACTACATAATAGAGATTTTGGCTTGGTAAAAATATCATCACGAAAAATAATTTACAATTTTCCCCACTAGATTGTTATGATATAATCAATAAGTCAATAACTTCATTAAAAATGAAATGAAACAAGAGGATATTGTATAAATGAAACTATTAGAAGAATACAATATTTAAAATGGTACAGAGTTCTAATGGTGTATCAATAAACTGGTTAAAAATATGGTGGATTCGTTTTGTCAGAAATGAATCATACAAAATTTTCTACAATACATCAATGAGTCTGAATGAAAATTTGAAAGTCCCTTTATTTATTACGAAGTTATCGTAGATCAAGAAAGTTCTAAAATATTGTATTGGATTTTTCTTCTTCTTCCGTAACACCCTTTTGTCCGTCTCGGCGTAGGGGAGCGTTTATCCATAACCGTCATTCTCCTCTTGTTCAAGGCAGGTTTCGAGCTCTCCCGATGTTTATACCTTTTATTCTGCATAAGCGTTTTTATAGTTCTCGAGGTTTCCTACTCTCAGGGATGCAGCTATTTTTAGCGGTTCCCTGTGACCTTCCATTTTGGCTACATAGCCAACCATTTTAATTGGTGGCACGCCAGGAATCCCTTCATAGAGATAACTTTAAGTTTCTTCCTGATCGTTTTATTGTGGATATGATCTCTTCTTGTATTCCCCACATCCTTCGAAGAAATCCCATCGCTGCAGTTCTGACTGCTCTCCAGTCTGATTGTTAGTAGCTAACTTTATTACCATATAAGAGTATAGGTTAGCATAGTTATTTGAAAATGCGGTGCTTTACTTTTCTACTAATATTTCGTTTCTGAATAACAGATTACAGATCTGATAGTAGACATGATTGTTTTTCTTATTCTGTTTGAAATTACCAAGTTTACTTTCCTAGCCTTTTTCCGAAACTGTTATGAGGGAAGTAGTTGAGGTCCTTGATTGTTCCCATCTTTCCTCCGTTACAGTAAATAAGGATTACCTCTTATACTCTTCATACTTACAGTACCTTGTGTTATATTGGCACCACATAATAAAAATATCAGACAAATTACAACAGCAAACTTGTGATATATGTACCACCACTATGACATATACATATCACCAGAACATCACGATTTCTTCAAATCTTTTTCACACACTCAAGACGTTTGATGAGCTTGTTTGTTACAGATGGAATTGTTTTTTAGTTTATATAGTTAAAAAAAGGTTTGAATTTTGGGGCACCTGTGGTCAAGTGTTCAGCATAACAAACTACTAAGCCCAAGATCGCGGATTCGTAGCCCGGCAGTTGGCCCTAGGATTTTTTAAAGGGAATAAAAAATCCTTAGTTACGCCGTCCATCGGGAGGGACGTTAAACGGCGGTCCCAAGCCTGTACGATGTGAGGCACTCGTTAAAAATCCCTATCCTAATTAATCCTGGATAGGCAAAATTTAGAGCTCCCACTGTAGCTTCCTCCGATTAGTCATAGCAGCAAAAAGTGACGTTAAATGAACAAACAAGGTTTGAATTGAATAATTTTTCTGGAAGTTAAGATATCTAAATAAATTAAGTATAGATTAAGATATATAAAATAAATTATTTTTTTTTTCCAATTTTTAGGTATCTTAAATTGGGGAACGGAGTGGCTCAGTGGTAGAGCACTGAGTAGCCATGCCGGAAATTCTGGTTCAAATTTCGCTGCAGGCAGTTCTTTTATTTAGTCTATTTGTAGTGGTGGATGGATCATATGGGATCTAGGACCCTCCTTGGTCTCATCCAGCCTCAATAATATATTTAAAAAATAGGGTACCCAAAATAAGGGCGAAAAACCTGGCGGATGAGCGTGACCTAGGACGTCACCTCCTTGCAGAACTGTTGTCCATGAAACAGTACAGTCTCTACCATGTACTGAACCCCAGACTCGTTCACGAGCCGTAGTGGTTACAGGATTTAGGTATCTTAAATTATGTTGAAAGATCTTGGGCTTCTTCAAATTTTATAGCTAATCTGCTCCGCTCCATTCTTGATAAGAATCGCGTATTATTCACTTAATAATTATCTAATAGGAACTATAAATTTAACTCCTTAAGATACGTTTAAGTATCTTATATGATACTTAAATTAAAACTTGTGTATCATCAGTATCTTGAGCATGTATTATTAATTAAATTGAAACTGAGCCCTTAAATATATTAAAGTATTATTTAATCCTGAAATATATGCATTTACTTCTAAATAACTCAGGCCACCTTTGAAATGATATAAACATAATAAGTATTTCTATGTTTATGCCCCCCCCCCAATCACAGTTTTATATTTTAGTAGCAATGAACTTAAAAAAGGGGAGGTTATAAAACTGTTTCCTGCGAGGTTATCATTTAACCGGCGTATGTGTCAAATTATTTTATCACATTTTACTCGGGATTTTGTATGAAATATATGAATTAAAGTGGTTTGATTTTTGTAATAAACAGATAACAATCATTCAGAGTTATGGCTGCTTTTGAGGGTAAATAACGATGCATTAAGTCAATTTAATTTATAAAAAAATTACATTTATTAGTCACTACATTTGATTTTTTATTTTAGAATTCGGTGTTTTGCCTGAAATTGCCAAGGCGGTTGAAGAGATGGAATGGATGTAAGTTTCTTCACTGTTCAGTGAATACAAGAGAAATAATTAATATTATGTAAATGCAAAATATAATGAATTAGAAATTGTTTGAAAGTATGTTGTACAAAAACCTAGGCGTTTGCAAAGAGAACATCTGCTAATAATTCATTCATGCATATTTTGTTGTAGCCCAAGAACCCTTAATTTTTTGTTTAAATTTGTCACAGGAATTGTCTAAAGTGTGATTTAGACAGAATATTCTCTAAATGATTTTATAGGGAACTGAATTATCTATCATTTCTAAATTTTAGGTGCTCTCTGTTTTTTTCCTAATATTAGGTCCGACTGGTAAGTATTTGTAGTATTCCTTGTACTTAAGTTTGGGCACCATTTCATCTATCTTAAAACCTTAAATTTCTCCAGTTATCAGTTATTCCCTTTAAAGATGCTCTATCCAGATAATTTTGACTTTAAAAAGAGTGGTCACTGATTGCAAGATATATATATATTTAATATATAATAAAGCATTTATGCTTGTAAATGATTATCTTTTTGACCACTTACATGAAATTTCCATTTACACATATTGTAAAGGAAGACTTTCACTGGATGAGGTATTTCTAAAAAGTTATGATTATTCTTTATTTTTGTGACATATATAAATTTTATTTACTACATTTTTGGATATACAAGAATGTATTTTAAAGATTGTTTTGCTCAAGTTGATTTTATACCTACAATTCAATTGCTTTGATAATAAAGATTAAATGAAGGAACCCATCATCATTATCCGTTTTAAAATGAGCGCTGTTAAAAGACTTAATAAATCTATATCTGTAACTATATGAAGATAAATGAATAATTTAAACTGTTTTATAATCACTACAATCTTCCAAATAAACCATAGTTTTAACTTGAACACTTTTTTTTTCTGTTAACAGGCTTCCAACTGATGTTCAGTCAGAGGCCATTCCACTAATTTTGGGTGGAGGTGATGTTTTGATGGCTGCTGAAACTGGTAGTGGTAAAACTGGTGCATTTTGTCTTCCAATTTTACAAATTGTCTGGGAGACAATAAAAGATTTAGAACAAGCCAAAGGAGAAAAGGGTGGAGCAGCTCCGGTAAAAACATGTAAATATCTATTTACTTATTTTTCAAAACAAAATATTTAACTAGTTTAAAATTAGATCTATTATCATGCTTATGTGATATTCTATTTTATGAATTTTAGCTAATACCTGGGAA
The DNA here is from genome assembly GCA_037127475.1 of Arma custos. Classification (NCBI taxonomy): domain Eukaryota; kingdom Metazoa; phylum Arthropoda; class Insecta; order Hemiptera; family Pentatomidae; genus Arma; species Arma custos. The sequence goes on along the minus strand of CM073764.1, from coordinate 67,799,766 downwards.
CTGAGTATATCTGATCGAACACCAGCCCTCGCTGTATCTGCTGATGGATTGGTTTGCCAGGCTAGGGAATTTAAAGAATGGCATGGTTGCAGAGCAACCAAGGGTGTTGTAAATAGTGGAAAGTATTACTATGAAGCGAAGATAACTGATGAAGGCCTATGCCGTGTCGGTTGGTCAACTATTCAGGTAATTTTAAACTAATAAACACATTGTTTATGTATTGATTAATGAGTTATAGGTTTTACTTTCTTCTTTCAGGCTTCTCTTGATCTAGGAACTGATAAGTTCGGCTTTGGGTATGGTGGTACTGGAAAAAAATCTAATAATAGACAGTTCGACAATTATGGTGAATCTTTTGGTAAAAATGATGTAGTAGGTTGCAAACTTGACTTAGATTCTGGAAAAATATCTTTTTCTAAAAATGGAGTTGATCTGGGTGTAGCATTTACCATTCCTCAACAAGTTCAACGTTCTCCTCTATTTCCAACAGTCTGTTTAAAGGTAAATTCGTTCATAATAAGCATTTAGTCATCTCAGCTATTTATTAAAATGTTTGCCTTCCTTTTATATAATTTATATTCTTTATCATCATCCTCTATATTTTATTTCACTTTTTGTTATTCTAGAATGCAGAAATTACTTTCAATTTCGGTACAAAACCATTTAAATACCAGCCAGATGGCTTCAAAGCTTTGACAGAAGCAGATAAGTCATGTGTGAAAAACAATGATCCTGTCAAAGGGGTTGTGAAGAAATTGAATAATGCTCCTCAAGCCATCGTTATTGAAGTAAGTTAATAGTTAATAGTTGGAAATTAAGATTCATACCCATATTACTAATTTCAACTAACAGTATTGTAATCAAAATTTTATATACATTCAAATATTTTTATTATTTCTTTTAAAGTAATGTAGATTATTAGGGTAAGAGAAAAAAAACATTTTCCAGTCAAGATATATTCTTGATTCTCAAATTATTCAATATTTTTCGACACTAAGGTGTCATTTTCAGTCTTTTTCTCTATGCATCCTTAAAAAATTCCTTTAATTATCTTTACGTAGTCACTAGTCTAAAAATTCTGTGAAAATTCTCTTACCCTAATAATGAAGAATTAAGTCCAGTTTAATAAATAGTAAAAAAATTGTATAAGTAATTTAGAAATAAACAAGTAATTTTTTAAGACATCCTGTTAGAAAAAAAAATCATGATTAAAGATTAATGCTAATTATTAGATTAAAAGAGTGCAAAATTGTAATATAATTTTGTAGACTCATAATTGAGAGACTAGTATATTGAATTAGTGGTAAAGTTAACGTCATTAACAGAATAGCAATTGAAAAATAACTTTATAAGCCCATTTTATATTTCTTTTCTCATTTATACTACGGATCATTTGTTTTTCTCATTTCCTGCATGATCAGATAAAGTCATTTTGAATGTCCTGAAATACAGTAATGATCCTGGTGATGTGCCATTATGATGATTTTAACTGCAAAAAAAACTTTCTATATTTCAATAGTATATCATATTGATTTAAAGATAAACTGCATTATTATTACTTCATTAATCTTGGTTATTATTCAATTTAATTATTTAACTTTTAGCCTTCGAGGGAGTTGGCTGAGCAAACTCTACAACAGATAAAAAAGTTTCAAAAATATTTGGAAAAGCCGACTGTGAAAGAACTTCTAATCATTGGTGGTGTCAATGTTAAAGAACAGATGGCTGTAATTGAATCTGGTGTAAGTTCTTAAATAAATAATGTATAGTACATACTTTAGACTATATTTTCTAAGTAATTAATTGAATTATTATATATTAATTAGATTAAATTCACATGCTTATTTTCTGTGGTGGCAAAACCTGTCATAGATAAATAATCAACAAGGAGTAAAGGCAAATAATCACCTTGGCTAAATTGATCTTTTTAAAAGATTTTATAAGAGATAAGCAATCCTTTGATAAGGTCATCTCACATTAGAAATCATAGAGACTATTGGCTGGTGTATTATTATAATTCAAAGCGCTTTTACTTCCTCTGAAGCAAGAGTTGTATGAATTAGACAACTGATGGCAGTAGTTTTTGTTAAATAATAAACTTAGTTAAGACTTCACGATCACCATCATGGATTGTAGTCATAACTAGAATTAAAAAGTATTTTGATTCAGATATTTCTAAATACAATGGCTACAAAATATTTTTTGAAGTTTAGAACACCACTGATGTTGTTGAATTACCTTAAATATGTTTGTTTGATAATTTAATGCCACTTTATGCTAATATTGCTAGTCGGACAGTGGGACTCCTAAATATAAAATTGTGATAGTGATCTTTGATCTTGTGCCTGAAACTGCAAAGACTCAAGACCATAGTTTTTTGTCCCCTCTGAAGGATGCATAACCAAGAATTTCTTTATTCCCTTTAAAAGATCCCGGGACCATCTGATGGGATGTGAACTCATGACCTTGGGTGTTGGGTGTTGGGTTATGCTAGCCAATTCACCACAGATCCTTAAAACAATTTTTATTCGGTTGTTATCTACAAATTGAATATTGAATCACTCCCCACTCAAACCTCGTAAGTGTTAAGATTTCCTAATGAAGTTTTTTCAATGCTATTTTTGAAAAAATTGCTCTTATAGTACTCAGTATTTGTAATATACGTAGAAAATTATTTTGCTAAATACGTCTGGAATTTTATCCAAATATCGAAGATTAGTATTGTGTTACTGGAAAAAAAGTATAAGAATGCACCTTGCAGATTTTTCCACAGAAGTTTATGATAGGTTGTCAACAAAGTTTTGTAACTGTTTTTTTAAGAAGTAAATTTATTAAATATTTTTATTGTTTCTGTTTGATAAACTTCTAAATAAATATGGTATGGAATAAGATATATGAGATAAGGTAGTATTAAAGTTAACATAATATTTTTATTTTTCTATATCCATTCTATATTTCTGTATCCATTATATAAATTGCCCAATTTGATTTATGCTTTTTATTGATTTTTTACTGATTATTAATCATATTGTACTTTTTAAAATAATATCTTTGCCATTTAATAATGTCTTTATACATAGGTTGATATCATTGTTGGAACTCCTGGAAGATTAGAAGATTTGATTGCAGGAGGTTACATTTCTCTTGCTCAATGTCGATTTTTTGTTCTTGATGAAGCAGATGGGCTCTTGAAGCAGGGATATAAAGCTTTCATTAACAATATTCATGCCCAAATTCCTAAATTCACACCTGATGGCAAAAGAATGCAGATGATTGTCTGTTCTGCTACTCTTCATGATTTTGAAGTAAAAAATATGGCGGTAAGTTCTAATTGATTGTAATAAAACATTTAAGTAACACAGAATTTATAGCATTTGCAATGTTTCTTTATATATGTGTAATTTTCCTATACTTGTGTGATATTTGGATGACAATCAGAAAAGAACTAGCCCACAATGTTTGTTAAAATTACTTATAAACTTTACAAAGTGGTATTAAGGCTTATTATTTCAATTGAAAATAAGAATATCGTGATCATGGAAAATGAAAAGTTAAAGTTTAATATATATTTTAACTAGAAGGGGATATTTCTATTTCATCATAAAGAACCAAAATAGTTTTTTAAAAAGTTTTTATATTATAAAATAAAAAAAATAACATAAAATAAACTTATTTGAAAACTTTTATTTTTTTTATAAATTTGTTCTACATTAACATGGATCAACTTGAAATATGCAATGAGGGTTGATTTCTTTCTGCTGGTTATATGATATTTTATTATTATGTCCGTTTTAGCTACTACCTGGGACTTGAGTATTTTGTATATGAGTAGGTGAGGTGCAAAACTCGTTCGTTGCATTTTTTTGAAAAAACTTTCTCATTTCATACTTAATTACTTTTTTTTTGTTATCATTAAATCAGTAATTTTTTTTCATTCCAAGCTCACTTCCACAGGGAAGCTGTACCTTTCGAAAGCAAAAAAAAATTTTTTTATCTGGCCACTCTACGAGATGAGGTAAGTTTTTTGAGTTTCCTGAAAAACGTGTTCCTGTGGAACAAACGAGTTTTGCAACTCACCTCCTCATATATTGAATTAACTTTTCAGAATTTTATTTTCATTAATTTTTTTATTAATCATTTGAAACAATGAATTTGTAATATAAAAATCAAACTTAACAATTTATATTTTATTGAATTCCTTAAAATTATAGAACTTTTGTTACCATGGAGCCAATAGTTCATAAAATATAAAAAAAAAATTTTTAAAATAGGTAAATTTTACTTTCATCAATAGTATTCAATTCAATTTCATCAATAGGTTTAAATTTCAAAATTCATAGTTAATAAACGAATAAATAACAATAATTAAAATAATAAACCATTGTATAATAATTTGCTGTTTTTTTTTGGCTAATTGTTTATACTCATGTACAATAAACAACTTGAAAAATGAACTATTTTCAATATAAAATTGTATAACTGTTTTAAAAAAAATAATATTTAATGCACTGTTATTTACTGAATGAGAAGTTAATATCAGTTTGAATATTTTCTTTTTAATTTTTGACCGGATAAAACTTGTTTATTAGAATATAGAATTTATTCATTCAAAATTTCTTATAATTAGATAACTCATACTATTTAGTTGTTTTTTTTCTAAGTTCATCAGTTCGGATATCACTTGATTAGGAAAATTCTACAATTTGTTATATTTTTGAAATTTGTCTAAAAGTTTTTTTAGGAAATATTTGCTCAAGCAAATAAACCTTGACTATATTCTCGAACTAGGGTACTTCAATTAGTGCTTTCCTAAGTTGACTGCTATTGAGTTAGTGGAAGTAGAGATCTGCACTTCGTCAACATTCTTTCCACCAAGATCCTTCACTCATGATCCCTTTAATTTTTTAAATGTTAACAAATTATTAGTAGAAATTAAAGTGTGTGAAATGCCCTTAACCTGCTTGCATTGGCGTTTAATGCCAGTGACGCGGCTGGGGCTTCCCAGACTCTTGCTTTGACCTCATTCCTGGGGAAGAAGCTCAGTTAGGGGACCCCAGGCAAATTGTAAATAGGGTATGAATGTGTACATTTTATTTATTTTTGTATTTTTTATTTATTTTTTTTTACTTTATTTTATTATAATTTTCGCATTATTTTCTTTTTATTACCACATGTATATTTTTATTTATTTTATTTTGTTTATATTATTGTTTTGTTATGGAATGTCTGTAAGCTACATAGCACCATTACTTATTGCCCACAAGTGAAAGATTGTAATGTTTCAATAAAGTGTTTAAATAAAAAAATAAATTAAAAATATAGAAGGCAAAAATAATTAAAACGTGTGCCATGGATAAGGAAGATTTTAAAAGAATAAAGACAGGAAAATACTGTTGGTTTGAGTACATGTTTTAAATTTCTTGGAGGAAGATTTATAATGAATTTAATTTAATTTTTGCTTTAGGAACGATTGATGCACTTTCCTACTTGGGTAGATTTAAAGGGCGAAGATGCAGTTCCGGAGACAGTGCATCATGTTGTTGTCAAAGTTGACCCACAGTTAGACACGAGCTGGCATTCTATGAAGCAACACGTTCAAACAGATGGAGTCCACAGGCAGGACAACATTGGACCTGGGAAAAAATCAGCTGAAGCTCTCTCAGAGGCTGTCAAAATTCTAAAAGCAGAATATGCCATAAGAGCTATTAAAAAACACAATGTTGATCGGGCAATTATATTTTGTCGGACAAAAATAGACTGTGACAACCTGGAGAGATATTTTAAATTAATAGGTAATGTCAAATTTAAAATTTAGTATTTAGCACAATGAATTATGTTCATGTTATTAAAAAAAATTATATCATATAACAACAAAATAAATTATAATTAAGTTCATGTTTAGAAATAATTTTTTCAGAACTTGATTCTACTAGTTTTTTCGGTATCATTTCTGCAGGTTGTTACTTTGAGTTAAGTCACAACAATTTTTAACTTTTAATATTCTCAAAAATAAAAATATTAGTGAGTTTTAGTAGTCTAGTATATATAATAATAATAAAAGAGTGTAATTATGGAAAATGTGTAAATTTCAGTAATGTGTAAGTTGGATCTTTAGTCTACATACAGTCAGTAATAGTTGCTGTATACAGTGATAAAATTATCAATAAAATAGAGCCAAAAACTCAAAAAAAAAAACTAATATTTATTATAATGCAATGGAAAAATCCCAATGCAAAGCCTTATGTTTCAAAGGCTTTGCATTGATTGGGGTTTTTCCAATTACATTATAAGTGATAAAATTATTTTTATTTTCAAGAATATTAAAAAGGAAACAAATGAAAAGTTAAAACTTGTTTAACTTCACTTGATTTGTTCATTTAACGTCACTATATGCTGCTATGGCTAATCGGACAATGCTACAGTGGTGGCTCTAAATTTTGCCTATCCAGAATTAATTAGGATAGGGATTTTTAACAAGTACCTGACATCGTACAGGCTCGGGCCCCCCATTTAACGCCCCTTCCAAAGGAATTTTTACTCCTTTTAAAAAATCCTAGGGTCACCTGCTGGGCTACAAACACGCGGTCTTAGTAATTTTTTATGCTAACCACAGGTCGAATCGCTAAAAACTAATCGAATTTGTTGTTTTTCGGTTTATACTTCAGTATTCGCTGTTTCAGGCTACTACAACATTTACTAGACAAACACTCTAAGCTCTCAATTAATTACAAAAGACTCATATACATGACAATCATTAGACCCATCTGGACTTATGGAATAGAGCTTTGGGGATCCACTAAGCCATCGAATTCCTTTCGTATTCAATCCTTACAATCCAAAATCTTCCGTAAAATCCTCAATGCACCTTACTTTGTAACGAAAAAAGTAATCCATAATGACCTTTATGTCCCACTTGTTGCTGATTTGGCCTGAATCCGATATCAATCTTTTCATGACAAACTTTATTTCCACTCAAGCCCACTAGTTTCAAACCTAGCAACCTCTTCAATTCCTGATATTCCTCCGAGGCGTCTGAAGAGAAGATGGCCTCTTGACCTTCTAAGCTGATCTTACTGTCACGGGCTACTGGGTATTAAAATGAATTAAACTACTCCTAAATTAAAGATACTAATATTTATTAACAATGTGGCAAAATCATACAATTAAATTATTAAACTGATTTAAATTTACAGTAACAATATTTTAAATATTTATTATAATCTAGGCCTATTTAATTACTAAAACAATATTAGATGTTACTAATACTGCATAGCTTAACTATTCACATAAATTTTTACAGATAAAATTATATTACGCTAGAGCTTATAACTACAAATTAACACTTACAGTTCACTAATTGAAGTCCACCGACCATAAGAATCTCCAAATATAACAAACTGACACTCAGTAATAAACAGAAACAGTTTATTACACTCACAAGACTGTCACAGTCCACTTATTACAATGGCCGGTTCAACACTGAATAGTTTATTACACTGACACTCACTTCTTACAGTTCATCACAGTGCCTGGTCTGCACTCAGACTGGCTGGCTTGAGGCGAGGGGAGTATTTAAATAGGCAAGGCCGAACATTCTAGAACACGGAAGTAGGGAAAGAATGTTCTGGGATTGTCGAGAACCTTCTTGATCTCTTCCAACAAAAGGAGGCATTCGAGAAGGTTCGAATCCAATCTTAACTTCTCCCGCCCACGGGCTTAAAACGCTAATCCCTTGTTTCCGTCCTTCTCTATGTGGCCGTAACATTACTATTTGAGTACTGCCACTGGGTAGTTTCTCTACTTGTCTTTCATGCTAATATGTAATAATCATTATATTTACTTGTTGTATTACTTTAATACAGTTGTAAATTTCATTAAATAAAATATTTAAAATATATATATATATATATATATATCAATATTGGAAATCAATTCTTTAATTTCATTATTAATAAATTCATACCAAGATTGTGAGTCTGTAGCTGAGAAGGTGGGTGGCCCTAGGATTTTTTAAATGGGATTAAAAATTCTTGCTTATGCCGTCAGTCGGAAGGGACATAAAATAGTAAATGGGTCTTGAGCCTATATAATACCAGGTACTTGTTGAAGATTCCTATCCTAACAATACCTGGATAGGCAAAATTCAGAACTCCCACTATAGCAATGTCCAATTAGCCATAGCAGCATAGTGACATTAAATGAATAAACTAATGAACATAACAGATTCATTTATTATCAAGATGTCACGGAATAATGTGCTGTTACAAAATGCATAATATTTCTAGGTTCTGTATGGATAAGGAATTGCAGAATGGGCATTATGCTATTCTTTTATCTACCTCTGCTTTGTTGTTTTTGCTTCTAAATTATTTTTTGTGATTATAAGTTTCAATTGTATTACAAAGAATACCTACTTTTTTTTGTAAAGGAGATAGATAGGGGGTGCAGTCAAAAAGAACACTGAATAAGTAATAAACTTATAATTATGTCCCGACGTTTCGACCTACAGTGTAGGTCATTTTAAGAGCGATTTGGAGAGAGAAGACCTACACTGTAGGTCGAAACGTCGGCACATAATTATAAGTTTATTACTTATTCAGTGTTCTTTTTGACTGCACCCCCCAACTATCTCCTTTACATTAGATCATCCAGTCAACTATTTTCACCTCATACCTACTTTTTTTTATTTGAATATCTTTAAAATTTGTTTAATTGACATTATTTATAATATATTTTATAACTTTTAGGACGTGGATTAGGGAGAGACAATCCTTTCACATGTGTTTGCCTGCATGGAGATCGAAAACCAGCAGAAAGAAAGTCCAATTATGAAGCATTTAAACAAGGCCAAGTGAGATTCTTGATTTGTACTGATGTCGCTGCTCGAGGAATTGATATTGGATCGCTACCATTTGGTAAACAAATGATTTATAATCGTTTTTGCTGTTTAAATATTGGAATTTATTTTGGATCACTTCATAGCCTAGAAGATTAAGGAAGAACATTTTTGTAATGAAATGTAGTTTAACACCTTAAACTTACCGTTTCATGATACCATGTTATAAAACAGTTGGAATCATTTCATCAGTTCATCTAATCACTGACATACAAGAAATCCAATCAGCTATTCTAACCTGTCCACATTGGTTGTTTTAAAAGTAGGATTATATGTGCAATCAATCTTGCAACAGCATCATTGTAAAAAAGAAAAACGAATGTTTTGGCGAAAAAAATGCTGCTAGTTAGCCAAATATACAAATTTATTTTTGTTTGGGACCATAAGCCTTCTCACGGTCTATTGGGCTAAGCTAAGATCAGCCTGCAAATATCCTTCACACTCTAAGTAATAATTTAACTGCTCAAGCATGACAATAGACTAAACAAACAGTAGTTCCTCGATTCGTTGCTAGACAACGGTGAATTAAGAATTGACCTTATTTAAGGCTTTTCATTTAAAATTTCCAAGTATTCTCTTCATATATTTATCCTCGCCTGTTAATAAAACAAATTGACAATCAGCAGATTTCTGGTCTGATAAGTAACAATAAAATGGTATGAGAAGAACAGTGCCCAGTGACACGTCTCCCATGGCTTGATATAATATTCTTATGATAGCAAATCCCTCATTCACGTTCTTTTTAATCTCCTCCTTGTGTCCTCAGGCATGATATTTGTTCTATTAGTGGGTCTGTATATCCATGTGATTTGCATTTTCTAATAATTATTTATTTTTCTATCAGTATTAATTATATTTAATTTATTCCAGTACTGAACATTACTCTTCCTGATGATAAGTCGAACTATGTGCATAGGATTGGAAGAGTAGGAAGAGCCGATAGAATGGGTCTTGCGATTTCTTTTGTTTCAACAGTTCCTGAGAAGGTTTGGTTCCATGGAGAATGGTGTGCTTCACGAGGGAGAAATTGCTACAACACAGAATTAACTGACAGGGGAGGCTGCTGTGTTTGGTATAATGAACCAAGGGTAATTAAATATTTGTAATTTAAATATATTTCTTTATTTATATTAAATACCTGTTGCTCTTTGAAAAGTAATGTTACTATTATGAATAAATTATTTGTTTTTTATGCATTTCATATTTTATTAACATCTTATCAGTTAAATATAAAAATATTGGTTCAATTAAAAGAGTAAATCATATAATCGTTGTTTTTTGTGACCATTTCAGATGATTGTTTTGTTTAGCGATTTGCTCAGGCTTACAGATGGGTCAGAAATTATAGAGCTATTTGTTTGTTTGTTCATTTAACGTCACTTTATGCTGCAATGGCTAATCGGACGATGCTACAGTGGGAGCTCTAAATTTTGCCTATCCAGGTTTAATTAGGATAGGGATTTTTAACGAGTACCTGACATCGTACAGGCTCGGGACCCCCGTTTAACGTCCCTTCCGAAGGACGGCGTAACTAAGGATTTTTTACTCCCTTTAAAAAATCCTAGGGCCACCTGCCGGGCTACGAACCCGCGATCTTGGGTTTAGTAGTTTGTTACGCTAACCACTAGACCACAGGTGACCACTAGAGCTATTTGTTATTATATTTTAATTGAGCTAAAGGTCTAAAAAAACTTGTGAGATCATACACAATTGTCTTCCATATGATAAAAATAGTTGCCCTACAGAATTTAAAAAATGACCTACTAATAAAAAGAATTTATATATTAGATCTTTATATATTGATAGATTTTATAAAAAAAATTATGTTTAGAAATTTTTTTTTTCTATAATATTTCATAATTATTCTGCGTTGCATATTGTTGTTTACATAATTCTAATTCTGACTTAGGTCTCTGTATTATTTATAATAATGCATTACTGTCTTCTAAATCATTATATTAAACTGTTGCGAGATACTATGAATGCAATTGCAAATTAAGAGTTGAAAATATCTTTTTATCATTTCACAGTACCTAGCAGATATTGAGGATCATCTGAATATCACTATAGAACAAGTTAGCCAAGAACTTGAAATACCTAAAAATGAATTTGATGGAAAAGTCACTTATGGAGCAAAAAGGGTTAACAAAGGTAATTTATATGGCTTTAATTGTACAATTAAAATTATGTAAAGATATATTTTTTAATATAACAATAATATATTGTGAGTCCATTTAAATACCAGTATCTGCTCACTAACATCTGTCCACGGACCACAACCCAAACCCACTAAATCACTCTTAAAGCAATCCTCCCAACAGTTAATCAGTCTATCTTCCGGATGTTCACCAGTCGGCTCAGCGATGATTAACTTTTTAGAAACTTATTTGTTACCAAGACCAAGCACTTTACAAGCTCATCTCAACATTCACGACCAGGTGCATGCTCTATAATTCTGCATTGTATAATCCCCAGTAGTCTCATCCTTTTTAGGACTGAATATTCTGCATAGTACCTTATATTCGAATACCTTAAGACGTTCATCCTTGGCATAAATTGCACTGCGACCACACTTGGTCTATTGTGCGCCCCATGTATGCGATTATTATAATCTTAACTTGGCTAAACCCACAAATTTAAGAATACTTGCAGGGTTGATTAATTCGACCTGCCTAGGGTTAGTGACTATGCTGACCAAAGGTTGCAAACCTATCACATAGGCAGATAACATGATAGGGTGTTTCGTCCTCTGTATGACAATAGCGGCATGTGGGAAGGCCCGCCAGTCCTAGCCTGAACATATGGGCGTTGAGTCTACAAAGACCCGTATATGCCGATATGATTATTTTTAATGCTTCCCTGTCCAGATCCAGAAGAGCATTATATGTCTTCTCCTTGGGATTCTCAAGGAATAATTTAGAATGTTTTAATCCTTTTTGCCCTCACCAGTATTGGTACGATTTCTTAATGTAGATATCCTTTATTCTTCTCTTGGCGTAGCTGAGACTAATGCCACATACTGGTTCAGGAGTGCATGGGATATTATCCGATCCCAGCCTGGCTAGCCTATCAGCTTCTTCATTACCAGGGATGCCAGAGTGTCCAGGAACCCACTCAATGCTAACCCTGTTGTACTCTGCCAGTTTGTTGAGAACCAAATAGCTGTTCCATACAATCTGTGAGTTTGTACTGTGCCCACTTAGTGCACCAATGGTAGCTTGGCTGTCTGTGAAGAAGGTTATCCTTCTAGAAGACATCCACTCTTCCAGTAGCGACCGTACACAGTAGTTCCTCTGATTGAAATACAGAGATATACCTACCTAGGGAGATCCAAGTACCTACCCCAGGTTTGTCCTTCCTCCAGAACTCTGCCCCAGCACCAGTGGCTGTAAGAGAGCTATCTGTATAACAGTTGATGCCGTTGCAAGATTTGTGATGATTTCCTGTGTCAATTTTGACCTTATATTTGGGTGACATAAAATCCCTTAACTTCAAATCCGATCTCATGGCCAAAATGCGATCGGACTCAATTCTAGAGAACAGCTCCCATGAGCTGCAGTGAGCCGAGACAGATGGGATTATTTTCTGTTTACTCAGCCTGTATAGGGAGATCATGGCTCGGTACTCAAGTTCTAATGTTAGAGGTCTTAGACCAAGTACCATCTCCATTGTAGCAGTCGGAGTCGTCCTCATAAAACCCTTCATCAATAGACAGGTCAATCTTGGTAGTTTCCCCAGCATGAGTTTGGGTCCACTTCTACCAGCGCCTCGCCACCTCACCAGAGCTGCTTAGGTCACAATGGGTCTAATGGCTGTCGTATACAGCCAGTAGATCATTCTTGGTTTCAAACCGCAGAAATTACCCACTGCCCTCTTACAGGCCCAAAGACATCTAATGGCTTTATTAGTCGTATTGTTGGTTCCAAGTCAGTTTGTTGTCCAGTGTCACACCTAAGTATTTCACTATGTCGCTTTAACAAAGCTGGGTTCCATTGAGCGTCGGTAATCTCATTACCACATTCCGCTTTCTCGTAAATGCCAGAACGTTCACCTTGCGCGGATTGCTGCTTAAACCATTGTCCAAGCATCAACGCGACAGAACATTCGTTAGTGTATTGAGTAAGTCAGAAATTACACGGCGATGCTTACCACCTATAAGAATGGCCACATCGTCCACAAACCCCTGTGCATAAAAGTCCCGTTGATTGATGACAGAAGCGAGTGGGCCACCAAATACCAGAGCAAAGGCAATAGGACACCGCCCTGCAGACAGCCCCCATTGGGCTTTATCCACAGTTTGGATCCACCCAGTTCAGAGATTAGAGATCTGTGTTCCTGCATGGAATTAATCCATCTGCACACAACTGGCTCAACATCCTTATCCTTTAATGTTAATGATCATGTTTCATATCCTAAAAGAGAAGTTGGCAGGATGATAGTTTTGTAAATTAAAATTTTTTAAATTTAAGACAACAGGTGCGAGCTTAATAATGTTGAGACCAACTAATAACAAGAATTTCCTGCTGATTGCTATTGTAATCAGTTTTTTAGTTCCATGTCCTCACCCAACAGAACCAAATTGTCAGAAAACCCACGACCAGGTATTTTATTATCCAGATTCACATACTCAAGTGTGAAATTAAATAATACAGGTGAAAGTGAATCACCTAGTTTTAAACCTGAGCAGACTTAGGACTTCTCCAAAAAATAATTAACGATTTTGACTTAATTGAATGTTTGATGCACATTCTTATTAGATTTACCAAATACGAAAAGATAGAATTGATGAATGAAATATGGAAGTAAAAATTTGTGGATGAATAAATACTACTGATAATATATAATGCATATGTATATTGTAGGATCTATAACTTGTTTTAACGTTTTAGGAAGTGATTATAAGGATCATGTCAGTCAAATGGCTCCAGCTGTAGCAGAATTGTCAAAATTAGAGAGCAAAGCTCAACTCACTTACCTAAAAAGGCACTTCTTCAAATCTGTTGCTTAATATCTCATTTATGGAAAACATACTTATCAAAAATGTTAATATTGTTTAACAACTATTTTTTGTAATAATAAATAATACATATTGTAACAATATTTTTTATTGAGCTAAATACATAATGGTAACTGGCTTCCATTTACTAATACATGCATGTCTAATTAATAAATAGCTTAGTTTTATGTAAGCTTAATTTTCTGTTGATTTTATAATTTTAAAGAATATTTTTAAATATTCATTAAAGGCATTTCTAAATCATTCAAATTAAAATTATTTGGCTAAAACACTTAGCACTGAATTATTGCTTTTAATAAAGGTATACTATAAATAGAGCTAGATAAATATAATCTCAAATAATTTACACCGTATCTTATTTTATTATGATACAGTATCTGGAATCGGAACGTCATAAATTATACCCGGAATTCACATTTGATTTTTGAGTAATAATATTAAAAATAATCTGCTCTTTAAAATCTTAAACTACAAAGATTATTTTGATTGTGGTTTTTATAGTGAATTGTAAAAATATATTCTTGCTTGGTTATGCTGATTGTAATAATGCTTCTTACAATAGTATTCACTTCATTTTTATGATTGATCAAATAATTTGTACTCTTAATAAAAATTACGAATCAACAAATTAAAAACAAATACAAATTCTTAAATAATAGCCAATTCTCAGTATTCAGGCATTCAATTATCTGAACATAAAATATCACAAAATATTTAAATAAGGATATTGAAATATTCACAGTGAATTAGTACAGTAATTATTAATAAATAATGAATTTACAAGAACTGTTCTCATTTTATGAAGGGTATAAAAAACTGTATATTCTAGATTTTTACCGTGTACATATATAGTTATAGAGATCTACTAATGACAAAAACAACCTAACATTCAAAAATTTTCAAAACAGGTAATAAACAAGACAATGGTATGATCTAAAAAATACAATATCCTCAAGAATCCTTGAATGTTTAATTAATATAAATTTCATTACTGTAATTTTTTATAACAAAAAAAATATATAAAGCATATTGAGGAGTCAAAAGTGGAACCCTAAAACTTCTTAGCCCATATTAATTTTGAATTAATATGGCTTATTTTTTACTTGAATTATAACACTAAATAATAAGATGACACGTAACTCGCTTTAAAAACCTAATTTTGTCTATCCTCATTCAGATTTAGACGAAATTTAGAAAATTTTGCTAACCATTGCTTATGTTTATCAGCATAGAATGCTTGTCTGGGTTCTCTTTCATCAGAACACTTTGCCAGAAACATGTCTTCATAAATACTTAGAATTAAAGAAAACTCGCTACCAACACTATGCTTTCCTATCTTAGGAGTCTTTTCAGGAGGTGTGCCATCGGCAGGATTTGACTCATCTACGCAACCCCAAAATTTTGAACAATTAGAATCTAATAATAACCTTTTTGTTTCATGAAATATAAACCTACGATGGCACCAAAGGGCTTCATGTCCAATAAAATTCCAAATTAAATCTGAATTGAGCGAGAGCTCATATATAAATATCTTCAATGGAAGAGGAATGGTTTGAGCAGTCAATTGGTATGTTTTGAAGTTGTGGAGAAATCCTTCAGTGGCTTCATCGACACTGAATAATATCAACTTGATAGCTTCGTGATCGTACGACCTGCTGTCAATATATGACAAGAGGGATGTTATCATCTTCTGCCTATAATGAAAGCCACTATAGTCGGATACATGCCTCTGAACCCATTTCATAGAAGCAGTCCATTCCCTTTGTAATGAATTGGGCAAAGACTGTGTCAGGCACCAAATACGATGAGTCCAAGCATGGTAGTTATTTGAATAACGATCTGCAGCAGCTTCACAAATTTGTATTTCATTTTCGAACAAATTTACATCATTTCTTGAACCTAAATACAAAACAAACATTTAAAAAGTGTAAATGTTTAAGCACATAAAAATACATATTAACTTGCAATCATCTTACTTTGAACTAAGTATTTCAGTATCCATTTCCGAAAAGCATACAAATCAGCACATTTTGGTTTAAATGTCAATATGACAGATGTAAAATGCAAATCGAAATATGGATCTAATTTTCCATTTCGAATCAGTTCCTTTCTCATATTCCAAAATGTTGTTATGTCTGGATTCAATAGTAGGGCACCAATTAGCAATGTGTTGCATTTTTCAACATCTAAAATAAAACTTGAGAATAAGAGCTTAAATATTACAAAAATATAGCTATCAAATACATAATAAAATTTATTAAGATCAACATTTAATAATATATATTCTTTGATATCAATTTATTTCTTATTTTTAACAAAACCTAATTCATTAGAAAATAATTAATCTAATATAATGATGAATAGCACTGTGTTGGGTGACAGAGTTCACTGGGTATCGAGTGATAACAGCCTTCAAGCTTTTCTCAGCACATCAGCATAATTAAACTTAACAAGGCAATAAACATTTAACACTCTAAACAATTAGTGTAATTAAAAAGAAAAACTATGACCATGAAAATATATTTTATAAATGATCATCATATCCTTCCTAAAGGAAAATACAGACCAACCAATAAAATGTTGGCAAAATATTTTTAGGATTCCTAGGATCTTATATTAATACCTGGAAACATGTTTTAAACAATTGCCTATCCAAATTTAACTTATAAGAGTAATACTATTGGTTTCATCATGGTAGACAATTATCAACAAAAATAAAAAAGGAGGTGACAGATAGTAGTGTAGCCAAGAATACTGAAGAAGAAGAAAATACATATTTAGTTCCATATACAGATACTAAGTACTAAGGATCTTCAAACTATTTACATGTTTATTAAATGTAATTTATCTGGACAAACATTGCTTAATATATTATAATTTATTTTATTTTTATATGATATAATTTTTTTTTTTAATATTTTATTTGAAAAGAAAAGATGTGGCTAGGACCGGGACTCGAACCCGGGACCTTGCTGACCGTGAAGCGAAGCGAATGGTTGAGGCGTCACCACGGAGAGGTGAAGGTCCTGGGTTCGAGTCCCGGTCCTGGCCATATCTTTTCTTTTCAAATAAAATATTGCTTAATATACATTGAAGATACTAAAAAACTGTGTTTGACATATTCCTTACCAAGCCAACATTCCAAATTAGAACCAAGAGAAAAACTTAATAGGAGTACAAAGTAACTAGTTGTCTAACCATTAAATGGAACTGCTAAGAAATTCATCAAAATAAAAAATATACCCTAACATAAATACGTTTTTTAAATGGAAAAGATTCATAATTGATGTCAACTGTAAATTAACACATATCAACTTATTATGAATAGTTTCACAACAACCAGCTTTAAGAACACACCAATAGATTTGTTTGATATAAGACAACATACTTGACAAAATTTGTAAAATGTTTAAAGGTAGATAAATAAGAAATTTTCACGAGTAACAAGAAACGTTAATAGCGGGATTGAAGAAAGTGCCACTATAGGTACTTTCCTCAAGCTCTGTTTAATAATTTCATAATTTATATATTGGGAAAGAGAAAAAACATTTTCCTGTCATTATATATTCTTCATTTCTACAATTATTCAAGACGTTTCGACATCAATGTGTCATTTTCAATCTTTTTAAATTTAGTTCCCTGCATCATTAACAATTCCTTTATATCAGTTACAAGTCTAAAATTCTTAAAGTAATATATAAAATTTGTCATAAAATTCTTGGGGATCACTTATCCTCCATGGTCAAAATAATATTACACTAGTAAATTTTCATGAGTAACAAGAAACGTTAATAGCGGGATTGAAGAAAGTGCTACTAGATAAGTACTTTCTTCAAGCTTTGTTTAATTATACTTTTTCTTTGGATTCATTTAGTTGGTCATCACTGTATACAGCCCATTAGAGTATAGCCTTAATAACAGATATTTTCAAGATGGTAAATAAAGCTATGCTCAGAAGATGCTACCTTCGTCCAAACAGTAAACATACTTAGAGTTAAAGCCTACCATTATCACTGAAGCGTAAGAATATTCAATGGAAGAAACTGAGATGCATAAAATATTTTAGCATCGATTTTCAAAACTCTTAGATGTTCCTTAAACCTGTTATCCTGATACTGATTTACATGTATAATATATAAATATATACTAACAATGACAAATAAATTATGAGGCGAATGCCTTCATCTACTTCCAACATGTTGAGGTTGCCTCCAAGATTATGTAGAATCAGCCATGCTGAAGAAGCTAAAGTAAGACATAAGTCAACAAAGTGTAATTTAAAAGAACGAATGGTTAACTGGTTTATAATTAATCCCTGATAAGTATCTGAACAATGACCAATCTAGAATTTAATTGGGTAATTATTCAGCAGGTTATTGCTTCGAGTTAAATCACAACAAGTTTTAACATTTCAATCGTTTCCTTTAAATATTTTCCAAAAATACAAGTTATTAGTCTGGAAAAGAGAAAGTAATTATGGGGAATGAGTATACTTTGATAATCCTTTCATCTAGAAATGAATGTTTCAACAAACATATATCATATTATACTTCAAAATGTTAGTTGAAACTTTAATTTATTGATGAAATGATTACCAAAATTATCCACAATTACATATTCTTTTCCATACTAAAGCGCAAGATAACTTGTAACTCCAGAGCAAAGACCTGAGTAACAGATACCATAAGAACAAATGATTGACGATTAATTCCTGATAAGTATCTATGAACGACAACCAATCTAGGATTCAATTATGTAAAACAATCTTAGAGATGACGTGAATATCATTTCAAAATAGAATGCATAACTCGTAAGAGGCAATAGTGTGATTTTCATTTAACATTAGGAGCATTCAATTGGATCAATCATAAATATCAAACTGAATTGACAACACATCAAACATTGAGCTGTTATCAATATAAGTGATGTTTAATGCAGTAGGTGAAAGATTGAGTAATACCTCTTAGTTTCCCTTTTATTTGTCTTTGATTCATCAAATTTTTGTAAGCATAACAGTATATGTGAGGAACACACCAGGATTCTAAGGCTAAACAATGATCTTCGACATGTATTGGAGACTTGTTC
Source organism: Arma custos (assembly GCA_037127475.1). NCBI lineage: Eukaryota > Metazoa > Arthropoda > Insecta > Hemiptera > Pentatomidae > Arma > Arma custos. The sequence goes on along the minus strand of CM073764.1, from coordinate 67,780,768 downwards.
TCAATTTGAACTACAGGCAGTATTTCAAAACTTTTCCTGAAATAATAAAAAATGAATAATAATCTTTTTATGTAGAATTTGTAGTTATGAGTACCAGGTAATTATTAATTACAGTTTAGGATCCTTGGAAAATAGAATGTATAAATCATTCAGAATTTTTTCGGCAGCGGCATAGAATTCTTCTTGCATTTTTAATATTCTAATTATCTCATTTACTAGGTTTCTGAAGCTCGACAACTCTGAATGACCTCAATTCTGCGGAACAATCGCATTATTTACTCCCCTGTCACACTTCTTTGAACCTACAAAGAGGTTATTCAAAATCTAAACAAATAGCCTGAGCCTTTTGAATACATTTGACAAATATTGGATATACGGCTTCAGAAATATAAAGCAGACAAAATAGGGTTCGTGGTAAATAAGAAACAAAATCAATTGGGTTGAATGAAACTTTCTTAATCCAAATTCAGGTCAACTGTAAACTCCCATGCCTTAGTAACGTATGTGCAACCGGCTGTTGAGGTATCACTCATCAGATTCAGTTCAGGACGGTAAGTTTCAAATATTGGGTAATTACCACCTTTGAGTTTTAATTTAGAGAACATACTTATCTTTATCATCTTCCCATACCCATTAATGAAAATAAACGGTGTTTTGTAGGATAATGTCAGATCCAAGGATTAGAACGATTAAAATAAAAACAAATGTTGTCAAAAGATTGACCAAGGAAAAGCTTACTTACGAAAAAGAGGCAGGGCAGCAGCGTGAAAGAGTACGAAAATATAAAGAAGAAGGTAGGATTAAGAATTGCAATATCTGGATTTTGATTTTCTCCATAATCTCATGTTATATGCTTATCTAAGTTGTAATAATTTTTGCCTTATTTTTGTATCTTACCCTTCTGTTCTAAATTGATTATATAGTTTAATAGATTCCTATTTTAGTCAGTTATATATGGTAATATAATTTAGAGCAATAATTGAAACATTGATTTATTCAATATTGATAAGTGCAAGTAATGTTTTGTTTGTATTTTAACTTCTAAATTTTGTATTATAGGGCATATTTGGTGGAACTATTTTAATTTTACTTGTATAATGAATATTCATCTTCAGTTAACTTTACATCTTGTTTTTTTTTTTAACTTTGAACGTTTTTTATATGATAAGGAGCAGAGTGGCTCAGTAGTAGAGTACTGAATTTCCGTGCCGTAGGTCCCAGATTCAGATCCAGCTGTGGTAGATTTTATTTAATATCTTAATCACCGCGGATTGATCATTAAGGATCTGTGACCCTCCAGGGGCTCACTCAGCCTCAATAATTTTGTACTCTAAATAGAGAAAAAACCTGGCGGTTGATTATAATCTAGGACAAATCACCTCCCTGCATAACCGTTGTCCAATAAATAGTACAATTTATATCATGTGCTATGTATCGTGTACTGAACTATTTCATGAGCTGTAGTAGTACAGGTTTTTTTATTGTTTATATGATACCTGTGCACAACGTCTTTTAAGATGTGTTTTGCATTTATTTCTCAGTAGAAATGATAACTAAGTTAAATGCTATTGATTTATTACATTTCTTCCTGGGTTATGGCGCATCTAGTATGACTATGTATATAGCATAGAAATGATAACTATGCTAAATGGTATTGATTTATTACATTTCTTCAAGTACAAGTTTTTATTATTATATATATTTCTTGACTATTGTTTTTCTTATTAGACTTTATTTTTCTCTCACAATTGTAAATAGAAAAATTAATTTTTTTGGTTTTTGTTCAATGCTCAGGATTGTAATCCTTAATGTTGAACAATAAACCTTTTTCAAGTTAAGTGTGAATATAAATATACTAACTTTTGCCTGCAGCTTCGCTCGTGTGGAATTTGGTCTGCCTCATAAAGTTTCGTGACAGATCATTTCAAAATAATAATTTAATTTTTTTTAAATTATAAGTTACTCGTGCATCAAAAATTTCATATGTCTAACTTCAAAACTGACGGAATCTACACAATCTTTGAACCACTATTATATTAAGGGGGCAACCATTGGGGGTGGAACTATCCAAATTTCTTTCTTAAATTAAACAAAGAACCTATCTTCAAATTTCAAGATGCTAAGTTCCTTTGCTTTTAATTATGTACTATAATGGATTCTCCACAGGACACAAAAAACTGTCTAGGGGCACGTGCCCTCCCCCTCTTAAATCTGCCCTTGCTGTAGCCTATGTGTTATTATGATGTATAACCTATATTACTGTAAAGTTTCATCCAAATTCTTTCAGTAGTTTTTGCGTGAAAGAGAGACAAACATACAAACTTTCGCATTTATAATATTAGTAGTATATAAATTATAATATTAGTTGACCTTTATTAATTCATATAAATATAAATTAGTAATTATAAATATATAATATATACTGCAAGAAAATGGTCCAGGTGGAGGTAAAAAAATTCTCTTAAATAGGGAGAGAATCGCCTTTCCAATAGCAGTTCTCCCTACTTAGGAGAATTTTTTTACTTCCTAGCAAACCATTTTCTTCCTCATGAATTATAAGATGTAGCTCTATTTTAATTTAAATTATTCAACTATAAGCCTTCGAATAATATGGAACTTTTACTAAATTTTTTTTAGGCCGAGATGATGCTGATATCAGGAAACAGGAAGAGGTATTAGCCGAGGCTTTCTCAATGATTCCTGATTGCCAGCGAAGATTATCAACAGCATATCAAGAGCTTAAGGATATCTTACAATCAGAACAAGATTTAAAGGAAGCTGAAGAATATACATTGGCCTCACAAATTCTTGAAGAAGCTAAACCCGAACTACCAACTTATACATAAACCCTTTTTATAAATATTCATATAATTTTTTATAAGCTTCATTTTTATTTTTATAAGTTTTGCTTTTAACCTTTTTAAAATATTTTTTTAACTACAACAATGGCTTCTTGGCATATTAATAACTTTGCTTCGCAACCTATGGCTACTGAAAACACCAATCACACTACACACTCAACATTTCCACCTATTACTCCAACCAGGTTGCCTGTAATGAACATGCCGCCTATTAATGTTCCACCACCATTTCTTCCTCCTTACCCATTACAAGCTGGTTTCCATTGCCAACCTTTTTCTATACCTCCGCCAATCAACACTAGTGTGCCACCCCCTCCTATTTTGTACCCTCCTCCGGTTCCCGGGGGATTAGTTGGAATTAGTGAAGGTAGTAAAGTGAATTTAGTGCAAGATGATTTTGAAAAATTGAAGGAAAAGCTGAAGAAAAATTATGAGCATGTTACTTCACCGAGCAAAGCACCTTGCAAGTTAAAGGTGAGGTTAATATTTTTAGCAATACAAAGCGGCCTGCACATAAGTTTTTTGCTTTTAAAGTCAATTTTAAAGTATTATAACCCATTATTGATGACAGCAAAGACATTTAATATATCCATGTTATCTATGTTATGTTAAATTAATCAACTATAAGGTTACTTTAATCATTATTGTATGTTTGTATGAACTAAGGCTTTGTTATCTTGGTGGATTCCAGACTATCCAAAATCTGACTAATTTATTTCATATTGATTGAACCAACCTACTCAAGCTCTCTTTCTACTTTGATGGAACTTCTGCTTAATTAAAACTTAGCGCATAGCCATTTACAATAAAAAATTTAAAGGAAAAGAAATGGTATTATTATTTTCTTATTAGAAAAATCCTCAAAAAATTTTTTTGTTGAAATGATTCAAAATGAGAGACAACTAGGGATAAAAAAAGGCTCTCTGTTTGTTATTTATCTAACTCCCAAATTTTTCTTATTGTTCATTAATCATTTGGTTCAAGAATCATAAAATAATTATAATTGTATAACTTGTTAATTTTTTTTTTAGCAAATAATAAGAAACAAAATTAGAATAACTATTGCATCATGTCAAAAGCAGGTATTTCCATGTTTATATGCCCATAGAGAAACTACATCATGCTTATAAAAAATATGATGATAACAAAAATTGTTTTTAATTATTTTTTATAGTCATAAAAAATTTAAACTCATAAAATAATTTTTGATTTCTGATGCTTATAACTAAATCCTACACAATTTTATTCTACTAGGTTCATTGGTTATATTACAATAAATAAACTTTCAGTAAACCATAATCGTACTCAAATACATAAAATTTATTTATTTGAGTACGATTATGTATGTATTGTGAGGACATTAGTTTAGAGAATCGTTGATATCTTCCGAATTAATTGGGACAAAGTTAAAAGGCACAATATAGGCTATGCCGCTGATAATCATGATTGTTACAACTGTTATGATAAAAAAACAAAACAATATTTCCAGTTTGACAGCTACAGCTCCCATCAGAAAAAAAAAGCAAATCCTTATATTTTTAATAGATTACTGAATATTATGTTGCTGAAACCATTATGAAATAAAAGGTTAAAATGCTCAAAGAGTATCCATAGAAAGCATTACCTTTATTCCATTATGAATCAACCCATGAAATTGAGTATTGATATTATTTTTCTTGTTTAGGCAAAATAAGCACTAATTTCATTATTATTTTGTAATGTTGACCACCTTTTCGTGGATTTCAGCAATGCCTATGACTGTATCATCAGGGGAAAGCTGTATCAAAGTGTGGAAGAAATGAATGTCCCCAGAGAATTGATAAGCCTCGTGGAATTGCTGATGAGGGAGTCGAGAAGCCAGGTCAAGATCCAGCATGACTTGTCTGAAGAATTCAAGACAATTAGGAGTCTGAGACAAGGAAATGGACTCTCGTGCCTGTTGTTTAATTTTGCACTAGAAAAGGTCATATGAGACGCAGGATTGCAAGTCACTGGTACAATTCTGACTAAGTCCATCCAAATACTGGCCTATGCAGATGACATAGACATAGTGGGAAGAACAACGAGAGATCTACAACAGGCTTTTCTTGCTTTGGAGAATGCTGGACGGCGTATAGGTCTTCGGGTAAACCAAGTAAAGACTAAGTATATGGTGGCTAACCCTTTAAGACAATCGGATCCCACCATCACGTTTGGTGTCTACACATTCGAAAGTGTTGACAGTTTTGTCTACCTCGGTTCTCTGCTCAAAGCAGATAGCTCAACCAGCCCAGAATTTCAAAGAAGAATATTGGCCACTAATAGGTGTTATTTTGGGATGGCAGAAATTTTACGAAGTTGTCTGATATCAAGAATAGCCAAGGTCATGCTGTTCAAAACAATCATCAGGCCTGTTTTAACTTATGGATCGGAAACCTGGCCTCTGTCCAGGGCAGATGCCAACAGTTTGCTGCTCTTCGAAAGAAAAATATTAAGAAGAATGTTTGGAGACAAAATTTGCAATATTTTGTATCAGGAGCCTGACGTGGTGAAGCACATAAGCTAGGCTGAGATGGGCTGGACGTGTGGCCAGAATGGAGGACAACGCTATCCTGAAAAGGCTGGTGCTTGGATTCGTTGATGGAAAAAGAAAACGTGGGCGTCCACGGCTTAAATGGTCAGATGAAGTCGAGAGTGATGCAGGCAGCATCATTGGATCCAGAGCTTGGAAGACCTTGGCCCAGGACAGAGAAGAGTGGAGGCGACGCCTTGATGCGGCCAGGACCCGTGCTGGGTTGTAGAGCCAGTGATAATAATAATGTTGACGATGTGCAGGTCGTTTTACAGTTAATGAATTAACTGAAAAATGTTTTTTTTTCTTGTAACTTTTAAGATATTGAAATTTATTTTCTGGTTCTCTTAGATTTTATGAGGATAGGGGCAGCCTTTGTCCTCACACTCCCTGTAGAATATGAGCCATTTACTTGACAAAACTAGTTATCCATTAGCAAACTATGAATAAATTACTAAATTATTTTTAACTACATGGATTTTGAATGAAACAAAATTAATAATTTGGTATTTTAAATGTCATTTGAATTATTCACTTTCTACATGTGCTTTTTATATTGGCTTTAATAATATATATTTTTTAAGCTAATAATGATAATATTTCTGTAATTTTGTTCACTTCTACTATCCACTTTAAATCAAATTAGTTTTTAACAGCTTATGTATTTAACCTATTTTAGATCTGGGACTGCTTTGTTAGATATTGAATATCCTGTTTTTCAATATTTACAGAGTTATAGTTTAAATGTAACCTCGAGAGGTCTTTCTTAACTCTGTTAAGTATCTTTAATATGAGCTTAAGAAGTATATTTGTAACTTGTAAAAGAGTTGGATTATCCAAGAGAATATTTTACTCATACAAAATATATTAATTAAATCTTAAACAGAAAAGTGAAGCCTGGTCTGATAGAACGATAAAATTATTTCAGTATTAATTAAAAAATTAAGATAAAAATAGCAAAAGCCGTGGCAGATAATTTAATCAATCTGTTAAAAGCCGTAGGTAGACCCTCTGGGATCTGATGACTCTCCTGGGGCTCGCCCAGCCTATATATATATTTATTGGGTACTCTTAACACGTTGACTGCCACGGCAATTTTCAGAAATCTGGCCTAAAATGACAATTTGATTTAATCACATTATATTATTAAAAACTCTAATTCTAATGCATAGTTATCATCAAAAAGAATTTTTGAATTTGATCTAATTTTTATAATTATATTTTTTGTTCGTTTTTTAATCAATTTTCTATTCATGGAAGCCAGTAATGATTTTTTCCTTTTTTTCCAAGAAGCCACTGATATATTTCGAGTTTAATCGTGGCTGCACAAAAATGGGAAGTAAACACAGGACGAGATAACTCGTAGTTGGCCTCCTAGAAAAGAACGCAATCTACGAGTTATCTCGTAGTTGGCAGTAAACGTGTTAATTATGGGCGGTTGAGTGTGATCTCGGACAAATCACCTCCCTGCACAATTATTGGCTTAAAAATAGTACTGTCTCTATGACATACTGATCTCAAGACACTTGATGGTGGGTAGGGGTACAGGCTTTATATTCATATTTATATGCCTGTTGGGTATGATTTTTTACTAATTAATTTGTAATTAATCTCACTTTTATTTATTTGCATTTTAAATGTTTTTTCTTTGGTTTTAAGTAATGTATACTAATATTATTTACTTATTGTTGTGAATTTGGTTCTTTTTTTCCTTCTTGAATTATATTTTTTATATTGCTAATGCACAGAGTCTGTATTAAATGAAAAAAGAGGGTCTATAATTTTCTACCTCTTTAAAAAGCAAAAGCATTGCAATTATGTTTTTTGTCAAAAATAGTTTAATAAACTGTTTTTTAAAGCAGCCATGTGTATAATTAATCGTGGTTGTCAATAATGATTTATGGAATTTTCTAGATTTCTACTTTGAAACAAAAGCTGATAAGATGGTTTCATCTTTTGCGGAAACTTGAAGGCCAAACCAACTGTCTTCAAATTACATTCAAATCTTTACCAGAAGATGAATGGAATCATAGATGCAAGGAAATAGAAAATATCAAGGTAAATAATTTAATTATATTATTAATTAGGTAAATAAATAATTAAATAAAGGTAAATAAATAAATAATTTTATTCTATTAATGTGTGTGTGTGTGTATATATATATATATATATATATATATATATATATATATATATGAGTTTTAGTTTAAATTGGTTTCTTTGACTGATTGCGTTCATAAGGAATATATTTTCAGGCAGAATTATCTGAAATAATGGCATCACTAAACAATCCAGAAAGCTTAAAGGAAATGCTGAAAATAGTTAATAAACAGAAAAAAAAATTGATGTACAGGAAGAGGAAAAGGAAGGAGTGGCAAGAACAGAAGAAAGAAGCAAAATTGAATTCGGAACGTGAACATAGAAGGATAGATCTATGGCTTGAAAAAATGAAATGGGAGGTTTTAAGAGCTAAGAGGGTAATATATTAATATCGAGTATATGATATACATAAATATCGAATAATGGACTGCTCTCTAAGATTTGTCCTTGGTACTCCAACGCGATCCCGCGTGTCACATCACTATGATGAGTTAAAGTGGCTCTTCCTTCCCATTTGTATACAATATTTCCTTATTGCTTTTTTATACCAATCCATTAACTCTCAACATCCTTCATATATCTACAGTCTCCTCCAATTCAAATTCTCAGTCCAGCACCACAAAACAAGATCCTGCCTTTCTGATCTCTATACCCATTCCCACAGAACCTAAGCATTCGAGCGTTCCTTTCTCGCCCGCTCCACCACAGTGTGGAACTCAACCCCTCCTTTTATCCGCCATGGTTCTTCACTGACTTTATTTAAAATCCTTGCTTTTCAAACATCTCCTGACCGTCCAAAAAGATACTCTCTAAGCAGGTCAATCATTTGCTTAAATAAATCAGTATTGAATAATCGATTTTGTTAATAATGCGTTTTTGTTTCTTTTTCCTGAAGAAGATTTACACTATGTAAAGAAATTATTGCACGCTATCCCGTTCATTTATTTTATTCAGTAACTGTTGTTATTAATATATTTATTCTCTACAATTGGTTAAAATCCTGTCAAGATTCGCACTTTTTAGTTATTTCATTTTTCTTATTTTTTTGTCACTTTTTAAATACTTCATGATTTGTATTATTAAGTAGCCTTTTGGCCAGATATATATTATGTTTATTTTTCTGTTCATCTTGGTTATTCTTAAGGGACTTGGTATAAAGTTTATTTTCTATTCTAAAAAATAGATGGTAATACTTTTTAGTGAAAAAAATAATTTTTATTTTTTATTTGAGTTACTTTATTTATGTAAATTATTCTTATATATGAGGATGTAGATTTTAAAATATATATATATATATATATATATATATATATATATATATATATATTGCTATGTTTTTATTCTGAAATATATCTTGAATGTATATATTGATATCTTGGACCATAAAACCATAGGGGGACCAAGGGTCTGTTCATTGTCCCAAACATATTCCCTTTCATGTGTCCCGACCTGACACATTTTCCCCGCACAGCATCCCTTTCAAGGTGCCGCCTGCATCAGTACATAGCAATATATATATATATATATATATATATATATATATATATATATATGGCTTTTTTTAAGTTAGTCTTATCTTGAAAATTGAAGTTAATCAAAATTCCTCACTAGAATATTTATAGATCTAATAATGTAATGACATGAGCAGATATCCCAGCTCATTCAGTTACTGTTTATATTACCAGTAATACTTGAGCATGTCTTATGGATTTCGATCTTGTATTTCATTTGGATCTTATGGAACCTCAATCGATTATAAAATTATTTGTCTCTTCTAAAAGTGCCTATACTTTTTGGATGTTGGCTATCATAACAGCCCATCTTTTTTTGCTGAAAGCTGCACAAAACAAGTTAGTTGTTCTGGTTTTAGCCAATACAATTTAACTAGGAATAATAACATTTACTAATTTAAACTACTTACATGTAGTTTTCCTTATCTTTCCTCATCACAGTAATACAACCATTTGACTACTTCAGCCCTGCTTGTATAATTCCAATTCCGTACCCGTCCAAGACTCCTTTCTTTTCCGTCTCAAATTGATATTGGTGATCACTGCTGCTTTTCACCAAGAATGTTTATTTATCTTTCAGTCTAGATCCTCATTGTTCTGCATTAAGAGGGTCATGTCTAGTAGGATGTGTTTTTTCACCATGCAGTGCAGTCTTGACTGGCAAGACGCTAAGGTTTTTTAATTATGGACTAACATCACTTCAAAAGCCCTAAAGAGTTGTTAGGACCAGTGTCTAGTCAGCCTGCCTCAAAGATACTACCTCTCCATCTCTCCTTGATCCCAATAGTAATAACTTGAACTAGAGCAATGAATATTTATTTGTTTTATTTAAACAGTTTTACAATATTAATCTTCTATTGAACTTTACAGATTATATTTTTTCTTAGGGTGTATAATAATACAAAAAAACCTTTAGTCCAATATTTGTTACCTCTATTTTCTATATAAACGTTTCGACCTAAATGGTCTTTTTCAATATATACGTTTCATGATCAACAGTATAAAAACTCTGTCTTTTTCTGTAGATTAATCAGTTGCATATTTAAAAATTAGCTGGGTGTGTTGTATCCCATAGTTTTATTTTGTATCCATTTTTTTTATTTAAACAGTTTTACATTAAAAATTCTAATAAAGAATTGATAAGTATTTTCATTATATTAGTCATTCTTGAACATTTCTTTGGAGCTACTGAAATTGTTCTCAGGAAGAAGATATAAAAAGAGAAGCAGATATGGTCCTCTCCAATGTAACAACGAAGAAATCTGAAGCTAAGCGGATGCTAAACTTACTCAATGCATTAGCTAAGTTAAGATCCGCTCGCATTCATAATTCATCTGACCAATCGGTGGAAAAAACTGGGAGTGATGTATTCAATCAAATAATAGGTAAAGGTTTCATTCACTACTTTATTGTTGTTTACATTGCCTGCATTTTTCAACCAGATTATGAACGTTAAGTTTTATAATACCATTAAATTTTCTTCTTTCAAGTAGTTTTGTTTTAAAATAGATTACTTTGGGCACAAATTAAGCAAGGAATAATAAGACCATACCTCATCTTCAAATCAGCTTTATTTTAGTTTTTAATGGACTTGTTTGTTTGTTTGTTTTGTTTAACCTCATTTTATGCTGCTCTGGCTAATCCCAAGTTTAATTAGAACAGAGGGTCTTCTTACTGTGAGTACCTGAATCACACTGGCTTGGGACCCCATATTACATACCTTCTGATGGTCAGCATAACCTTAATGAACTAAACTCTTATCTCAAAACCAGTAATGTCTGGTTAATCATCAATATTTAGCGATCGATCCATTCTGAATCTATTCACACTTCTAGTCACATTGTTACTCTAAAGAAGTGAAACATTGATACTCATGTTATTTTTATAGGCTAACATTCGTTTTAGCGTCCCTTCGCTAGGTGGTAACCATATGTATCAATCGAAAGAGCTTTCTATTTGTAGTCGAATGACATAACTCCCAGGGCCCGCAAAGGTCAAATAAAAAAGCTAGGCGTCCTGAAAGATCAAATAAAAAAGTTTCTTAAAAACGTTCGAAAAGCTAAATACCTTATGTGTTGACATTTCACAAGGTCAGCGCATGCGGAGTTTCGTTGCGACGCTACTTGTTCTTAAGTCGTCAGTTAGCTTTCATTGCGGTCAGACGTACTTTGTTTTTCAAGATTAGTTTTGTCTTTTGTGTTTTTGTTTTTCAAGTTTTTCTTTTTTGATGTCATGACGGCTAAAGAGTCAGTATTATTATGTTAGGTTAGGTTAGGGATGGTTTTTTGGAGGTTAGGTGTTTTTTTTTTGTGGTTAGGTTAGGTTGGATTACATTAGGTTTTTTTTGTGGTTAAGTGGTTTTTTGGTGGTTAGGTTAGATTACGTTAGGTTTTTTTTGGTGGTTAGATGGTTAGGGGTGGTTAAAGGGCTGGACGGCACACAGACGGATGCAGACCGGCCAGGAGGCTTAAAAGCCCATCATTAAGGTGCACATCCGTGCACCGGGCAGTACCACAGATTATCATTTTTATTTTTGTCCCCCATAATTATACTTATCCCCCAAGAGTATGTATAATAAGATTTTTCAATAAATAAAGAGTTGTTTTTTGGCAGTGGTGGGCGTGCGTAAACCCAACGTATCAACCCGCCACTGCCGAAACCCTGTATGCCAGCAATGGCAGGAAGGGGGAAAAAAAGGTTAGGGGTCTTTTATGTTTTTGTTTTTCAATTTACTTTTATTTACGTCATTGATGGCTAATAGTCAGCATTATTATCTTTGGTTAGGTTAGGCTAGGGGCGGTCTTTTGGTGGTTTAGGTTTAGGTTTTTTTTGTGGTTAGGTGGGTTTTTGGTGAGGTTAGGTTAGTTGTTTTTTTAATGGTTTCATTAGGTTAGGTTAGATTACGTTAGGTTTTTTTTTGTGGTTAGATGGATAGGTGGTTTTTTTGGTGGTTTGTTGGGTGTTTTTTTTTAAAGGTCTTTTCATTTGGTTAGGTTAGGATACAATACCTTCGGTTTTTTTGGTGGTTAGACGGTTAGGGGTGGTTAATGTGGTTGCATATGGTATCTAACGTTTTTAAGAAACTTTTTATTTGACCTTTGCGGACGCTGGAAGTTGTTAGGGGTGGTTAGGTGGTTTTTTTTTTTTGGTGGTTTGGTTGGGTGGTTTTTTAATGGCTTTTGCAGGGTTTGGTTAGGTTAGGATAGATTACGTTAGGGTTTTTTTTTTGTTAGATGGTTAGGGATGGTGGTTAGAGGTGGTTACATAGCGGTATATAGTGTTTCGAACGTTTTTAAGAAACTTTTTTATTTGACCTTTCTGGGCGCCTAGCTTTTTTATTTGACCTTTGCGGACGCTGGGAGTTAAGTTATTCGACTACAAATCGAAAGCTCTTTCGATTGATATATATGGTTGCCACCTAGCGAGGGGACGCTAAAACGAACTTTTACCTTTTTATATTCTAAACTCAATTATCAAACTTGGCATCCATAATTCAGATATACTTCTATCTTTTTTATATAATCCTCTTAATTCACATTCTTATGAATATTAATGCCCTGTCAGCATTTTCCATGAATTTTTCATTTACCTCTGAAGTATTTTTTTGTGGCTTCTGAATCACAAGTGCTTCAGTTCTTTTGAGATCTTGAACTTATAATGAACAAAAATGTTTTAATACTTTTATGCTATCACTCAACTCAAGTAGATGTTAATTTTATGATACAATATGATATGAAGTAGTTTTTATAGTAACTCAACTCCATGGGTTTGGTTCTTAGTAGTTTGTTCATTTTTTTATTATTCGTTGAAGAAAATAAAAGATAATCTACATATTTTAAAATTATCATGTCCCTTTGCATGTCTAGTCTTCCATCGCTCACATATTTCATTAAATAATTTATTTATAGATCGTTTGAAAAAGATGTGGCTCGAGCAAATCAAAGGTTATAATGTAGAAGAGCAAGGGCTGAAGGTGATGCTCGAACATGCAGAAGAAGAAAGGATGTCAGTCGAGGTCGCTGAATTCAGAAGAAACTTGAAGTCTTGGAATAGATGTATCTTCGGTTCATCAAATGCTGGTCTTTCTCAATCTCTGGAGGAATTAATTCAAATAAGGTTTCATCTATTTATTATTATTCATATACAATGTGATACTTCAATATATATATATATATATATATATATATATATATTTTTTTTTTTTTTAATTTATTATTTTTAAACACAGGCATGATTGGGATAAATTTATAAGAACCGATCACACATTAATGGCATCTAATATTCCTATTGGTTGGGTGTTTCCTTCAGAACCTTCTTCTAAGGAATGGAACAAACTTCTAACATAGAACAAAATTCAAGCTTTGTATAACTTTGTGAATTTCTTATTTGTAATTATTGGCAAATAATATTCTACTTTAATAAATTTGATTTAGTTATAATTTTACCCTTATAATTTATTACCTAACTTTCATAAGATGTTCAAACAACGATAATCCCATTCATTTTTTTAAATGCTTTATTAAGCTGCTGGTTTATTAAGAACCAGGAGAGAGCTGTGTAGGCCAAGTCTGTCTTGCCATTCCATCGAGTTTCCTTCTTCAGGCAGTAGCAGAAGTAACAGTATCTGAAGCTGAGACCTTCTTCTCTCTATGACTTGCTATATTCTCTGCCTGATGGGGCATTCTGTGTTTTAAGGTAAGGTTGACGACAAATAGAGAGATCTGAACACTATAGCAAGGATTTTTTTTTAACCCCTTTACTACTGTATACGGAAGTTACCTTCTTACCAGTTACCAGTCAGTCGGTGTTAGTTTTTTGAAATGAAAACTTCTTTACCCACGTTTGGTGACTTCTTGTCCGCTCGAGGCTGGCAACACTTCACGCCACACTCTGTGCATGAGTTAAACAATTTCTTAACAAATTTTAGAATTCCATTGATAACAGAATAATTATATTTATCTAAAAAATCATTTAATAGTTGTGCTATTGATACTATTAATAACTTAAAACATCAACAATTGGTTGAACATTTCGTTCCCCCCAAAAGATTTTTTTCGTAATAGTTAAGTATCTTCTATATGAAATAATGGGAAATACAAATGATCTATGTATTGTTGAACTTACGGATGATAATAATGCTAAAAATGAAAATAAAGTCTATACAAATACAAGGTATAAATAGTATAATAATATAACTATATACTAATTATTTTTTAAATTAAATTTTTGATATTTTGTATTGAGCTTGTGGAGCCCATCATATATTTTGATTAATAAATAAACTACTTCAAAATGTATACATATAATTATTGTGAAGTGTGGAGTATCAATGTATGTGAAAACCAGACTAATGCTAATAATTTAAATTTACCTTATATTTTATTTTGTTCAAAATCCCTAAATAAAAATTTCTTGCAATTAAAAAAAACATAATTATCGATGCATTTTTTTAGGTGTTACAAAGTAGATTCCACAAAATTAGCATTATCCCTATTCATTTTTGTGCAGAAGGTATTTTCTGTATTTTTCTTCGTAAAAATTGTTGCTTTGAGTTAAGTCACAAGTTTAATATTTTTAATCCTCTCCCTTTTTAATATTCTTGAAAATGAGAATAATTTTATTACTAACTGTGGTATCAGTTCCACAGATTCTCCTTTCAAGTGGAGTCACAACAATTTTTAACTTTTTATTAGTTTCCTTTTTAATATTCTCGAAAATAAAATTAATCTTGAATTTTAGTATAAAAAAAAGGGTGTAATTATGGGAAATGTGTATATTTCGGTAATCAGTTCATCAATAAACGAACGTTTCAACAAACATTCAGAAGTATAGATGATGATAAAATCTAAACAGTATGTTTAAGTCGGATTTTTAATCTACATACAGTTAGGGTATCTATATACCAGATATCTATATATCTGGTCTGCAGTTGGTCGATTCGAGTTGAGCTACAAGTTATAACTTTTCATTCGTTTCCCTTTCAATATGGAGCTGATATCTAAAAAAATTATTATTTCGATATCACTGGAACGTCGTCATTATGACAAGTTTGCCAACCCGGTCCATGCTGACGACCGTGAGCGTTGCAAATTTTTCCGCTTATCGACAACAACTTTTCAGGAGAGACAGAGCTGGACTGGGAGCTCTGGTGGGGGTAGACAAGACGAAGCAGACAAACACGACAGAACCAGTCTGCTCCGAGCAGCGAGCCTGCAAGGTTCTTTAAGTTGTAGTAAAGTTTAGTTTAGCAAGAAATATTCCCTTTATGGATTGCGATGCAGAGAGATTGGCAGCACTGGTCTGCGAGAGGCGTCCCATCTACGACTTCACCATGAAGGAACACAACAACCGGGAGCTGATAGACGCTCTGTGGGAAGAAATAGCTGTGTTAATGAACACAACAGGTATATTTATAACTGATAAGATGGCGGAAAAATGGTAATTATTCCGCAGGTTGTCGCTTCGTGCTGAGTCACAAGTTTTAACTTTTCATTCGTTTCCCTTTTTATATTTCCCAAAAATACAAGTTATCATGAGATTTAATGAGAAAAGAAGATGTAATTATGGGAAATGTGTATATTTCGGTAATCATTTCGTATAGAAATGAACGTTTCAACAAACGTATATCATCTATACGTCGAAATGCTAGTTGAAACTGTTATTTCTTCATAAAATGATTACCTAAATCTACTATCAACCATAACTACATTCTCTTTTCCATACTAAAGCTCACGATAACTTGTATTTTTGGAAAATATTAAAAATGAAACGAATAACACAGGTCTGCAAAAAAAAACTTAAAAAAAAAATTGTTTTGATTTAGTTAACTGTTTTTTGTGTAGTTTTTGCGCTGATTTCAAAAATGAAATTGTTTTTTTTTCTATCACGTAAGGCTTGCCTACCAAATAAAGTTGAAGTTTTTGGGAAATTTCGTTGGAAATGAAGTTTTAGGAAAATTTCGTCGGAAATGAAGTTTTGGGAAAATTTCGTTGGAAATGAAGTTTTTAACATGAAGTAAAAGCAAAAAACAACAACGATACCTACCTAAAATGAGCATTAAAGTGATGCACATGTGCTATAAAGTTATTATAAGTCTTTGTAAAAACGTTTTCTTTTTCCATCGAAGCTTCTTTTGGTACTTTTTTGGTTGTGTCTTGTGAACTTTCCCTTTTTAACATCCAACAGTAGTCTGCCATCATGTTGACATTCCACCGACCTTGGTGTCTGCGCTTCATTCATCCTTTTATATCTTGATTGAAATGTTCTCCTTGTTCTCAATGTTGCAGCCCAATATTTTGTAGTTTTGTAACAATTCAGCAACCAAAGTTTTGTAGTTTTGATCTTTTTTGTTTCCAAGAAAGCCTGTTACAACAAGTTTAAATGAATTCCAGGCATTTTTTTTCTTCCATTTCCATTTTAGTGACAAAGTTTTCTACTTTTAAAAGTTGTCTGAAGTCAGGTCCAACAAAGACTCCCTCTTTCAGCTTAGCATCGGATATACCAGGAAACTGTTCACAAAGATACTTGAGACACTCTCCTTCTTTGGGTAATGCTTTCACAAACTGTTTCATTAGCACCAATTTGATATGAAGTGGTGGAAGTAAGATCTTTTTAGGATCCACTAAAGTTTGTCTTTCAACATTTTTAACTCCAGGAATTAAAGGCAGAAAGAGCCTTTCTGTTAGGCCACGTCTGCTTGACATAGTGTTGTTAACTGTCACGGCTATCCCATTCACAGAGGAAGCATGGAAACTTTGTGTATCCACTTTGCTGACCTAGTAGCATGTAACATGCAAATAACTTTCAAATCACCACAAATGGTCCATATATGGTCAGAGTAGCCGAGCTTATTAAGATCAAACTCAAGATTTTCGTAGCATTCTTTCAAATGGACTGAGTGTCCAGCAGGCACAGAAGCATATCGGTTGCCATTGTGAAGAAGTACAGCTTTCAAACTCCTTTTTGATGAATCGATGAAAAGTCTTCATTCCTCTGGTTCATCCATGATTTTAAACATTTCCATGATTCCAGGTACATTGTTTCAGAAAACTAGGTCACCCTCTTGTGCAAGGGTGGATTTAGGGGGGCGGCACGTGCCAGACAGTTTTTTGTGTACTGTGGATAATCCATTATAATACATAATTATAGGCAAACCACATGATCATAGTTGTTAAAATAACAGAAAGAACAAGAGTGAAACTATTGTTCTGATATTTTAATAAACCTTTGAAATATTTCTATACATACTACAATTTTTTCTAAGTTATTGTTGATTATTTTTCCCGTTGTGCCCCCCAGAAAAAAAATCCTGGGTCCGCCCTTGCTTTTGTGTAAAAGAAGGGACAAATTCCTTTTCTCCCAATCGGTACCAAGAAAATGAAACACCGGAGGCTAATATATAGTATGAACTTTTCAGGTGAAATTTGTGACTTATCTAGGAGTGATCTGTAATCAGCACAAAAAATACTGTTAAACCTACTAGTTAAATATGCTACAATTTTTTCATCGCAAACCTGTGTAATGAGTTAAACTTTTTGTAGCTCAACTCGAAGGGACAACTTGCGGTATAGGTACCCAATTAAGAGATATTTACAGCAATCAAAAACATGGAGGGTAAATAATAAAAATAAATAAAAGATATTACATTTTAATTATGTATATTAGATTTCTTACCAAGTATGCATCCTGTAAATATTATTCTGGTGACAGCGTCGCGAAGATTAAGATGGGCCTGTAAAGTTGCTTGGCTTAGTAACGAATGAATTCCTAAGATGTTAATAGGCGCTGCATCGACTGGGAGGCGTATGAGGGAGGATTGCGTTAAGAGTAATCTGGCGGGTTAGAGTTTGGGTTATGCTACTTGGACCGAGGTTAGTAAACGGAGATTGGTGGTATCGTCATCGAGCATTCGGGTATGCTAAGCCTTTTTATTTTAATTATATCAGATATCAAGTTCTTTTTGTTGGCATAAAATATGTAGGTTATACTAGAATATATTGAGCATTAACAATAAACAAAAATAAAAACACTTCAACTTTAATTCAATTTAAATATTTCCGTTAAATACTCTCTTTTTTAATATTAGGTTCTAATTGCATCTTAATTATTTATGTTATGATAAAAATTATTGTTGAACAACTAAACTCAAAAATTCATTTCGAGCAAAACTATAACTTCCTATCCTACATCTGCTAACAACAACGTTAAATGTAAAAAAACAATAGTATCGGTTTTTAACATTTCCTGGAAAACGCAATGTTATCATAAAAACAAATTACCATCCGGACCCAAACCATCAGCCTTGGGGCAATCCTCTCACCTACGCTCGTACCTTTACCAAGCGGCTCAGCGCTGATTATCTTTTTTGGAATTCGTTCGCTACTAAGCCCAACTTCTTTATAAGAACATCCTACTATACAGATCGGTATCATCGGGAGCAGGATCTTCAATTCTGCTTTGTATAACTTCCTGTATACTCCAGTTGTATCTTCCTATTTCGTACTGAATATTTTACGCCGTACCTTATTTTCAAATCTTAAGACTTGGTTCATCCTTAAAGGTGAGTGAACATATTTCACAAATTTTAAACATTTGAAAGGATTATATCACGAGCTTAGTAATTCCGTCGAGACTAAAAAATAATAAGAACTTACGGTCTTTAACGGCGCCATTATTTCCTCTTGAATTTAGTTTTTTCTAGTTATCATTGAGTACTAAGTACTTAGACTTCCCGTCATGTTCAAACTTATTCCCTCCTATGTTTATATATTACTAAAATTACTGTCGCTTTTTCTACTAACTATAGTCTTAGTCTTATCAGATTGCAACATCAGTTACTGATTTTGTAAAGCGTACAGGGTCGGCCTATCAACTTTCGCCGTATTCCTATCTAGTATACTTTTTTTTGTTTTAAAGTTTACGCTTTATAAATTTGTAACGTCACCAATATCGTATAATTAGATACATTTAATTAACACTAGCAGTTTTCAAACTTGTGAGTCATGCTGTAGTAAAAAATATATATTTAACTTAATTATTTAATATAAATATATATTGGTCCTTCGGCCTTTTGTGTAATCTGTATCGTTTCTAAATTCAATGGAGATAAATTTTTGAATGTTCAGAAAGGAAATTTTCTGATTGCTTTTCCAAATCGGCACTTGTTAGCGATATACTTCACATTTAAAAAGTTTACTTCTTTTACTATTTTCGTTTCTAATTCTAATTAAATATCATCTATCTATCTATCTACGTGGCGCTACAACCCTGTGGGTGGGTCCTGGCCTCCTCAATGAGCCGCCGCCAGTCGGCCCAATTTTTTGCTGCCGCTCTCCAGCTGATGATCCGTAGCAAGCTCCGTGCGTCCGCTGCCATTCCATTAACGAAGCCTTGGCCTACTAGTCCGTCGTGTACTGTGAAGGGTGGTTTCCACTACTTTTCTAGGAATTTCTTCCACTTCCATCCTTATGACATGGCCAGTCCAACTGAGCCTCCCCAGTTTTATAAACTTTACTATGTCCACCTCCGTAAAGGTCATAAAGCTCTCTATTCCTCCTAATCCTCCACCCATCTCCATTTCTCACTGGGCCTACTATACGCCGTAATATGTTTCTTTCGAAAATTAAAAGACTATTTTCATTATTTCTTGAGATAGTCCAGGTTTTGGAAGCATAGGTAAGAACAGGGCGTATAAGAGTCTTGTATATAACCAGTTTAGTGCCCTTGGTAAGGGATCTACCGCGTTTTTAGTAAGGCAAAATATTTCCTATTTGCCGCCACTAGCCTTTTTCTTATCTCAGCATAGGCATCGTTTATTGGTGTCACTAAGGATCCCAGATACGTAAATTCGTTCACCCTTTGGAATGTGTAAGATCCTACAATCAGTGCCTCATCGCCACCAGCCCCAGTGTGCATATATTTTGTTTTCCTCTCGTTTATGGCCAACCCGATCGGGCCCTGGCAACCTGGATATAGTCGTCAGCGTATCCTAATATCTGTACAGTACGGGTAAATATCGCGTGACCTGTCTGGATTCCTGATTACCGTCCAACTTTCTCCAGTGCAAGATTAAAAAGAAGACAGGCCAGTCCATCCCCCTTTCTCAAACCTATACTGGAGGGAAATGCATCAGAGCAGTCAGGCTGGATCCGGACCTGACACCTTACGTTAAATGTGGGCAACCGGCCCGCTGTAAGATTTGATCCGGCCTTTGAGACATTTGGAAAAATCCAATTAAAAAAAATATTACGCTACTTACTCATACTCACGGAATCAAGTGAGCGAGCAAGCCGAGTTGGGGCGATCATCAAAGAGTGAGGTGGCAAACATCAAAGTCTTTGATGTTCGCCACCTCATTGGTGGCGCGACAAAAGATTATTGCTTTACAATTGTATATTTCTACGCTAGACGATTCTAGATCATTCCTTCATTTTGCCTATATAAGCGGGTGGATGGCCCAAACTTTAGTTCTATTTAAGCTACCTAGGAGATAACTTCGACAAGCGATATCCTAGCGAACTGCTAGTGCCGTCAATTTGCTTTGTCACTTTGTGTGCATCTTGATTGCTTACTAATTATATTTTGTTATTAAGTTTATTGAACGAAAAGCAAACGAAAATGATGTCTGGTGGTAAGAAACGAAAAGTAGAAGCAGAGGGTCGCCAGTTTCAAGAAAAATGGACTAAAGAATTCTTTTTTATCTTGCACAATGGTAAGCCTATTTGTTTGCTGTGTAATGAATTCCATTTCAGTGATAAAAGAATTCAGTATAAAGAGGCATTACTCAACTAAGCATCCTACGCTGCTCTCACTGACAGGACAAATAAGAAAAGACAAAATCCAGAAGCTTACCGCAAATTTGGAAAACCAGCAGCAAATGTATCATAAACAAAGAACACAACTTGATAATGTTGTGAAAGCTAGCTTTATAGTTACATTTTCCATAGCATTAAACGAGAGCACCGATTTGTCTGACACAGCTCTAGGTTTTGATAAAGAGTTCAATATTACTGAGGAATTGCTTGCTTTACAGCCGCTAAAAGGAACCACTACTGGAGAGGACATTTTAATGAAGTTCAAAAGTTATTCATAAGTTTTGGCTTGCCATGGTCGAAAATAGATGGAGTTTGCACAGATGGTGCACCTTCTATGGACGGCTTACGTAAAGGTTTCATAGGAATTTTAATGAAAAAGTAACTAAACTAAATGTGCAAAAAGATGATTTGATAGTCCTTCATTGCATTATCCACCAACAGAACTTGTGTTCTAAGTCCATTCGACTCCAGGATGTTATGAATGTGGTAGTAAAAACCATCAATTTTATTCGATTCCGAGGGCTTAACCATCGTCAGTTCAAGGCGTTTTTGGATGAAACATCAGCTGAATATGACGACGTAATATATTATTGTGAAGTCAGATGGCTAAGCAAAGGGAAAATGCTGAAACGGTTTTACAAGCTTAGAAATGAGATAGCAGTCTATATGCAAATAAAAGATAATCCACTATCTGAATTGAATGGCCCAAAATGGATATGTTACTCAGCTGTTCTCGTAGACTTTACAGGTCATTTGATTGATTTAAATTTGAAATTCCAAAAACAAGAACAGTTAGTAAGTGATTTGTACAGCCATTTGAAAGCGTTTCAGAACAAAATCCACTAGTGAGAGGCACATATGCTGTCTGGTAACAGTTACCATTTCACCATGCTCTCTGCGTATGATTACTTATGCTCAATATGCTGAAGAACTCAAGTTACTGTCGGAGCAATTTTTGAACAGATTTAGCGATTTCAAAAACAAGGAAGACTGTTTCAATTTATTTGCTGCTCCAACTAAAAGTAATGTACATAATGCTCCAATACACTTGCAAATGGAGATGATTGAGATTCAAGAAAACTCACTCCTAAAATCTAAATTCGAAGACGTGGAGTTGTGCGATTTCTACAAAAAATACCTCAGTTGTGATGAGACATAGAGGATTAGGAGTTTAGAATTGTACTCTGTTCTTATTATTATTAATTTGTTATCTTTAGGCTATAGTTATGAAGTATAGCCTCATCATATTGTACTCTGTCATTATTATTTATCTTTTAGCGAGTACATAAAGCCAAAAATACACTAGCAGTAGTCGATTCTTAGTTAAGCTCAAGTCATGTTCTAGTTTAAGTCGAGTCTAAGTTCCATTCTGTTACTATGCCCCTCTAAATATTGTTCTATGTAATGTTGTGTTCTTTTGCAATAAATTATTTTTTTTTAAAGTAAACTCTTTCGAAATACATAACTCTCGAAGAAGACCATTTTACACAGCTTAGAAAATTCGCAAAAAGATTGATTTGTGCGTTTGGCAGTTCTTATAAATGCGAACAGTTCTTTTCATTGATGAAAGTTAGTAAATCAAAACATCGTACAAGGCTGACTGACTGATAATTTGGAGAAAGGCCCACAAGTCAAAGGTTGCCCATACTTGCCTTACAACTTTCATGGTCAACTTCACGAGACATAGCAGTTTGCTTGGAATGTCCATTTTTCTCACCGCCACATACAGCTTAGGTCGTTTGATGGTGTCATATGCATTTTTAAAGTCGACAAACAGGTGGTGTGCAGGGACTCAACACCCCGTTCCAAAATTGTCCTGAGGGTGAATACTTGATCAACAGTGGACCTGCCCTTCCGGGAGCCAGCATGATATTTCCCGATTTCCCGTTCCGAAAATGGCGCAAGTCTGCTGAAAAAGACCATATCAGATAGTTCATCAGTTAACTCATCTCCCCCGTACATGAAGAGCTCGGCCGGTAATCCGGTCCCGGCGCCTTATTGTTTTTCATGCGAAGAATTGCATTCATTACTTCCTGAAAGTCCTGGGGCTCGATATCACCAAGATCGTTAGGTATTTCCTCTCCAGCAATGTCGCCTGCCTCTATATCTTCAACAACCGCTTCCTCATTTAGTAACAATTAGAAGTGCCTAGGCTACCGATCCAGTATATCATGCTTATTGGTAAGCAGCGTCCCATCTCCTTTCTTATATGCTTGAGTCCTAGGCTTAAAAGCGGCACGTCCACTATTTACCTATTGAGCCTGGTGAAGCGCTTGTTTAGCATGTTCCTGCACGCTTAATTTTTCGCATCATTGGCCAACTTACACTTACCTCGACCTTCAAGAGCCTCCTTTCCAAGGATTTGTTCCGCTACGCCGTCCAAGGCATTTTCCAATTGGTCTCAAACATTCTGTACACTTTCGACGTCAACACTTCTTCCTTTTTCTGTTGAAATGCTTGGCAGCTTTTTGGGTCCTTCAGCTTTCTGATGTTCCACCTTTCGGACCTTTCTGTCTGTGACAATCCTCCTTGCTCCCCTGTATGTCCAACTACTAAGGAGGTTGGATTTGTGACATGCGCTGATCAAGATGTGGTCAATCTGGTTATGGGTAGCGCGATTTCCATGTAGCCTTGTAAATCCGCCGTCCCGGGAACAAAGTGCTCCTAACTACTAGATTTCTCGATGCCGCGAACTCGATGACCCTCCTGCTATTTTCATTGCTTCCCTCGTTCCAACTGAATGAGCCAATCGTGGGTTTATATGCATCTTCTCTTCCAATCTTTGCATTTAAATTTCCCAGTAGGATTTTGATGTCGGATCTGGAGCATGCATCAAAGGCCCTTTCCAGGGTATCATAAAAGGCGTCCTTCTCGTCATCGCTTGAGGCCTCTGTGGGTGCATGACAGCTTAAGATTGTGTAATTGTAGGCCCCCTTGTTGCGGTCGGAGCATAGGCGATCACTAATAGGATTGAATCCAATAACCTGTTGTCTCATCCAACCTCTCACAACGAACCCAGTGCGAAATGTATGGTTTCTGTCGTGGCCGCTATAATATATTGTGTGGAATTTCTTCTTCAACAGCCCATGGCCGTCCAGTAGATCTCCTGAATAGCGGTAATGTCAAGTCTGTATTTGTCCAATTCTGAAAGGACTTGAAGCCCACCTGATATATTTAAATTTAATATGTTCCACATTCCTTATCTGAAATCCATTTGACGGTTTCCGTGTCTGTTACCATGTGATCTGCCGACTATTTCTCGTTGAGATCTCCGGATGAAGAGGTTGCAGAGGGGAGGGTTATCAGCCCTCGCCCTCCTAGTCAGGTGGAGGGGCTGCTTCCTCAGAGCCTCCTGACAGACTCATGGGCGGGTTGCCAGGATCTCATCAGTCCCAAGCCGACCGAAGAGGCGTTTCCCGCCACCTGAACAACCCTTGTAGTCACCTTCGTTTCCTCTTCCAAGGGTACTGGCCATCATTGGGGGATTCCACTACTTACCAGAGAAGGGGTCTCTGGCTAGCTCCAACCATCGGCAGGCAGTTAAATTAAATATCATCAGATATTCGAAACAAATTTGCGAATATATCTGATTTTTGTTCATATAGTACAAAGATGTTTTGCAGATTTACATTATGCATAAGAAAACTATATAAATGCATTGAAAATTAAATATTTACAACTTTGTTTTTTTTACAGTTCCCAACTGCAAATTGAAATGGTCCAACATTCGAAATTGCTATTCGAGATACTTAAGGACAACCCGCAATGTATCTTCATCTTTGACCGGAAGGAAGAAAAAGAAGTGGTACTTGGCGGACAATTTGATGTTCCTGGATCCGTTCATGAGTCAGACGAGGAAGATAGAACAGTCTTTCGAGGAACTCCCTCTGGAAGTGATCCAAGAATTCAAAGAAGAACCAGAATTCAGCGACAGCCAACCTCTTCCGACCGGTATCTCGGAATTCAAGTCCGAGGAAGAAGTGTACGAACCGCCCCGGAAAAAGAAAATACAGAAACCAAGGTACATCCCGAACGAAATGGATTTCTACCAATTCAAGAAACAAAGTGACTCTCCTACGGATCCAGACTTCGATTTCTTCAAGTGCCTTTTCATAGACTTCAAAAAGCTTCGCCCTAGGAGGCAAAGGAAGTTTAAGGAAATTATGTTAAAGACCCTCCACAGCTGTTTGGACGAAGAGGAGGACGAGCGATCAGTTCAGGCGAGTACGCAAAAGAACAGAACTCCTTACCATTCCGAAATCGTTAACTCCTCTCTACAGGAGGCCTTCAATTCTCCGTCTTTCAGCAATAATTATTCAGATACAGAATAAATACACATGTGAAATAAAAAAATATTGTATTTACTACCGAAATCAAGTCAACTATTTTTGTTTTCTTAAGAAGAATTTTTATGCGGTATTACCCCTGTGTAACCTAGGTTTTACACAGGAGAAACGTGCAAACGGAAATAATAATTTATTGTTTGAAGGTTACTAGAATTTTATTGAAATAAAAACATTAAATAGAAAATGCATAAAACATAATAAAATGAATTTTCAATTTTTTTTAAAATTCCTATTACTTGTCATAAATAAACTATTGTATTGGTTTTTATTCCACAATTTTGGACTGATAATTCAGGTTTTTTAGATTATATTTTTTTAAATATTATGATGAGTTAGTTCTTTTAGCTGGAAGAATTTTGTGATAACGCAGGCAGCTACATCCTTCTTGGTGGAGGGTTATCCACACCAAGATAGCATCGAGCTCTCTCCTGAGATATCAATTAGAGTTTATTATTTGGACTCAACTGGTTCATTACCATCTGTTATTTTTTAATAACTCAAAGGTCACATTATAGAAGCCGAATCCGACCTGGATACCATACTCCTTCAACTGCTGACTCTCGTCTTTAGCACCATTATCATGGCATAAAGGCTTATATCATGTCAAGGTATATGGAGAAAGTAAAAACTATGAACATTTATTATCCCCTTACTCGAAGTAAAATAAGGTTATCGGATGTCTGTCAGACAAAGAATAACCTGTTGGAAATAAAAAAAATTAGGTTAGAATAGCAAGCAGATGGGAGATGGAATGATATGTTTCAAAATCACCTTATTGTGCCAAACGCTTGCTTGAGCTATGTCCAATATCTGTCCTCTAGTACAATTGAAATATAGTCTGTATATGGTTAAGTGAACTAGAGGAAATCTGAATTTTTGACCACCTAGAATGGCAGTCTAAATGTATGTAAGAAATGCAATTATACAATAATTGTTTGTTTTTTTTACATGTTAAGTGCGATTGAAAAATTCCGTGAAATTTT
Source organism: Arma custos (assembly GCA_037127475.1). Classification (NCBI taxonomy): domain Eukaryota; kingdom Metazoa; phylum Arthropoda; class Insecta; order Hemiptera; family Pentatomidae; genus Arma; species Arma custos. The sequence goes on along the minus strand of CM073764.1, from coordinate 67,754,603 downwards.
CTTGTCTATAACACTGATGGATTTCTGGACATTGACTAGTGTAGCTCAGCAGTGACGAGGGAATACCAAAGGGCTTTTCTTTCCAGTAGTTTCCGGGTTTCTAAAAGAACCTCAGATAGAAAAAAACTGGAAGAGGTATTTTTATTGAGAAGAATCAAGTGAAATTTCACTCACTGTCCAAGGCCCAAGAACAAGCCATACTCTTTTCAGAGTGACACAAATACCTCTTAAGAAACTTAAAATGTCTCTATAATCTCTCAATGACAAACATTATTAATGTATCCATCATAATTAGTCTGTTTGAATTTTTATATTTATCTTTTTAGGTTTTTATTTATTTGGTTTTAAGCCTGTTTATCCATTATGCTAGTTTGCCATATCGTCTCTGCCATTTCCAACTATCGAATGTGAAAATCGGTACTTTTGAGGAGAATAAGAAAAAAGCAGTTTCAAGGTTCAATAAAAATGAGTGCCTATAGTGAAACCAATGATAGATGCCTCTGTATGAATTATATATAAATTATCCATCCTAAAACAACTGCTATTGGTCGAAAACTGTTTTTTTCACATTCAATACTTTGTGATGGTATGGACGATATGTTATGAGCTCTTTTCAGATCCATGTGCTGTGGATAGTTAGGAAAAGTTACTTTTCTTACATTTAGAACTTCATGATGACCGCTCAGATTCCTGAATCTCTTTGCTAAGATTTCGACAGATTCTTTGATTAAATTTTCAGTTTTTATTGATAATGATACTTAAACAAATGATTTAAATGGGCTTGATAACAAACCCAATCAAATTTCCTTGATTAGTACTAAGGCATTCTTTCTTTTGGTTTGGTTCTTCAAAAGTAACCATAAATTGTATTATGGCAATGATCATAGCTAATTATGTCTAAGAAAAGGGCTATAAACCTTTAGAAATCCAGTAAACTTGGTTACATGGCATTTAATGAAAGCTCATAGAGAGCAGATCGCACAATTCTTCCTCTGAAACTACAAGAATGAGATCCCCATAATTGACAATTAGCATTTTAGTCACCTCTAACAATAAAATATATCCATTGTTTTCAAAGAAACTACAAAACGTTTCAAGTGTCAGTGTATATCATGTAGAACAAAACAGTTGCTGCAAGTGTTATGATTTGCAGTTTAGTGTGCAATGTCAAACAGACTCACAGAAAATGGCTATAAACTTTCCAATCAAAGGTACATATGCTTACCAATAAGGACATAAGGACTTAAAAATACAAACGGTTGACGGACAAATAAGAATATATAGTATTACAAACCTTTTCAAGAAAAACTACACGGACACCGAAACCCATTGATAAAGCAAATGACCAAGAATCTCATGGCTGAGAACGCTAGGAGGTGAATAAAAAGAACGTGGATGAAGGATCTATTACCATAGGAAATTAAATCAAGCCACAAGAGAAGTACCGCGGGGTACTGTTCTTCTTCATGCCTCTCATGTCATTCTGTATTTTACTGTCAGCCAATCTGCTGATTGCCATTTATTTATAATTGGCAATCAGCAGATATTAATAATATCTATTATTATTAATAGATATTAATAATATTTGACGTGTGTGGATAAAAAAAAAGGATGCAATGTCAGGAAATATTTTTTTTTTTAACCCAAAACTTTAAAAGACATTTAATATTATATTTTAATACTTACAAATAGTAATAAAAGAAAGTAACAAAATATTCATAATTAACAATGTTTTATCAAAGAAAATATAATTTGAATTGAAAAATTAAAACTTTATACGTGGGCTATCCAGAAAGTAGATTACGTTTTCGTCTGTGTCCGCTAGGGGCGGGGCTAGCGCGGCCATCTTGGGGTCAGAGCGTTGCGCAGCTCAGTCGGCATCTAGCCGTGCTAGTGAGAGGTTCGTGCTGTGCTCCATTAAGATACTGTGACGGTTTGAAATGTCTGCGTTAATCGAAAATCCCGCGAGCTGCGAGGTGCATGCAGTAATAAGGTTTCTGACTGCAAAAAACTGTAAACCGATAGAAATCTATCGGCAGCTGTGTGAAGTGTATGGGGACATTATCACTGAAGGTGGAGTGCGTCAGTGGGTCATAAGATTTAAAAATGGCCGAACCAATGTTCAGGACGAAGATCGAAGTGGGAGACCCAGCAAAGTGACTGCCGAACTTGTCGAAAAAGTCGATGCTAAAGTCCGTGAAAATCGAAAGTTCACAATAACGGAACTTTCTTTGAGTTTTCCACAAATTTCGCGAAGTTTGTTGCACGAAATCATCAGAGAAAAAAAAAGCGTGGTTGAAGTCGCAGGCGGCAGAATTTTTCGACGAAGGAATTTCCAAGCTCGTACATAGCTACGTTAAATGCCTTAATTTGAATGGTGACTATGTAGAAAAGTAGTATTTGAGTGTGGCTTTCATCTGTATATAATAAAATTTGTTTCCTATACTTTGTTTATTTTTTATTCCAAAACGTAATCTACTTTCTGGATAGCCCACGTATATACCCTTCTATACAACTTGGTAACCAATAAGTATTGAAATTTACATAAGGAGGGGTGTCATTGCCATAATAATTTTAAATAAAACTAAACTTTCATAGACATAACAACTAACAACTAAGAAAAACTAAATTAATAAACAGGAAGTCTTAGATACAATTAAGAAAACAAGTAAAATAAAAATTAAAGACAATTTGTACACATTATACTTCAGTAACAGTCAACAGTTGTTTTCTTGGAACAACTGTAGAATAATCTCAAAATCATCCTTCTATACTACTTGGTAACCAACAAACTTAGAAATTTACATTGGTTTTAGGAAGGCATTCAAAAGTGTCATTACCATCTTTACATAGATAACAAATTATTTAAAAAAAGCAGGGCAATAAAAAGAAAATCTTTAAAATAACATTAAAATAAAGACAATTCATGCACTTTAACTTCAATCACAACTCAGTTCAACCTCTTCTGAACCAGAACATGGCTCAGATTCATCACAATTTATGGCTTTATTACAATATTGAAGTATTACCTGTAACAGATGATTTTTCAATAATGCCTTCTTTTCTGCTTCAACAGACCTCAAATGAGGTAGTAAAGATGCCAAAAAACCAACATCAGGATCAACGGAAACCAACATTGCCATAGCCATTTGCTTTTGCAAATCTTCTCCATCTGGTTTGGGAGTTGATTTAGAATAAGAAGGTTTTGGAAATTCCCTAATGAATGCATCATTAGTGGTCTCTTCTATTTCAATTTCATCCATTTCACCATCAAGCAAAACAATAGAATCTTCTTTGTTATCCAAACAGTTTTGTGTTTTAGGCATAGCTAATGGGCATAATATATTATTCTGTCGAAGCTGCTCTTTTATAAAGAACATATGGTTGAAATAACGCCACGATGATTTGTATTCTTCTGGAGTATTCCCACGCAACCCAATTGAAGACCTACGGAGTTCTCTTCGAAAGTTATCTCGTAGATTTTTCCATCGGGATTTTGCAGAAGCTCCTAAAACAAAAATTAAATATTTAAGGATTAAAGAAACAAAGCATACACTTAAATTTTAGAACTGTTCTCAAGACACACACAAAAAAAAAAAAAACTGTTAACCAAACACAAGTTTTTGATACTGACTGATTTAGATTTCAATAGTTTATATACAAAATAAAAACAGAAAAAGATAATTTAAAACATTTGAGAGATTAAACAAAAGAAATTGTAGATAATACAATATCAATCAACTAACATAAATATCAATAATGAAAATGTATGCTTCGTATCTGGCTGCAAATTGTGCTTAAAATTTACAGTCCTATCAAAGCAATTAATTAATATAGGAGATAATGTCAAAATGACCACTCAATTAGAAAAATAGTCATTAGATTCAAATCTCCATTTTAAGGTAATATAAAATTATAACAAAGATTATTGGTTATCTAATGTTTAAACATTTTTAAAGACAAGCTCATTTTCTTATTGGAAAATTGCTTTATCCTGACCATTGAATAAAATTAAAATTTACATCTATCTTTCACCTCATCCCTCTTTTCTCAGAAATGAATACTATATCATAACTTAAAAACTGAAGAAAAAATAACCCCTTGTAGAATTTTTAATTTTGATCCACTTTCTTAAATCAATTACTCTTAATTTAATGTTCATGCAACTGGTTTATAAATGTCATAAGCCTCATAAAATCTTGAAGAAGATCTTATTTATAATTCTTTGATCAGAAAAAGTTAAATTGCGCAAAAGGTAAAAAGTAGGCTTGATCTGACTCTACCGAAACAAAGTTCAAGGATTAGGCTGAACAAATCCTTTAACTATTCTTAAAAAAATTATTTATTGAAATTCACAACTGTATTATATCTGCACAAGTAAATATAATGACATGGCTAAAGGAAAGGAGAGACACTACCCAGATGTAGTACTCAAACAACAGATTCAACTTAAAAAGTCATGAAGCCATCTTTTATGGGGGCAACAAATGGGACATTGAAGTCATTATGGATGACTTTATACATAAAAAGTAAGAAGCATTACGGATTGGACATGAGAGGAATTTCATGGCTTATTGGAACCCCAAAGCTCTACTCTATTAAGTCCAAATAGGTTGTATAACAGTCATGTATTCATATACTATTTATCATATTGAAATCCTATTACCTCATGTCTTTTGTAATTAATTGAGAGTTTAGAGCGTTGTCTAGTAAGTGTTGAAGTAGCCTAAAACGGTGAGTTGTTTCTTGTCTTTTCAGACTAGTATGAGGGCTCCAAGTTAAACGTTTGTCAACATGTAGTCCTAATTCTAAAGGAGTCAGTAGGATATCATAAAAGGATACTGGAGGGCAAGAAGTCGTTGGTTTCCGAAGAAGGATAAAGGTGATTTGATGGTATTTACAGGAATAAATTTTTATCTCCAGTCTTGATAAGATCAGATATTTGGAATACAAAAACAGGATAAGTGTTGTCTGATAATACACATGTATGATGTGCATACGTGTTAAGGAAAGTATTTGGCTGGTTGGGATGACACCAGTATAAACTTTGTATTGGATTGGCCTGAGGATACTGCCTTGAGGAACACCAGCAGATTGAGAAAAGAGGGATGTATATGCATTATTATGGTTTACTTTGAATGACCTGTTAGTGAAATAGAATTGGATAATGAAAGTATGTTGGTGGTAGGAGTTTACAGAGTTTGTAAAGCAATCTCGTGTGCCAGATTATTATTCAAGCCTGTTCCACATCAAGACGACATTGCTGAATAGTGGAATGAAATGCTGGTAACCCAAAATGGTATAATATTGTTTGTATCTAGGATGTGGTACAATTGTTTCAGAATGATGAGAGGAAGGGTATTTTTATTTTATTTTTTAAGTCTAGATGTCATTTTTACGAGAGATAATTTCCAGGAAAATATATGGTGATGAGTACAGAATTATATATGAAGGCGAGAAATGGAATGGCTTTTCTTGAGAGATATTTAAAGATGTGGATCGTGATGAGTTCATGTCCAGGAGCTTTGGAAGGAAGGGTCATTTGGATGGGAACATTTAATTGTTTTTACATGATTTTAAAAAAAAATGACCGTCTACTAGCCATTTTCACCTTCCCCATGGAGAGAAGATGGTGACGAACAATATCTTTCGACACACCACACTCTCTGACAAGTTCTCGAGTACTTGTGGACGGGATTGACTTAACAGCTTCCTTCAGAACCTCATCAATATCCATTAATGTTCGCCCGGAGCCCTTATTCCTTTTTAACGTCATATTCCACTGCTAAATTTTTCAAACCAACGCCGCGCAGTGCGCTGGTCAAGGACACCTTCCCCTTCATAGTTAATAATTTCACGAGTTGCTTCAGCGGCTGTGAATTTTTTTCCAGTAATGTCTTAAAATTATGAGAATTTCGTAGGACACTGTCATGTTTCTTCTTTGAAATAAATAACTAAACTAAGGCTTTTTTTGAAGATTCAAGTGTTTGTAAACAAGCTTAGAGAATGCTCTAAAGGGATTATTGAGTGTTGGTAAATAATAAACAGCATCAAAATATTTACAGGCTTTTGAACTCAGTTACCACATGTCACTCTACCCAATTCTATCACCAACAAGTTCAAGGAGTTACCACTAGCGGATCACCAGTTTGGCAAACCTAAGACCATTGACATTTTATTAGGAGGTAACGTTTTCCATCAACGTTCTTTTCAGGTTATTTTAAGATGCAATTTTATTTATGTTTCATTCTTATTCAAGAGACTATACTTTATTCACCATACACCTTTACATTATAGATAAGTAAATATATATATATATATTTTTTAGTTTCATTCACATCAATTTATGTGTACTATTTCGTTATTAATGTAAAGAGTTTATGTATTCTAATTTCTTTTCTGTATGTAGATAGTTTATGCATCCTATGCTCATTTTTGTCTTTAAGAAAATTAGCAGAGACTAATTTAGGTGGGCGGCTTATTCACGGCACATCGTGAAATATATCCAGAAGGCTGGGAACAGGAAATTTCGGGTCGAGAAACTGGCAACCTCGCGAAGAGTCCGGAGTTGTTCGACACACGTTGTGATGATGATGTATTCCGAGTAAGCCCAGGGCTACCCAGACCGAGGAATGGGAAGCAGGAGAAGAAGGCCGGATAAAGAAAGAAACCATGAACAATGCAGACACACCTTAAACCATGTAATAACACTTTATTTCTCATGTCACTGAAATTTGTGTAAATTACTTCAATAAAATATTATTTTTCATGTTCAATACAGTCCACCACATGATTTTCAAAAGGTCCATTAAATATTAATCTCCTAAATTCATAAGAAGTCTCATCCTTTTCAGACCGAATATTTTACATAATGTCTTAATTTTGAATCCTTATTGTACTATAACATTTTCAGCCATGTTTCACATCCATAAGAACAGTTGAAAGGATAGTGAATTTCTAATTTTTAGATTCTGGGACTTAAGGTTTAAGCCTAATAATATTGAAACCGAAAAATAACAGATATTGATTACTACTAAGTAAGGGGTTACTGTCCTTGGATGAAATTACAGCTGATCCAGAAAATAGCAGAGTAAAGAGACTGAGAAGTGAGGAGGCTACTGAATCATAAAATAATACAACCAGCTAAAAAGTAGAAGAACCTCTCAATCAAACACCGACTCCCGGAAAATAAGGAGGAATACCACCTTGGAGAGATACTTTCATAGGGAGAAGACTGAAAAATCAAAAAAATTTACCAAGAACCAAATGGCAGTCTACCCTACCCACCAGTTGACGTCTGCACTCTCAATAGAAAGCCCAATAGATAGTAACCAGAGAACAAAAACAAGCATCATCAAATACAAGGAAACATCACAGGGGCATTGATCACGGGAAAGAACAACGGAGTTATTTACTTAAAATTGTAGGTCATTGAAAACAGAAGGAAAGTTGGAGGAATTACTAAATAAGCTAAATAAAATCGAATGGCTAATTGCAGCGCTTTCAGAAGTGAGGCGGAAAAACAAAGACTTTTGGCATGGAGCAGAGGGCTACTATGTTTATGAGAGGTTATCTAAGATGTATAGATTTAAAGATGTATTAACAAAGTAAGTATTTAGTTTTATGCACAAATGAAGGTTATAACTATATGGAAAATATTTGTAAATTAAATATAAAAAGCCCTTTAGTCCAAACAGTCATTTAATTCATTTTTTCATTACATATAGACGTTTCGACACACGAGTGGTCATTTTCAATACACGCTTCACATCACCATTTAGTCAGTACATCTCAATCTTTTTTTTTTCTGTAGACTAACATTAAAGGAAGCTGGGTGAGGTCCACCCATAGTCGGCCACTGCAACTAATATACACCAAAAGAAAAGTATAATTAGTACCCTAGTACCCTAGACTATTAATATTAAATATAGTAATTAACCAATTAAGTTTTCACAAATCTCTGCCTATAGATTACCACCAAAACACATATCCATAAGTTCAACGTTAACACATTCCATCGACCTATACACCTCTACCCAACTCTTGGATGATTTACAGACGGCTTTTATTAAATTTTTAAGAATATTTTATTACTTATCACAACGTCTTAAGCCTATATCATTACAATCATATCACTTTAATTATATTAAAAGATATTATGCTTTAGTAATGGATTTTTCTATCCAATTTTTTTATAGAAGATATGATTTTTCTTTCAACATTAATAGCCATATATGATACCCATAAAGAACAATTGAAAGAATAATGGTTCAATAAATTCTATTCATTTAATTTTTTAAAATGAGAAAGGTAAATTATGTTAGAGAAGAGATACTTGACTGGCACTTCTAATGTAAGGAAGAAATAGTTGGGGGTACAGTCAATGAGAACACCATAATAAGTGTATACTTATTTATTATGTGCCGACGTTTCGACCTACGATGTAGGCCATCTTCAGGGCTATGAGAGAGAAACAAACAGAACAAAAATATAAAAATACGTTGCAGTAACAAGAACATAGTGACATGTAATGTAGAAAATTAAAATAGTGACTAGATATGATAAAATAGTGAATAGATATGATAATTAAAGATAACGAATATTAAAATAGTTACAGAATATAATAAAATTGAAGTAGTGACAGATATAATAAAATTACAGATGATGAACAGAAATTAAAATAGTGACAGATATAATAATTAAAGAAAACGAATATAAAATACAGAAAATAAATGTACAGAAAGAATAAAATGTAAACATAATATAAAGGGAAAGAAAAATGAGGAGGTAAACAGAAAGATACAAAATGAGAAGATTAAAATATAAAAAAAAAGGGGTGGAATATGAAGGATTTAGAAAAAACTAGTAGAAAGAAATTAATAGGTATCTTGTAAATGACATAAATGTAAACTAACTGTCATTCTACAAGATACCTATTAATTTCTTTCTACCTATTCTTGTATTATTAAATTTTACTTATGTAACCTCTAGAAGTCTGTTATCATACAATTTATATCTATAATTAAACTAGTTTTTTCTAAATCCTTCATACTCCACCCCCTTTTTTTATATTTTAATCTTCTCATTTTGTATCTTTCTGTTTACCTCCTCCTTTTCCTTTCCCTTTATATTATGTTTACATTTTATCCTTTCTGTAGATTTATTTTCTGTATTTTAGATTTGTTTTCTTTAATTATTATATCTGTCACTATTTTAATTTCTGTTCATCATCTGTAATTTTATTATATCTGTCACTACTTTAATTTTATTAGATCCTGAAACTATTTTAATATTTGTTATCTTTAATTATCATACCTATTCACTATTTTATCATATCTAGTCACTATATTAATTTTCTACAATACATGTCACTATATTCTTGTTACTGCAACGTTTTTTTATATTTTTGTTCTGTTTGTTTCTCTCTCAGAGCCCTGAAGATGGCCTACATCGTAGGTCGAAACGTCGGCATATAATAAATTAGTATACGCTTATTATGGTGTTTTCATTGACTGCATCCCAAGTATTTCTTCCTTACATTACAAGGTAAATTATGCTGGAACCGAAAAGTAACTAGAATTTCCTGCATTTATATTCAAGTAACTTAAAATAAAAAAGTAACTATATTCTTAGTTATTAAAAAATGTCACAAATGTATTCCATTGCTTAAGCCACCATTCCATCTAGATACAGTTTTAAATTACAGGAGCCACATTAGATCTAAAACGACTCCCCTTTTGAGTGCTCAAAAAAAAATTTCATTACAAAAGATGTATTCAAAGTTGTCATTCTAGGATGTGATCACAGAATACATTTGAACAAGAATTATCATACGAAATATGGAATATCAAACACTAGGTGGGGTAAGGCAATTTTCCTGAATGGCAACGTAATGTTGATATTGTAAGATAATTCTAATAAGGTTAGAAACAAAGGGTAATGGTTTACGTTAATGTGAATTATAATAAAAGATTACAGAAACTGTTTTTTACAGTAAAAATATATCCGTTGATGAGGAGATGTTTGGGGGGAGGCGGTTATGGTCAATAAATTTTATTTATTTTGTGCCAACATTCTGACCTAATTTTTAGGGCCTTATCAGAACAGTATAGGGGAACAAAAATGAGTAAGGCCCTATAATGTTATAATAAAATAATAATTATTAATGCAAATAATAATAGTTTTTACAAGAGAATAAGTTTATGAGAAAGAACTGTTATAAAATGTAGAATTAAAAAAAATCATGCAGAATGTTTCATAAAAATTGTTATAAGTACACCAAGCGAAAAAAAAAAAATTAAAAGTTAGTGTAAAATCTAAACTAAGAAACAAAACTTAACAACTTCAACTCATGAAAGAAAGGCTAAGAAAGGCATGGATATTAAACTCATGTACTATTGTTAAGCCAATAGTTGTGCAGGAAGGTGATTTGGCAAGGATCACATTTCTCCCAAATAAAAATACCCAATTTCTGTATCTAAAGGAGGGCCTTCCAAAACCACAGGGTCGATCCATGACCAATGACTAAATAAATAATAATCTGCAATTACTGGTCTCAAACATACGTTGCTTAATTTTTTTCATGAAAATAAATTTATTGATATTTACAATTGTATAAAAATTACATATCAAGTTAATGGAATAATGATAAATAACGACATAAGATAAAAGCAAGCAGAGAAACTACCCATGGGTATTACCCGAATTCTTAAATATTATTTATTAAAAAATTAATTCTTAAACTTTTATGTATTAAAATTTACCTAAATGTTTTGCTTGCTGTAAATTTATTTATTTCAATTATATTTCTCACCAAAAAGGCACTGAACTAAAAAAAAAATGTAGTTTCAATTTAAAATTTAGTGACAGAATGGGTCAATCCATATGAAGTGATCCAAAAAAAAAATAAGTTGGTTGCTTGAATGTTTTAAAAAAGATTAACATTTTTATATGTTTTTACCAAACATAACAGAAGTTCAAAACAGTAAAAAAAAATTTTTTATCTCACATCGTTTATGTGTGGCGGCCATTTTTGTTCTGGAGCGCGCGACGTTTTTTGGCTTTGAAAGCATTAGCGATAAATTGATTATCTCAGGCTGGGTTAGTGCTACAACATTGCAAATTGTACCATTTTTTTCAGAATTTTCTGCTCTACAACATTGTTTCCTACACATTAATTCATATATTCATTATTTGCACCTCAAAATATTCTTCAAAGTATAGTGATTAGAATTCAGAAATTCCAATTTTTAAGACTACAAAAAACCATGAAGGAATGATTTATCAGAGTTACAATTTTTTTTGTAGCTAGATAACATAAAGTACTTACTGAGAATTGAGTTTGAGCTTCAGCAATGTTGTCCATATTTTTTTATGAATTTTTAAAATTTCATTTTTTTGAAATTTTTGGAATTTTGAGGTTCAATATCTTTGGTGGGACTGGATGAAAAGTCCCCATTTTTGCACATTATGTAGACCTATGTGATGCCAAAGTGGGGTAAAAATTTTAACTTTGATATCTTACTATTAAGCAAGTTATGAATTTTTATATTTAAGGAAAAATGACGCGAATTATACTGAAATGTTTGGTACAATAGGTGATCTAGAATGTGTTTTTACCCATTAAAATGTTGGTTTCTTTAGTTTTAAAATGTATAATGTACATTTTAAAAACACCTCCACTATTAACATGCCCTATATATATATATCTATATATATATATATATATATATATATATATATATATATATATATATATATATATATATATTTATATATAAACCTGAGAAATAAAAACAATAATTAAAAATACATGTAGATTCAGTACTAAAATTTTATCATTTAATAATCAATTAGTTTTAATTAACTAAAACATTATTTTTATAACATATTCTTGGCCTATTTCACAAGCTCTATATGTATACAGTAACAGCTGTGGACATGAGTCCAAGCAACAAGACAGGTCTGAACAAAATCTTTCTGAAGAAATAAGTGTGCTTACTAATCACTTGGATTAAGAAATAAAAAACGTGAAGCAAAATGTCCTGTAAATACACTTGTATATGTGACAATTGTAGATTTTACAGAACAAATATTAAATAAAAAATCTGCAAAGTTTACAATATAGTATGTTTAAAAATGTTTCAAATGCCTTAATAACTCAAAGCCTATTAAACATTAACAATGACACATTTGATTAAGTTTAACGCAGAAATTAAATCAATTTGTAGCAAAAGTGAACATTTTTTAATTTTCAAAAAATTTTTATTTTTACATAGGACATGTCAATAGTGTGGGTTATTTGTAAAATTGCCAATATGCCCTTTAAAATAAAAAAAAACAACAACATTTTAATGGGTAAAAACACATTCTAGATCACCTATTGTACCAAACATTTCAGTATAATTCGCGCCATTTTTCCTTAAATATAAAAATTCATACAATGAACCTCAATTCATTCAATGAACCTCAAAATTCCAAAAATTTCAAAAAAATGAAATTTTAAAAATTCATAAAGAAATAAGGACAACATTGCTGAAGCTCAAACTCAATTCTCAGTAAGTACTTTATGTTATCTAGCTACAAAAAAAATTGTAACTCTGATAAATCATTCCTTCATGGTTTTTTGTAGTCTTAAAAATTGGAATTTCTGAATTCTAATCACTATACTTTGAAGAATATTTTGAGGTGTAAATAATGAATATATGAATTAATGTGTAGGAAACAATGTTGTAGAGCAGAAAATTCTGAAAAAAATGGTACAATTTGCAATGTTGTAGCACTAACCCAGCCTGAGATAATCAATTTATCGCTAATGCTTTCAAAGCCAAAAAACGTCGCGCGCTCCAGAACAAAAATGGCCGCAACACATAAACGATGTGAGATAAAAAAATTTTTTTTACTGTTTTGAACTTCTGTTATGTTTGGTAAAAACATATTTCAAATATCAATCTTTTTTAAAACATTCAAGCAGCTATCATTGGACCACTTCATATGGATTGACCCGAATGAAACAGTTAATAAATTATTTAATATTCACATCTAATGGATGCAGATAACATTACAACAAACAAGATATTAATAAAACCTCTCAATTGTTATGGGTACCACTTTGGTTATCATAACACTTTATAATAACTTATTTAAAGAGTTAAAAGTGAATAATCTACAATTATATCTCCTTAAAACTAGTGCAATCATCACATCAAAAACTAACAAAAACATAAAATAATTAATAAATAAGCTATTAAAGGAAACAAACACTCTGATATATATATTTGAAGAAACTGTGAAACAGACCATCGATATTTTGTATCAAACAAATACAAACCATTGACAATCAAACTCTATAGTTAAATGTATAAGGAAGTTAAGGTGTTAAAAAATTATTCATCAGGATAAAATTTACTTGCTAGTCAGGGGAGAGATCAAACCATAATACATCTTTAAACTTTACAATTGATTCAATTAGGTAAGTTTTAAAGAAAATACTTTTGTTTAAACTAACCTACTGAATCCCAGGAAGACTGAACTAATTAATAAAAACAAATGTTTTCCTTCTTTCTATTAAACACAATGTTAGTAATTAAAAACTATAGTCAATGAATTTTAGAATCGTGGCTAAAGTAAGTTATAAAACAATGTTTTTTATGAAGTTCCGCACAAAAATGGTAACAACTGTAGTTACAAACATAGTTAAATACTACAGTATTTAAAGCATCATATGTTTTTTTAGAAGTTAAGAGCACATAAATCTCTACATACTCTAAAACATAAAAAAAACACAGGTTATAAACCACAACAAACAAACTGCATTGCCATTTTAAGCAGATCTATTTCTAAGACATTTTAATTTCAAAATAGAAAATAAAGGACTGTTGAAGTGAACTAAGTACATACCATTTTTAAACAAGTGAAGATCAATAACACAAATTTTTCATACACTTGTCTTATAGTCAATACAAATCTTTCGCAAAGAAAACTTAGTTTAAATATGGACACAATTATATGAATCTTGGTTTAGATAAATATTTCATTGTTGAAGGCATCAACAGTGTTTTTAATATTAAACAATTATTGCAACATAACCATTTGGAATAACCGTTATTTACAAAAAACAAACTCACAAGAAACAGCTGGAGACCAGACTTGTTTTACATATTTCTATATAAGTATAAAAAACTTTAAACAAATGCTGTTGGTAACAAATTAAATAACTGCTGAAACATAAGGATCCGCCATGAATCATAGTTCTATTTTTGTTACGATTTTCATAGAGCAACTACTACGATTCAAAGCTATAAATAACGAACTTAAAAAAAAATTATAGTGTTAATTGTTATATAAAACCAATGAAAAGACTAATGTTATTCAGGTAATTATTGTTAAAGGTTAGTTCTTAATGTTTAACTTACCGTTGATGTTGAATCTGCCGCCGATATACTCCCAAAGCGCATCACAAACTAATCTGTCTGAATGTAAATGGTGTGTTAAATCCCATAAGGCAGGATGTCCATGAACGATGTTAATAAATTCGATATTTTCCTGAAAACGGTTAGCCGCCATAATGGAACTCTCTGACGGTTGAACGCGTTTAGCTTTATAGCTCGCCGCTAGGGTACTCTAACCTGTAATTCTTTGTATTGATAAATAGTTTTTCACATTCACTAGTTTCATATATTATGGAAGGATATTTTTAATTTAAGCTAAACTCTCCGGCCCCAAATTAATTTAGGAATATTACACAGATATACCATTAGATATGAAACAAACTACAAACACCCATGCCTAACCAGGCGGATCAAGGAGGGGGGGGTACGGGGGCACATGGTTTTTTGTGTACTGTGGAGAAACCATTACAGTACATACTTATAGGCAAATAATGTGATGATAGTTGTTAAAATAATAGAAATAACATGAGTGAAACTATTTAGATATTGTAATAAAAATTGTAAACCTTTCTATAAATATTACAAGTGTATTTCTAAGTTATTGTTGATTTTTTTGCTCGTCTGCCCGTTGTGCTCCCCCCCTGAAAAATATACTGGATCCGCACTTGTGTCTAACCAAACTTTTCAATTTAAAATGTTGCTGACATACCCAAACGTCATTACTTTTTGTTTTAGTCAAGAAAGCTAAATAGTTCTCAACACCTCATTGAATATAATTGAATATATAAAAAGTAATAACAAATGAATTGAATTTAAAACATTTTATGTCATTTATGGATTATTTAGGGAGAGATGAAGGCCAGACAAAGAATTTCTTTATTAGGGTTGATCTATTCATTATATCAGACCAACATCCCAGTTGTTCTTCATGGCTGGATAGGCAAGATTAAGCAAACAAATTAGAATGATAAATGAAATGTGCGAAGCGTTGGTATCGAACAAAAAGCTCAACTATATTTAAGAAATTCTTTTTCAGAACTCCAACTGGACCATTTTCTTTCCCATATATCTTATAGTTTCTGTGAATGAATGGTTAAGCCGAGTTTTCTTCAAAATGAGTTTCTTGTACTTAAGGAAGCGGTATCGCGGTATCGCTTTACTTTTTAGTGAATAAGTGGCTATGTCTGTTATTAACTTGAAAAATAGTTATTGCTTATATTACAACTCTATTTCAAGGCAAAACCTGCGATAATGACAGGGTTTGGCTTCCCTCAATACATTTAACTCTCTCTGGACAAAATTTGACTTAACCACTTATACACCGTAGGGAGGCATGAATACTTTAACAAGACTAAACTTTTTTTATTATGGCGGATTAATATCGTTGAGGTATAAAATCTAGATGCCCCTTTTAACAACATAAAATTTAGTTCAAAATAATTTAGTTGTGGATACTTTATGAAAAGGGAAACTATTCATAGAGAACGTTCAAGTCATTGCGATGAAATGCTCGAACCAGACGGTCATAATTGACGAAATTATACTCTACAGACTATACAGAACTATAATGTAAAAAAATACAAGAATATTGTATGTCAAGGTTTTTCACAGTAAAATGTTGAATGTAAAGCGTTTTAATATCGCATAGCAAAAGTTACATTTTTTTTTATTTTTGATTTATGGCATTGGATATTTCCATCCATACAGCTGCCTATGTATTTACTTGTTTAACTGTTAAGGTAGTTGCCAACAGCACGCTGTTTTTTCCAGCTAACCATCTTACCGCCTGTTTTTTTCAGGAGGTTAGATAGGGCAAAAGAAGGATTGCTCAAACTACAAAGGTATTATGGTTACAAGCTAACTGAGTAGATTATACGGCCGAATAATTAAAAACAGAATTGAAAATGAATTAAAGGAAGATATTAGCAAGGAACAGAACAGTTTTCGAGCTGGAAGATCAGCCTCTCACAACTCATAAAAAACATATGGCCCTCGACCGTGAACTCCACATGATATTTGTAGATTTACACAAGGCCTACGATACCGTACCTCTAGGGTAACTGTGGAAGGTTTTGGAAGATACATCTGTTAAGAGATACCTCATCAGAGCAATTCAAGGGCTCTATAAAAACATAACAGGGGCAATAAAAATAGGAGATAGAGTGTCTAGAAGCTTCCCAATTAACAAAGGTTTGAAACAGGGCTGCTGCCTCTCACCCCTGATTTTCAACATTTATATAGAAAAAACCCTTAAGGACTGGAAAAGATCATGCGGTGGAATGGGTGTTCAAATCGGGGATGATGTCATCTACAATTTGCAGTATGCCGACGATCAAGTAATAATCGCATCGGATCTGGACGACGTGAGCTATATGATGAGGAAGTTGCTGGACACATATTCCAGATGGGGGCTGAAAATCAGTAAAAATAAAACTGAGTATATGGTTTTCTACGCTCCAAATTTACCACTTGAAATCAATGACTGGACACTCAATGCTTGCAAACAGTTCAAGTACCTCGGATGCTGGCTCTCTTCTGGAGGAGGTAGTGAGGGTGACATCGAACATAAAGTAAACATGGGAAAAAAAATAATAAGCTCGATAAATTCCACCCTATGGAGTAAGGAAATAAGATTGGAGACTAAAAATAAGATCTACCATTCCTTCGTAGAAAGCTTAGCCACTTACGGACCAGAGGTTTGGACACTCACGAAAAAGGCGGAGAATAGATTGCTTTCCATGGAAATGGATTTCTGGAGAAGCAGCTGCGGTATATCTAGAACCACGCGGATCCCCAACGCTGTAATTAGAGACAAGGTCGGATGTCAAGAGAACATCCTTTACCAGATAGGAAATAAAAGGTTAAAGTGGTATGGCCATTTAATGTGGATGAACGAAAACCGCTGGCCAAAGAAAATTCAAAACTATATACCACCTGAAAGAAGAAAGCGTGGATGACTAAAGAGAAAATGGATGGAGGACGTGAAGGAGTGTATGGCAGCTTGAGGACTCCTTGAGGGGATTGGATGGATAGAGAGCAGTGGATTTTGGGTATAGGGGACATGACTCCTTAAGTTGTAAAAATTCCTAAGGAAAAAAAAAGATTGTTAGGTATACTTTTGTTGATAATAATGTGTATTTTTAGGGCAAAAGTTGAAGGCTATGAAGGATAAGCCTCCAAAAGCTAAGATGTAAACCGAGTGGACGAACGTTAAGATACACTTATATGTAATATTTTATTTGGCTTGCAGTAAAGTGACTCTAATATTGGGTACTTGTATTGATTAGTGAAATCCCCCCAAAAAGTACTTGTTTAATCATCACATTTTATTCTTGGCATCATTAGTTAATTCAAATAGGCTACAGGTAACTCGGCATTTCCACTTTAGTGGAATGTAAACCAGTTTTTCTTTAAACTTTGGTCTGGTTTATACACTTATTGTCTACAAAATGTTTATATATACTACACCATAAGATTCATTCCCATAATGGCATTTCTACCTCAGACTTAGTCTGGAGGTTCATATTCCCCTTTGATCCTTTCGCGGAGATTCATGGTTCATCTTTATGTTATTAGGTCAAGTTTTAAAAAGATACACTAACTGGTGTAGGTATAGATAATTAAGAAATGTCTTTATGAATAAATATTTACTACATACGATCCACTTAGTTATAGAAATAACACTTTATTTTTAAAGTAAATATATTTCTTGTTTATCTTCTATTAATAACCTTCATACTTTATGGCATGATTTCACATTCGCCTTCGTCTCTGAAATTCACTATACAATAAAATTATTCCGATGGCTAATAATTTTGGCTAAATAAAATATTAGATACATGATTACATCTGATCTGCGTGTTGATCCAGTTCTTGTAGTACGCCACATTGGTTTGGACTGAAGGTCGAGTTGTGTTTCCACACTCAATAGGATTCCCTAGACGGAATTCCCACCAAAGTGAATCTGTTGATCTTTGGATCCAGCCATACCACGGGACCGCCGGAATCTCCCTGTGACAAGTATTGTTGTCAATATAGAGTACTTACGTTTAACGGCGTGTCCAAGACAGACAAGCTTACTCGCCATGAATGGGTTTAGAAAAGAAGTGCAAAGCTTTCTGAATTTATAAGTTTTATTTCTTAGTTTATTGTCTCGTCGGTCTGTTTCAGGTAAAATCAACTTACCTTGCAGGTGCTCTTGT
Organism: Arma custos; assembly: GCA_037127475.1. Lineage (NCBI taxonomy): Eukaryota > Metazoa > Arthropoda > Insecta > Hemiptera > Pentatomidae > Arma > Arma custos. The sequence goes on along the minus strand of CM073764.1, from coordinate 67,736,011 downwards.
TCCGCGCCCACGTGCATAACTTTTTCCCGTGAGCTCCCTTGCATGTACTAACTTCTGTGACCTTAAGGTCCACCTCCTTATTTCCATTCAAGGAAATTTTCATTCATCACACAGGTGTGGAACCTTTCACAGAGCAATCGTAAGTATGTTATTTGTTTCTTAGATAATGCCGATTGTGAATAGAGGTCATACTAATAATTCTTCTCGTTATTGTTGTATAAAGACGATCTTTGTAAGTGTAAATGCTTTTGTCACGTTAGGAGAAGAACCATCTGAGAATAATTCATGTTTAGTACCCGTTTGTTTAAACTGTGCACATAATGAATTAGAGGCGGAAGAATTAGAGGACGGGATAGTAACATCAAATCATTATATACTTTTAAGAAGTGAAGCTATTGGCCTAACATAGAGAGATCGTTGTATAATATGTAAAAACAGTCTTTCCATCACAAGCAATTTGTCAGAATGTAGAAAGTGTACGAACCTGTTCAACTTCGTTTATAATTCAGATTCATGAGGTAAACATTATTAATGAAGTGAACTGTAGCATTGAGTATTGTATGTAGTATTTACAAAAAATTACTCTTTGTATTTTAGATGGCTACATTTATTCCATTTGATGACTTAGGAGAAGGGATATATGATATATTAGGATTGGAAGGAGGAATGGTTACTCTTCGAGCAATCAATGAAATGGTAATATTGGAAACAATATTGCCATCACATATGATACCAATGGTACACCAAATCCATCTATACATTTATATTAGACAATAGAAAACAATATGCTTTTCTTTCGCAACAATACGCGTAATATAGTCTTTCGAATAATATTTAAAGCATCTGCGACACATCAGATAGGAATGATGACCACGAGTGTTTTGTGAGTACACTAGTTTCGGTAAGTTGACTATTAACCAGTAGTGGCTATTATTATCTTGTTCTATGAATAGAAGATCGAAGCATTCCTTATAAATTTCTTTTTTACTGATTCGTAAAGGATAAAGTTTATTTTTATCATCGAAAGAAAATACATTAATAGATACATTGTTAACTTTTTCAAATTTTGGAATGTCTTTAAATGATGTGGGATATGAAATGTCATCAAAAGAATAAATACCCTATATATTCTTATAAGAATTTGGATCGTTGGAACCGATAACTTTAATACATATACATACATTGATAGATACATAATGCATAAGTGATGAGGATATACAACAATATAAGAATGGTAAGTAAGCAAAAATATAAGTGTTGTGTATCAATCGATCTATCGATTATCTGTGATCGAGTCTCAGGTCCCGCCCTTTTGAGTAGTACCTCCTCTAGTGTGTTATCGACAACAACAATGTTACAGTGTGTACAGTCTTATTGAATAAATGGTATTATTACTATTTGTGTGAGTTATAAGTAGTTATATTCCTAAATGAGTACCAATTTAGACATAACAAAGTGGCGACGAGGATAAACACAGAGAAAACTGATATTCTGATATCTTAAGTTTATTGTCAACCTAGAACAATGGACGCTGTTCAATTCACCCAGTTTTTGCAACAACAGCAACAGCAATTTTCAGCTATGTTAGAAAAATTCTCGTCCATAAATCAAAGCGCTTCTTCAACACTTCCTCAACATAATGTAAGTAAATTTGATACTTTTAATAAAAACACGGAATCTTTTCAACAATACAAAGAACGGTTTGATAACTTTCTTGCCCTAAAAGGCCTAGCATCAGACAAAGCCTCAGCAAAAACGATTCTTTTAAATAGCATTGGCCCTGAATATTTCGAGTTGCTTAAGCTATCAGTAGCACCAAAAGAGCTCAATACATTAACATTTGATGAAATTATTAAAACCCTTGATGATCAACTGACCGAGAAAAAAAATATTTTAGTTGAAAGACATAAATTTCTGTCACAAAAACAAGCACCTAACCAATCTATCCAAGATTTTGTCACCCAATTACGTAAATACATTCCTGCATGCAGCTTTAAATGTGAATGTGAAAAGTCTGTGGCAGATATCTTTTTACACTCCCAGTTTATCAGAGGTCTGTCTAACCAAGATATACGTCACCAACTTCTTTTGGATGACTCAAAAACATTTTCTGACGCTGTCTCAAAGGCACTAACCTTAGAAGCATCGAACTTGGCAAGCCAACAATTCGATATATCCACAGAAAATTATTCAGAAAATAACAGTGTACATAGACTTTTGAGACCACGTACTGGGAGTCAAAATAGTTATAGTTCAAGACCTAGAGATAAATCAAATTCAAGACACACACGCCTTAACTTAAAACACCTTGGAATTGAAGGGCTTTGTTTAAAATGTGGTAGAAATAATCACAATTCGAAAAATTGCAGAGTTATTTCGACTAAATTAAAATGTCAATACTGTGAAAAAGTGGGACATGTCGAAAAAGTGTGTATAAAAAGATTAATGTCAGTTAAAAAGGGAGTGCAGTCAGTAGACTCAGAAGAAGACTCATTCCTCTACGATCAATACACAATATATGAAATAAACAGTCAGAATCAGGACACACAGAAGTATTTCGTTCAAGTAAAAATCAACAATATAATTCAACAATTTGAGGTAGATTCCGGAGCAGGACAAACACTGTTAAATGAATCAAATTTTAATCGCCTGAACCTTAATAAGAAACTTAGAGATACCAACATCCGATTTCGCTCTTACACCTCAGGTATTTTCGCACCCATTGGAGTAGCAGAAGTAGAGATTCAATATAAGGATATAAAATCAACAGAGACACTTTATGTAGTTTCAGATAAGTTTTCCCCACTTCTGGGCCGTTCCTGGATAAGACACCTAAATATTCAGTTACAAGACATCGACGTTGGAAAAGTCAACAATAATTCAATAGATTCAATAATTCCTGACAATGTCGAAAACGTGATCCTCAACAGATACCCAGAGATATTTCAACAAACGGTGGTCTGCTGCAAAAACTTAAAGATTTCCCTCAAATTACGAAACAACGCAAAACCCATTGCTTTTAAGACTAGAGAGGTACCACAAGCCTTGAAAGCAGAAGTAGAGCAAGAACTCGAGACACTCGAAAAGCAAAACATCATCTCAAAAGTACAAGAGAGTGACTGGGCTTCCCCTTTAGTTGTTGTTCCCAAGGCAAATGGTGAAGTACGCCTATATGTTGATTATAAGGTGGGGGTAAACCCTCAACTTCAGGACGCACATTATCCTATACCAAGAATTGATGACCTTCTTACAGCACTCAATAGTTCCACATATTATTGCTCACTGGATTTAGTTAAAGCATACCTCCAGGTCCCAGTCGACCAAGAAAGTGCAAAGATTCAAACAATCATTACCCATAAAGGAACCTATACAGTTAACCGTCTCTCTTTTGGCATCAAAACTGCACCAAATGAATTCCATCTTATCATGGACAAAGTCCTAACAGGACTACAAGGGGTCACAACATACTTTGATAACATCATAGTTCATGGGAAAACAAGAAAGGACTGCTTTAAAAATTTGATTGCTTGCCTTGATAGACTAAAAGAGTTTTATTTAAACCTCAATAGAGAAAAGTGTGAACTATTCAAAACCAAAATTCAATACTTGGGCTATGTATTCGAACAAGGTAAAATTTCAAAAGACCCAGCCAAAGTCATAGCCATTATGAAGGCACCGCGACCAGCAAGTCAAGACGACGTCAAGAGGTTTTTGGGCATGGTGACCTATTATGCCAAATTTATTCCAAATATTTCAACGCTGACGTACCCATTGAGATTACTTTTACAAAAGCAAAAAAAATTCGACTGGTCTTCTAGATGTGAATCAGCCTTTAAACAATTGAAAAATGAAATTTCTAGCGATAGAGTCTTAACACCCTTTAGTCCAGACCTTCCTCTCTCGGTAGCTTGCGACGCCTCACCAACCGGGGTAGCAGGAGTACTCTCACACACCATAAATGGCATAGAAAAACCTATTGCTTTTGCATCACGTGCATTGACCAAAACCGAGATGAACTATAGCCAACTAGATAGAGAAGCCTTGTCTATCGTTTTTGCTCTCAAGAAATTTTATTACTATATTTATGGCAGAAAGTTTACCCTTTATACGGATAACCGGCCACTGACCCACATTCTGCACGAGAATGCACATCTTCCAGCAATGACGTCCGCTAGGCTTCTACGCTACGCAACCTGGCTCACAAATTTTGACTACCAAATTGAACATAAAAGGGCAGAAGAAAATGTACACGCCGATTTCCTTTCAAGATCCCCTATCCAAGAAAGTATGTCCCAAATTGAACAAAATATAGAAGAAGAAGTCTCGTTAATTTCTAATGAAACCATATACACTATTTCCAACGATACGCTCAATTATAAAACCCTCGCTGAAGAAACCTCACGAGATGAACAATTAACCAGAATTAAATCAGACCTTTTGAAGGGTGAAAACAATAACACTGAACTCTATCTGCAAAATGGCATAATTTTTAAAGGACAACGAGTTGTCGTTCCAAAGTCATTACAACAAGCAGTTCTTAACGAACTTCATTACACCCATGCAGGGATTGTAAAAATGAAATAGTTATCCCGTCAATATGTTTACTGGAAAAATCTAGACACAGACATTGAAAATCTCGTCAGAGCTTGTCAGGAATGTGGACAAATTAGAAAAAAACCTCCCAAAGCTCCAATCCATCACTGGGATGAACCCTCAGAGAATTTTGATAGGGTTCATATGGACTACGCGGGACCATTCCAAGACCACTACTTCTTTCTTTTAGTAGACGCTAAGTCCCGCTGGATAGAAGTCCGGTTCTCCAAGAATGCACCAACAACAGATTCAACCATTCAATACCTTCAAGATATATTCTCAACTCACGGCCTACCAAAAGTCCTAGTGTCGGATAATGCAACAATATTCAAAAGCGAAACATTTCTCAAATTCTTCACACAATATGGCATTCAACAAAAGTTCATAGCACCAGGACATCCCGCCACAAACGGAATCGCAGAACGCAATATTCAGACCTTTAAACAGAAATTACAGGCCATGTCTCGTTCTACGTTACCACTCCAAAGAAAAGTCCAAGAAATCTTAATGCGATACAGGTCGACCCCGCTAGCATGTGGGAAATCACCATCAGAACTGTACCTACAACGTAGAATACGGATTAAATTAGATCTGCTGAAACCACCCCCACAAACACCAGCTTTTCCCAGCAACACTCTGGGTACACGCCAACTAAGTGTGGGAGATCGCATACAAGCAAGATGGTACCCCCACACTGGAAAACCAACATGGAGACTCGGAACCGTAATCCAAAAAATTGGGAAGCTTCATTACATAATCAAACTCGACATTAACGGATATAGCCTGAAGAGGCACATCAATCAATTGCTTTACATTGCGAGCGACGCTAAACCAAAGAAGAGAGTGATGTTTACTCTACCCCACAAGAATCCAACCAATGATGTCGAACCAAAAAGTAAACTCCCAGAAGACGTCCTGCCAGAACCAAGACCAAGACCATCGAACCCCCCGCAGCAACAAGAACATCCTAGGGGCCAGCCACATCCCATGCTGAGACGAACAAGCAGAGAACGGAGGCCACCAAGAAGATTTCAAGAATATGTTACTCAATTTACCCCTTGATTTTCGCATGTCATAATTATTTTAATAAGTGTGGGAGACTGTTGTGTATCAATCGATCTATCGATTATCTGTGATCGAGTCTCAGGTCCCGCCCTTTTGAGTAGTACCTCCTCTAGTGTGTTATCGACAACAACAATGTTACAGTGTGTACAGTCTTATTGAATAAATGGTATTATTACTATTTGTGTGAGTTATAAGTAGTTATATTCCTAAATGAGTACCAATTTAGACATAACAATAAGAATAAAAAAAATTGTATTTCTTAAATTAACTCTAACATTTGTTTTAGGCGAGCTCTGTTTATCATATGAGGGTGTAATAAATAGAAGTCATATTATCAAATTTCACAAAGCAGTCTAAGTAAGCATTATAATAATTAAGGATTATAATATAAGGATTTTTAGTAAAAGATGGGTACCTTTAGAAACACATACTTATGTACAAAATGTGGACTTTTACTAAACAATTGGAAACATAAATGTAAAAAGAAAGAAATCAGAATCACCTTCATCCCTGCAGAGTATAAAATACCACAGCCATAAGTAGTTAGTGTTGGTACGAAAGTAATGAATAACTTAGGTAACCCAATTTTCTGGTGATACTATGTGCGGTCTATAAGTATTGAAATCTTGATAGTGAAGGCATTGAACAAATTCGTTTTATAGATTTTACACTTCCTTTTACTTCATTTTACCGAAAATATATTTGTACATTATCATGCTAAATCATCTCCAAATAGACAATGTTAAATTTAAAGAAAAGTTTAAAAATGTAAAAAGTTTTATTGAAATTAATTGAAATAAGTGATTACAGTTGATAGGTTCATGTAAAGGACGAAATCTTAACTGTTCAAAGAATTTATTGTATATTCGATAAGAGGGGATTACAGCCATTAACAATATCCAGGGCGTGTAACAATAAAAATCAATAAAAAGAGAAAGTAATAAACAACAAACAACCCTGCACTCAACAACCACAACAGGCTACCAATGAATTTGCCACTGAAATATAAATTAATGAGAACAGTAAAATAATGAACTAAAAATAAATATTAATTTTTCAATGTATCAGGAATGAATATAGAAAAGAAATAAAATAAAATATGTGATTGAGGCATTGGCGAGTTCCTTTCACACATACCTCTTTGTTCCACCCAGCTGTTTGTAACCTCCACCATACTCCCGTGACTGGCGTGAAACACCGAACGGAATCCAGCCATTATTTAAACAAAATAATAAAGATTGACACATAATTTTCCGTTAAGATCCTGTATATAATAAATCGTAAAGCTTAATTTTTGTGATGGGGTAAATTTCAAATGTATACGAAAATACATCTTAGAAGTCCGAATAAAAAATGTGAATTTGGATGTGTTTATAAAAAAAAATAAATAAGCTCGTAGCGATTTATATTGTTAGATATAGATAATAGATAAAGATGATCATGTTGCTCATTTAACGTTATTTTATCTAGCAATGGTGTACCCTATGTTATCCTGTGAATAGAATAGAATAGAAAAGTAACTTTATTCTGGGGCTAAGTCCCTTTAGAATAACAAATATGAACAGAAATAGAAACATATCTGGCTATTTAATCACAAAAAAAAAAAAAACTAGGATGTAGATGAATTTTTTTATATCGAATATTTCTAGTGTATAGAGAGGAAAATTGTCTGGAAGATCTAATGGAGCATGGAAATAGTTGGGGGGTGCAGTAAAAAAAAACACCAAATAAGTGATGGCTTATTTGGTGTTTTTTTTACTGCACCCCCCCCAACTATTTCCTTGCGCCATTTCTAGTGTATGTACCTATATGATGATGCGACTCATTACAAGCAAAAGAGTACTAGTGATAATTCAATTATGCTAAATTGAAATGCCATTTAACATGAAAATAACTTTAAAACGTTAACATTTTGTTACACATTTATTATACCTTCTATATTAATAAATTAAAATTGGACTTACTTCTACGATTGATTCATCACATTGTATATGTTATTAAATAAAAATTGGTTGGACTTATCTCTACGATGAATCAAACGGAAATTCGAAAACCACGATACTGCCAGCAAATTTATCTGATTTTGAATATGTTTATTTATTCAACATCAATTTTTTCATTAAATAGGTCGTCAGGGAAGTATTCTATTTAAAAAGGAACCATATTAAACCACGTATACAATATATTTGATATACGTCATTCGAATGTTGTAATGTATATCCTTATAATTACCTCTGTATAATTAAAAGGTAAACATATCTGTATTATACTAATTATATATTATAATGTGTTATGTTTTCCCAATTGTCCACTTGTGTACACATTAATTTAATTATTTTTCATATCATTTATAATTGTTATTAAACACTTGTATACAAGTAAAAATTAAATGATAGGTGGAAAAACAGGAAGGACCATAGCTGCAATTCTAAGACTGTTAAAAAAAATAGGATAAGATCTTCACACATACTGGCCAATTTATCAATTACTTTATGGTTGAATTGATTGAGGTGGACTAATTGATAAAATAGTTTTAATGTAATTTAAAATAATTTTTAATACTTCTTTTCCTCTTCTATATCGAGAATATAGAATTGATAGGCTGTAAGAAATCGTTTTTTAAACGACTGACCCTGCAGGTAACCGAACACACCCTCTTCTATTCGAAGGGAACTCCTATGGAAGGTTGCTCTAGAGTGTGTACTGTAAATGACCTAATGCTAACTGTGTGTGTTTAGTTTACTGTTCACAACTATGATGTTTTAGCATATCTTATAGATATTAAGATATGGTGAATTTGATTGATAATATTTCGTCCAGGCAACTTCCGTGGACCTCTATGATTTTTTTGTGTGGAACTTATGTGCTTTTTATGTTGAGATTGTAAATTTATGCACGTCGGGCAAGCAGCATACCACTCTCTCTCATAGTCTCGTGCAATGATTGTTGTTCAGCAGTTACCTCGATCCACTCCTATTTCTCTATTTTAGAATTGAAGTTTCCTAAAAGTAACACGGCATTATACCTCGATACTTTCTCAATGGTTTTTTCCTTTGATAACATAAAAATCTTCTTCAGTAGAGTCATCAGACAGAAAAAACAGCTTACGTTCCTGACCCTATCTTTCAGAATTAACTTGCATATTCCATCTGAGATAGGTTTAAAGTTCAGTATAGCTTTTTTAAGTACTAACTTCGGTGATTTCACGGTCCACTTCCCAAACTTTCTTTACCTTGTCCAAGTTTACCTGATTAGCGATGTATCTTCCCCATCCTGTAACAAATAAAGCTTATTAGTATCTGGTGACAATATATTATTTAGCTCAAAAACATAGACCATATTTACCAATGGCCTTCACCATTTGATCTTTCAGTTCATCTTTTAACCTTCTGCTGGGAATGCAAGCGGGACCGATGACCGGGTCGACGAATATCATTTCAGTTGAGGTGACAAGAAGCGCTAGGTATGTCATTGATCTGTACTTTACTGTCGTAATCTGGATGCTCTATTTAGAAATAATTAGAAATAGGATGGGATAGAATGGGATAGAATTCGTTTCAAAAGACTTACCGCATTTCTCTTGCCGCATGGGCCATGCCGAACAATAAGAAAGATATCAGAATCACTTTCATCCCTGCGGAATATAAAATGCCACAACCGTAAGTAGGTAATAGTGATAACAAAAAGTTTATAAATATAAAACGTTTTAGTAATTGAAATAAATTAGATGAAGGAACGGCGAAAGAGGTAGGAGAAGGTGAAATACAGAGTTCAGCCATTGTTTAAAGAAAATAATACAATTTAAGAGATGTATCCAAGGACAACCAAATTGAGGGTGTATTAATCTATATTTCTACCACATTAACCATACTAATCTTTGTCACCCAAGGTAATCCACCATCCAACCATCTAGTAACCATCAGAAATAAAAGTAAGATCCAAGCTTCAGAGATGAGATTCGTTAGAATAATAGAAAAGAAAACCAGAAGAGACCTCCATCATAACACAACCATTAGATCAAACCTCGGAATGGAACCAGCAGCAAACGTTATTGAGGAAAGCCGTTTAAGATGATTTAGACATGGCCTAAGAATAAAAAACAACAGCCTGGTCAAGATAACATACGATGCTAAGGTTGATGGTAGAAAGTCCAGAAGGAGACACCGACATACCTGGGAAGGAAGGCGTTCATTTCTATATATCTATATCAATCTTTTCGTGACAAACTTTAAGGTGTTGAAAAGAAGATGGTCTCGATCTAGAAGAAGAAATTCTAAGTTGAACTTCTTAATCGAGGACTACCATGGATAGTTTCTCTACTTGCGTTTATCTCGTGCCATTATTTATCTTTCATTATATTTACTTGATGTATTCTATTATACAATTGTAAATTTCAATAAATAATTTTTTTAATTAAATTTTATTGTAATAATATGATATTAATCCTATATTAACCGTCATTATACTCTTTTACCGAAACATTTCATGTTTAAAAAATTAATTCTACAAAACATTGACCATTTTTATTGTTTAATACTTATCATAAGCATACTGCATGAGCAACTTTGAATAAACTAGCGTTGAATGCTACAAAAACTCAGGCTATTCTAATTGGTTCCAACACCCTTCTTAAATCTACCAACTCACTTGCCCAAATAACCTTAAATGATCACCCTATTGCGATCAGTTCCTCTGTTAGAAATCTCGGAATCATTTTCGACCCTCTCTCATGGAATCCCTCTCATGGAAACCCCACATTGCCAAAATTTCCCGTCGAGCAATAAGCTCTCTAAAATTATTTCACCGTTTCTGGTATCTTCTAAAACTACCTATCCGTAAGTTCCTCATCACTTCTTTTACCTTTCCACACTTTGACTATGGTTGTGTAACATATGGTGGCCTCTCGAACAGGCTCGAGGAGAGGCTGAGGCGAATTATGAACTGTTCGCTTCGATTTGTCTTAGACGCCCCGAGGAAGTCTCGTGGGTTCCTCTGTTTTGTAACGTTGAGTTAAAGTCCCTTCCATCCGTAGACTATTTCCTTGGTTCTTACTTATATCAAACTATCTACTCACAACATCCATCTTATATTTATAGTCTCCTACAATTCAAATCCTCAATCCAATCACATGGCACAAGATCTCGCCCTTCCGATCTTTATATCAATTCCCATAAATCAAAACTTTTGAGCGTTCCTTTTTCGCCCGTTCTATCTCTCTTTGGAACTCACTCCCAGTTGATATCCGTCATGCGTCTTCTTTAACCTCATTTAAATCCAAACTTTTCCTTCATCTTCTAAACTCCCAGATATATGCTCTATAATCAATAAATGATTACAGATATATTCAACTTATTCGATTGATGAATTACTGTAAATATTCCTCACTCATAATAATATCAATTTTTATATTATTAGATGCTTTTATTTCTTCACTTATTTTTCCATAAGCCTAATTTTTTTTATTGTAAATTTGTCTGTTTTTTTATTTTATTTGTGTATTACATTTTCTGATTCTTTACCTAAACATACCTGTTAGTTATTTACTTTCAAGATATTATGTAAATATTGTTTTATTCTGATGTAGTCCTTTGGCCAGCTAAATATTTATTTAATTTTGTTCTCATCTGTTATTCTAAAGGGAGCTGTTCCCAGACTAAAATTATTTTCTTTTTTATTCTATTCTATTCTATATATATATACTAGCTCTGGCAGACATATTTTTTTTAAGTTAACAATTTTATTATTCTTGTGATATGGCTGCATTGGACACATTGTATATGTTATTAAATAAAAATTGGTTGGACTTATCTCTACGATGAATCAAACGGAAATTTGATAACCTCGATGCTGCCTGAAAATGTATCTAATTTGAATCTGTTTATTTATTCAATGTAAATTTGTACATTATATAGGTCGTCACGGAAGTATTCTATTTAGAAAGGAATCATATTAAACCACGTATACCGCTAATACAATATATATATATATATATATATATATATATCTTATAATCGGACTTAAACGATTATTTAAAATAAAAGGGGTTTGGGGAGACAGAGTAACACACCGCATTCAGAGAACAACTGATCTTTATTTCCTCTTTTCCAGTATATATATCTTTACATTGTTTATATGAATCATTATCTTAATACTACAGTCTTTAACCTTATGGAATATTTACATAGACTTAGTTCTACTTATATCACTGTAACTCCCTCCCTCCAGTTCCTTCACCTGGAGGAACTAAAACACCCAAAAACCAAAAAGACAAAGAAACAAAAATTGATAAGACTATGTGACAGAACTACGAAATATAGATAGCTTATGTACTAGATCCTTAAGTAAAAGTAACAATAATATAATATAATGAAAGATAACCTATATAGAACACATACACAAAAAAAAAAAAAAAATAAATATCCCCTACAATAACATCAAGTAGCACATAACGGGAAGTACAATAGAACTAAAACGTAAAGTATTACAGAGTTTGGTTGCCCTATCATAATTAATCACTAAACCACGATTACCACTACCGGGCAGCGCCTTCCGGCTCCAGAGACATTCTGTGAGGAATACGAAGTTCTTCTAGGTGGACAGTACGTACCCTGGACGGATAATGCTCATCACGAATTGAGAATAAATTGTTCTCCCTGACGGCGATAATTTTATATGGCCCTTCGTACCGGGCTGCTGTTTTCGTCCGAGCTGTTCGTAACTTGCGGTATACTATGGTTCCCAAAGTTAGCGGTCCTCTCGAGTAAACCCTAGCTCCCTGATTAGCCTTGAGCACCCTCGTTTCTTTTTCCCTCAGTAACTTCGCACGAACCCGATCCCATGTTGCCCGACGCTGTATTCGCGTCTGAGAGACCTGAGCCTTGAGCTCATTATTATTGACTGTAATCAAGTCTCCCCTATCCCGACGCGTTTGTCCAAAAACGATTTCTACCGGAGACAACCCCGTTGTCGAGTGTATGGTGTTGTTGTATGCAATGATCGCTCGCGGCATGGCGTCGTATGGCTCTAGGTTCCGTCCTAACTTAAGTAACCGCAGGTGTTCTCCCAGTGTGTTGTGAAGGCGCTCGACCGCACCTCTGCCTTTGATGTGATGTGGGGTATTGAAGTGCCACCTGATCTCCAACACTCTGCTTTCCTCCCGGATTAGAGCGTTGTCGAATTCCCGGCCACAATCTGACAAGATTTCCTCGGGGACCCCATAAGTCGCACACCAGTGAAGTATCCCGTCCCATATTGCGCCCGGAGTTTTCTCTGCTACAGGGTACGCCATCGCCAGCTTGCTAAAGGTATCGATTGCCGTGAACCAGGACTGTCCTTCATTGGAGTAAAGGTCAATCTGTACCGTTCGAAGGGGTTCTAAAGGAGTGGTCGTAACTACTTGTCTCGCTACCGGAGGCTGTCTGTCGTACTTAGCCCTCTGACAAACGGAACATTGCGTTATGTGGTCCTTTACTGTACGATTCATGTTTTTCCAAAAGTATAAGGATTTGAGCGCGCGCAAGGTCTCTTCAATTCCACGATGGTTTGTTTTGCCCTCGTGATGGTCAATAACGATTTGGCGTTGGACGGAAGGATCGGAAATCGTCTCAACACACACGTGTCAGGGCGTAACCCACCTCAATCCTCTCTTGCCGCCACAGCCGTTTTAATTTTTCGGCAATAACCTTGTTCCCAACATAGGCGTAGCAACTGCGACCCGGAACACCAAATTCTGTGAAATACGCTCGATGTCAGTATCGTCAATCGTTACTGGGGTGCGTACGAGAACTGTTGCCAACCCTTCGTACGAACTAGCGTGTGTCACTATCCCTGGGTTCTGCTTTGACCGGAAAATAATTTGATGACATTTATCATTGATTATATCGTCCACTTCCGGTAATTGTTGAGGACGCTCCGTCAACGCCGCACTCTCCTCCGAAATTTGTCGCACTAGTGGTATCTCGGGTCCGCTCTCCGCCCAGTCCCGTAAATACCGGAGCGCGAATGGCTCCGTGGAAGGCCCTTCTTCGTCTAGCGCATTGACTACCAGATCCCTGAATAACCAGTCCGCTATCGCATTATCTACTCCCTTCTTGTGCACGACCTGGAAAGTATAAGCCGCCAACCGCTCCTTCCATCGCGATACACGTGCTGACGATTCTTTAAGGGTGTTCAGATAAACCAGCGGTTTATGATCCGTAAAAAGTTCAAATTTCCGCCCGTAGACATAGGGCCTAAAGTGCTCCACGGCCCAAACGACTGCTAAGAGTTCGCGTTCGATCGCGCTATATCTAGTCTCCACGGCATTCATCTGTCGGGTAGCATACGCGATAGGTTTTTCGCCGGCTGCAAAATTCTGGGAAAGGACTGCCCCGATCGCGACTGCACTGGCATCTGTAGTGATCCTGAACATTAAGCGGAAATCAGGGAACGCCAAAACCGGCTGCGAGGTTAAAATCTCCCGACACTTCCGGACGCTCTCCAGCTGGGCTGGACCGAGCGAAAACCGCCTTCCTTTTTTTAATATTTCCGTCAAAGGACGCGTTAATTCTGCAATACCCGGGATGAACCTACCATAATAGTTAACCATCCCCAGGAAGCGCCTAACTCCTCGAACATTAACCGGTAATGGGGCCTCCTGAATTGCCGTCACTCGATCCTCATCCGGCCGTACTCCCGATTGTGAGACAACGTGCCCCAAAAATTTGATCTCGCTTAAACCAAATCTTGATTTTTCGCGGGACAATTTAAGACCAAATTCCCTAACTCGTTGAAACACCGCGTGCAGATGTCTTAGGTGCTCCTCTGCAGACCGACTGAAGACAATCAGGTCGTCCATATAGACTTGGGCGAACTCCTCACCCAACCCCCTCTGAAATTCGTCCATAAGACGCTGAAATGTGAGCGGGGCCCCTTTCAACTCAAAAGGCATCCTCACAAATTCGTAATGACCACGCTCCCAAGAAAACGCAGTCTTCCCTACATCTTCGTCGGCCATTCGCACTTGGTGATATCCACTCTTTAGGTCGAGCGTGCTAAACATCGTTGCTCCCGCTAATCGGTCCAGAATATCTTCCACTCGCGGAAGCGGATATCTTTCGTCCACCGTGGCCTCGTCCAGCTTTCGATAGTCGACCACAACGCGATATTCTTTTTCGCCGCCACCCGAAGAACCCTGCCGTTTCTCAACGGCCCATAGTGGGCTATTGAATGGGGAATTACTAGGCCTGATAATACCCTGTAGTAAGAGCTCGTCCAATTGTTTCCCTATTATATTTCTCATGGCCTGGGGGTATCTGCGGTTCTTCACATATATCGGATTATTTGATTTCAGGATGATCCTATGCACCGTTCTTCCCGTGGTCGGCAAAATTTCGTTCCCGCTAGAGAACAAGTCCCGATGCCGATCGACAACACTTTGAATGGCTTTCTGACTACACTCTACTGCCCCGATTTCGATACCTCGGCCTCTTCGAGTAGTAGTAGTGTAGTATTCCCTGTCACCTACCCGAATCCACCACTTTCCTCGAACAACCCGTAACTCTAACCCCGCTTGCTGCAAAATGTCACACCCCACTATAAGTTCGTATCCAGGCATTACGGCTTCAGTTATGTGCAGTCGTATCCGGAGGTCCCTCCCTACCAACTGTTCGCAATTAAAATAACCCTCGCCCGAGGTTTTGCAACGCCCGCTCACAGTGACCATCTCACATTCGCAACCCCGGTGTGACCCCCACATACCCAGCCGTTCCGCCCCTTCTTTACTAATTATCGAATTTGTGCTGCCAATATCAATCAAAGCCCTCACATTTACTCCCCTTAACTTCACCACGGGCAACCTCGTCTGTTCTCCCTGTTCTCTATAATTATTAATTATTAACTCGCTCGCGAAGTTGCCCCACCCATTACCGTACCCTCACTCTAATCTCTGTTGCCTAGGCGCTCCCTCGGAACCGAAAGAATCCCCCCTCCGGGGATTACCCCTCCTTACCTCATATCCTCTAGGTGCTGGGGTGCCGTGTCCTGACCGAGCGCTCTCCTCTCCTGAAGACTCCCCGCTGGAGTAGGGCTCCTCTCTCCTTCCGTGCGTCTGCCTTCTAATCCACTCCTGGGCGTTGACCTCCATAGGCTCCGGTTGAGGTCCTCTCCTGGTATTTCTCGGTTTGCGCCTGGGGCATTCTCTCGCGACGTGCCCTTGTCTTCCACATTCGTAACATCTTGTAAGATGACATTGTGCTGCGACGTGTCCCGGCTGATCACACTCGTAACAGCGCCTTTCCTGCCTCTTTCGCCGATCCTCTGGGCCTCTGCTAGGTCGTTTGTCAAAACTTCTGTCCCCGCTGCGTCTGGATGAACTGCGGAACTTTCTTCTTGGAGGTTTCACCTCCGTCCACTCTTCCTCCGGATTTGCCAGTCTCGTTCCTTTCCTTTCACCAGCATCCATGAGTTCATGTGCACACTCCAGGAAGTCCTTGTCTCGTGGAAGTGAACCCGGCCGGTCAGCATAATGGTTTAGCTGTACCTTAAGGATGCTCCTCACGAATTCCATTCGTTGTGCCCCTACTGCTTGTCCTAGTGTTTCCACCGTCTTCTCTACTAGTCGGTTGTATAAAACCAACAGTTTTTCAGCGAACTCGCCTTCCGATTGGCCGGGGGTCCTCCGCTCCTTTAATAAATAAAAGGTGTCCTCCTCCGGAGTCCACCTACCTCCACCGTATAGCTTCTTTAGACGCCCCTTAAGGGTGTCCCATGAGTGCGTAGTATCCCCTTGTATTGAATTTAAATACGCCACGAGATGCGACTCACTAGGGATGCCTCTAACAGCGCCACATCAGATTCTAGTAGAGCCCCTGACTCCTTCCTGGATGCTATTAAGTTCTTAATTTGGTCTCCTCCTTTTAAAAAGTGCTCTAAATCGCCGACTACTCCAGTGAAGGGTTCCAACTGGCCAATCATCTCGTGGATAAAGGCGGAACTTCGTGTCCTCATCTTTAATAATTCCAACTGCATCGTTTCGTTGGCCTTCGCTAATTGAGACTCCAATTTGGTTTTCTCAACTTGCGCTTGTGCCAGTTGAAACTCGTAACTTGACCGTTCGTCGTCGTTCATAGTTGAAGGTGAAGCTAACAAAACTAAACTGTTAAGTTGCTAATTAACTTTGACGCACAATTAACTCCCGGGTTTCGGCACCACTTATAATCGGACTGAAACGATTATTTAAAATAAAAGGGGTTTGGGGAGGCAGAGTAACGCACCGCATTCAGAGAACAACTGATCTTTATTTCCTCTTTTCCAGTATATATATATCTTTACATTGTTTATATGAATCATTATCTTAATACTACAGTCTTTAACCTTATGGAATATTTACATAGACTTAGTTCTACTTATATCACTGTAACTTATATATATATGATTTATATACAGAGATGATTTATATACATGATTATGATTTATATATATATATATATATATATATATATATATATATTTATATATATTATATAGAGTGCTAGCCAGCCGTTATATCTAACGACTTCGCTCTCCAAATCGCCCTGAAGATGACCTACACTGTAGGTCGAAACGTCGTCACATAATTATAAGTTTATTACTTATTCAGTGTTCTTTTTGACTGCACCCCCCAACTATCTCCTTTACATATATGATTTATGTTCGAATATTTTAACGTATTGTCGTATAACTATTTCTATTCTTGTATAATTAAAAGGAAAACATGCTTACATTACTACACTATATTGACTGTGTTATGTTTGCCAATTGTCCACTTGCGAATACAGATTTCTCCATTTAGCGAGTTATCAGTATTATTTCCTGTACTTCCAAATAATTTATAATAATAAGACATAGGCAACCCGAAGGCTCGATTCCGATACTTCCAATCTCTGCTCGCAAACTTCATTCCACAAGAAAAAAACTCTACCACTACAACCCATGGAGAGTCTTGGTTCCTTACATGATAGATAATGTAGTGTTTCTTGGATTGTTAAGGATGTGATCACGCTCAACCGCCAGATATACTCCCCTATTTCCCTACATAGGGTACTCACGTATAGAGGATGGGTTAGCCACAGGAGGGTCCTAGATCCCATAGTATCCATCTCATGCCGCTAACAGATTAGTAAAAATCTGCCAGCAACGGGCTGGCACTTCTACTACTGAGCCACTTCGGAAACGCTAATATGCCAGATCAATCTTAACGCAATCCTCCCACCTACGCCTAGGACTACTCCTCAGACATACTAATCGTTACAGAGCTTTTTAGAAATTCCTTCTTTTTTAAGCCCCACAATAATCATTACATTCTGTCCTCGGCCCCTTTTTGTGAATGGGAATATTTTTTTTCTTCTTTATATTTCATCCTATAATGCAAGTAATTGACAATTAGCAGATTGGCTGGCTGGAAAATAATAAAAAATGACATCAAAGGCATGACGAAGAACAGTACCCAGCGGTACCTTTCCATTGACTTGCTTTGGGAATAATTAAAGATTCTTTTTATTCTTCGTCCATTTTAGATTTTCACCAACACGTGAATCATTGAGACTCATGTTTCGCATTTTCACTGTTTTTATCAGTTTACTAGGAATGTTCGAACCCCCCTGCTTACGATGATTGTACGATTTAAATTTTCTCACTTTCCTCCTGTCTCGTTTTGTCTTAGTGTTTAAATTAAAAAAAAAAAAAATCGTGAAAGGTAATGCGTTTATCAAACCAATAAAATAAAATATTCTTAGAACGAATATTTATATTAATAAGTATTTATATTTTAAAATTAAATTTCTTTAAATAAAAATACTAGTCGCCACCCGTAAAATAAAAATGTTCACCCTGAACTCTCGCAGCCGTTCAAATAATAACATGACAGCGCTTCCCCCACCAGCAGCTCTCGATCAATACTTTGCCCTACTCCAGTTCATAGAGCAATAATATCATGCAACAATTTGCGTATTACATTCACGATAAAATGTTTAAACAATATCTAAAATTAATACCTTGAACTCATATCGCTTCTTCAAAAGAACAATGCCATAACATAAAAAAACTAATTTTGTAATAGAGATATTTGAAAAAAATAAGAAAAAAAGTGAATTAAAAAAATAAAAATTTGGCCATTGCTAAAGCAATGCATTCCTACTACAGGGCGCGGCTAAAGTAACTATTTGATTTGTTTTTAAATAAATATTGAATGGAATGAAAATAACAAAAAAAGTGAATGATAAAAATAAAGTTTATTCTATGATAGATAGGAAAATAGTTGACTGGAAGATATAATGAGGGATATAGATAGTCTCGGGTTGCAGTCAATATAACACATCACTCATTTATTATGAGTTCCGACGTTTCGACCTACGTTGTAGGCCATCTTAAGGGCTGATAGAAGCCGGAGCCTTCTTATTTTGTGTTCTATTGCCTGCACCCACAGACTATCTATATCCCACAAAAGTTTATTTTATGTTATTTTTTTACATCTCGTTGATGTCTCCGGATTTTCTGCGACATTCTGTCTCACAGCATCAATATTTTCGGCCGATCTGCCAGTTCGAGGTATGCCCGTACGTCTTGAATCTGCAACAGTCCCCAATTCAGCAAAATTGTCCAACAACGAACGAATGGTTGGACCCGTTGAAGCAGTTCTTACACCATAAAATCTCCTGTATGCACATTCAGTATTAAATATTGAACGATTTTTTTCAAGGAATAGAAAAACAATCTTAGTTCTTTGCGCAATTGTATAGCGTACCATTTTTATATATTCTTCCAAGTTTAATTCCTAAAATAGAAAAAAAAATATGAAATATTCACAAGCAAAGAAGTTACAATTTTTTATACCATTAGTTACTGTATAATTATGGTATTAAAAGTATTTTACAAAATTTTTAAAAGCTTGAATGTTTTTTAATTTTAACTTAGTCATTATTCCCATAATACTTCAAAACATTATACAACTCAAATTTTGACTTATGAACTTATTATTGTAATAACAACAATTGTCGGAAATGGCATATCAGATATGTCGTTCTTGAATTGAAAAACTTCAACCAATACAATTGCTACCGAAGGCTTTACTCAAAAAATCCAATTTTTGAGTAAAGCCTTCCAACACATCTTCAGGAACGATTTGTAAACTGTCAATCTAACTAAAAACGAAAAAGTATATATTTTATTTGAAAAATTATAACAATAAAATAAATTATGAAAAATTATATATACTGTATATAATATTAATATTATAGAGTGTAGACATAATAAAACAGACGATTTTTGGGTATACTATTTTTGTTTAATGAATTTAAACTTGACTATTTGAAATATGAATTATTATATCATTATATCATTCATATATGAAGATATGAATAGAATTAAATTTTTATTTTTCCAATTTGTTGCTAATACCAGACCTTTCATGACCAACTTATTTCCAAACAAACCCACTAGTTTCAAACCTAGCTTTTTATTTCCTAAGGGTTTTATCAGATTGAGGGTTCCTTCAACCAACAATTTCCTTTAATTCATTTTTCCATTTTGTTCAATCTTGTATATCTTCTTCCCTTGGACCATGGAGTTCTTTCCTCAAGTCCTTCCACCTATCTTTTCCGTGGTTTTCTTTGCCGTTTCCTCCCTTCTTCAAACCTAGCTACTACTTCAATTCCAGATAATCCTCCGAGGCGTCTGAAAAGAAGATGGGCTCGTGACCTTCTAAGTAGAATTTGTTATTTGAGTACTACCACTAGGTTGTTTCTGTACTTGTCTTTATCCATGCCATTATGTATCATTCATTATATTTACTTGTTGCATTGTTATAATATAGTAGTAGTAAATTTCGAAAAACAACTTTTAATAAAATATATTTAAAATTTTACTAAAATTGAAAATTTTATAATTATTAATTTCTTATAGATTACCTCTGACCTAATAAATGCTTTTATATTATTATTATTAACTATTATTCTTTATTTATTTATTTTTGCACACCACAAAAGATGTGGTTTATGTCTTCATATACAATTATTTAATCAAAATTTTATTTTATCTACTGTTTTATTCTATTTTATTAATTATATGGTAAATTTGTTTATATAAATTTAGCTCAGAAATTCTAGATCCACTAATGGTGCGTTGTATGAATAAATTAATTGTTAATCTTTCCTAATTAACAGTAATCCTTATTATAGGTACTGGTAAAACTAGAACTGATTTGTTAGTACTTATAAAGTAATTAATCGATATAACTACAGGGTGAAGCAAAACCCACCGAATAATCAAAAAAAGTAAAACGGATATATTTCTCAGTTGAATATTAAATAGTATTTTGTATAAATCTTATCAGGCCGATGAAAATATTTTTTACCGAGGAAGCTTCCCTATTCACAATCCACGAAGCATAGATATTAACAGTAATTACAACTATAACCAAAATATGTATTTAAAAACGAACACTAAAATTTAAATATAGATTAAAATTAATTACTGTTTTCAGGTTGAAAAAGAAAAAAAAAAAGATTTGTTGGAGATCTAAAGCGAAACTGAAAATACTTTAAAATGATGCCCAAGATTTGTTTATTAGAAATTTCTTATTAAAATGAATTATTTGGTATCTGTTCCGCAGGTTGTCGGTTCGAATTGAGCTATAACAAGCTTTAACTGTTTATGCGTTTCATTTTCAAAGCACAAGTTATCGTGACTTTGTTATGGAATAGAGAATGCAATTATGTAATTAGTTGATTTCGGTGATCATATCATCAAGAAATAAAAGTTTCAACTAGCATTTCGAAAACAGATGGTATATGTTTGTTGGAGAGATCATTTCTATATGAAATGGTTACCGAAGTATACAAATATCTCATGATATCTTTCTGATACTAAAGCTCATGATAACTTTTATTTTTGGAAAATATTAAAAATGAAACGAATGAAAAGTTAAAACTTGTGAATCAACTCGAAGCAACAACCTGGGGAATGATTACCGAAAATATATTGCATTAGATGTAAATTAATTGGTGGAGTTGAATCAATAGTGTATTCAAAACTTTACGAAACCTTGCCCAATCAACTTTGTTGATGGGGTACTTTAATTAGGTTTGATGAAATTTGTTTTCAGTTGTGGAGAGAAGGGCCATAAAACGTTATTGTAGCAATCACATATTTGTAAATTGAATCATATATATGGAGTGGAGTGGTTGAGCGCTGAGTTGCCTTGCCGAATTTCCTGGCTAATCCCGGTCGCTGGCAGATTTTAGTTTAATCTGTTAACTCCTGGATAGCCTATATAAAGTGGATACCCAAATTAAAGAGAAAATCTGGCGGTTGAGCATAATCTAGGACAAATCACCTCCCTGCACAACCGCTGTCCAAGAAGCAGTAGTGTCTACAATGTACTGAACCCCAGACCCTTCATTGATTCTAGTGGTTTATATATACCTTTAATGTTTAATTTTTAAAATAAATATGGTTTGAAACCACAAACTAACAGTTCACGTGTTCATCAGTTTTACTTAAAGTTATTGTTTACTTATTGACTAATCAATTGATTTATGTAAATCAGAATTGATATTTTATTTAATCTCTGAAACATGAAAACAGGCAAAACACTTCTATACACCCTTTGTGAACAGTAATTATTTATTGTACGTTTGCCAATTATGATGCATTAAGCTTTTTTTAAATCAATTTTTTAAGTGGAAACTTTAGCCGAATTTAGCAGCTTTTAGTAGGGGATAAACTTGTGGCTTAGCGCCAGCAACATGCTCGAGACTGGTCACACCTAGCGGCTTGTGCACGAGTTGTAGAATTACTTTTAGGTAATCAATTTTATTTTAATAGTTGAATTCCAAACTAAAAAGTTGTGCAATTGATAATATATATTAATAACTTGAAAAATCAATCACAGATTGAACTTTTCGTATCCCTTAAAAGATTTTATTCGTAGTATTTAAATGTCTTGATTTATGAAATGATCTAAAGTAAAAATGAACTATGTATTGTTGAACTTGATCATAATAATGCAAAAAATGTTTTTAATTAAATTATTGATATTTTGTATTGAGCTAGTGTTGCCTAGTTATGTTTTGATGAATAAACGAACCTCTTGAAAATGTATATAACTATTGTTCGATATATGTGAATACCAGATTAATGTTAACAATTTAAATTTACAAATTTAGAATTTAAATAATGCTGACTATAATTGCTTTAGAAATTAAAAAAAGAATATAGTTATTCCCAAGTCTTGAGTTTACACTTCTGTCGGCAGTCCTCTGGTCGTCCATTTAATTTTTTTATTTACCGTCATTTAATTATCTTTATGGATATATGTATGCATCATTTAGCTTCAGTAAGCCCTTTTTAAACGTTTACATTTCACTTTCTTCGGCTAGGCAAAGGTGTGAACACTAATTTAGAAGATTTCTTTTCAAGATAGGTTTGATCGATTCCAACAGCAATTAAGAAGTAGATTGACGAAGATATGGACGAATGACTCATTGAAATATAGTAAACAGAAACAGTTACACCTAGTTCCGTGAAAAACTGGCGAGAGGGGAAGACGAATAAACAGTTGGAGAGGAAAAAGCAAGATGGCCGCCGGCACGATGCATGGCCTCCCTTCCCCCACCATCCGTCTCATCTTCCCCCACTCCTAGCTCTTATCCCCACCTCTGCTGTTTTCTATATCAATTCTCAGTAAGGCGTCAGAGCCCGCAGCTGTGGTTAGTAGATTTAAGATTGTGCCACTTTCTTCGTATTTAAAGACGTAAACTTAAAAAAAAAAAAGACGATGCAAAATAAAATGAACATAAAAAATAAGTTTAATGACTTACTTTAAAGCACCTTATGTTATTATTATTTAAATTGTATTAATTATTTTTTTTATAAAAAGTTTTCTGAATTCCTCTTGTACTTAGTATTCAAATATTAACTATTCATTCGTCACCATTTTTTAGTTTTTAGGATATTTTTGTCATCAGTGTAATTCATGTGTAAGTGCATACAGTAATGCAATTCTGGTTTCAAGAATGTGAGTACAATATGGACGCATACTGGTACTATTTTTCAACACTAGTTAAGTTATAAAAGCCATTCTTTTTGTACTCTTAAAAATGTAAAATTTATATTAATTCTGTTAATAATTTGTTGTTTATTACTAATAATAGGTCAAGTATTCAATTATTCATCATGTGTGATGTATTAATATTGCCAAAACAACTGATGCTGTTAGGCGAGGGTGATAAAGCAAATAAAAAAATAATAATTTATTTTTCATTTATCAACTTATTCGATTAATGTTAGTTGAAATTTATATTTTATTTAATCCCTGGAAGATAACCATTTATCCATTTACACTCCCTTACCGCTTTGTATACAATGCAGCAATTACTTAACTTTTCCTTTGTATAATTTAATTATCTTTCAAATCTAATAGGGCTTTGAGGTGAATAGTTTTCGAGCTATTGGGAGAGCAAAAAAAAAAAAGAAAAAGGATTTTTATGATGACACTTTTTAAAAAATGGCTCCACCCTTTCAAGAGATCATCATAGAATACAGAGAAACCAATGATGAAAAATTCGTCTTTTTATTACCTTTAGCTCCAATGATATTTTTCAAATCTAAGTATTAAATCTAACTAATTCTAAGGAAAAATATTTTAAAAATTCATCAACGCATTAAGCTAATAACAATAGGATTTTTATAATTTATTTTTAGTTTTGTGATGAATTTTGCTATATCTCAGATAGTAGTCTAACAAATACTTGACCTGACTATAGTAACTTACTTACTGGCCAGTGGTATGTAAGCACGTTACTTATGGAATTTCATTTTGAAACTTACACATGAATTACTAAAATATTAGAGTAAGTTTGTAGATGAGCGACAAAACAGATGTCTACGTCGCGAAAAGTAGCACAGGCCTTGGGAAAGCACTTGTTAGACAAAAATTACCACCAATTTTAATAATTGTTTGGTCTATGATCTTTAAAAGGTCTATTTAATCTAATAATTTGCGGTAAAATAAACTAAATGCCCTATCTATCGAATGCCATTGTACGATAATTACCTTAGTTAGTAAATAAAAGAAAAAATAAACAACGTTCATAAAAGGAATATTTTTTTCCAGCTAAGCCAAAAACCTGAGACTGATTACTTGAGTCTATTGAGATAAAAAACTCAGTAGGGCTATGTATTCTAGGTCATTAGTGAGAATACCTTCGTAAATCATACTAATTTTCTAGTCACACTTTTCTAAGCTAAGTTATAATGTTGCAGAGGGAAGATTGTTTTGAAATCGACAGATAAGTCATGCAAATCCTGTTCTGTTTATGTACATGAATAATATATGGGTATTAATATATAATTAAATGTAATTCACAAAGATGAATATTTAAATGTTTAATTTTTAAACCGCCATGTAAATAGTAAATTAAAAGATAATAATAAATACTTTAGTTTATTATAAATTTAATTAATTTTAAAAATTGTCTTAAGGTTTGGTGTCCTATTTTTTCCAAGTAACAATAACAACATTCAACAAGCCATAAAACAGTTTTTTAAACCTTTTAAAAAAATTAGTACAAATAATTTTGAAGTGTTGAAACTTAATGCGGTTTGAGTTGTTGAGATTTGTCCATGTACAATGACGGACACTGAGACCATTGTACCATGCTGAAAACTTAACAAGGCGAAATAAATCTTTGACCACAATGGTTTCACACTTCGTTTGGCTTCACTTCATTTACTTCGGAAATTCTAGCGGCTGGTTGACCTACTCAGAAATAGAATCTAGACTGAAGGTTGTAATTCTTATTGGTGGTATGCATTAAACTTAAAATTTTATAAATATTTTCTAAGGTTAGATAAACCTCCAAATATGATATGGAGTAGTTTAGAATTATTATAATACCTTTTCTACCAAACGTAATTAAACTACATTTTTAACTAATAAATTTAGATCAAAACGTTTAGGATCAAGAACGGATAACTACGAATTTCCACAATTGACTTTTTCATATTTTTCTGGAACATCAGGTTCAGAACTGAACTAAAACATCGAGAAATAAAGCATACTGTCGTGTTAGACAAAATTGCTTAACTAATGATAAATGTGAAAAGAAGATATTTGAAATTGGAGTTTCAAGAGTTCCGCTTTCGATCCTCGTGGAAAATAGTTAAACGTAATATTCCGTTATGCTAAAAGCGTTACAAGAACGGTGGAAGAAGGGATAGCGAGAATTTTCCAGAACGTTAAGGTCTACCAGACATTGGAAAGGGGAGACCACAGCTGGCATGGAGATCTGAATCTCTGAGACATTTTTAAATGCGCGAGCGTAAAGAAAACTGGGGAAACATTATTGAGGGATAAAGTACCACATCACTCTTAATGAAATTAATTATTTGTGTTGATAAACGGAATTAGTTAGCGAAGACCCAACATTTGCTCCAAGAAATTTTTTTATCGGCCAAATTTTTGATCGACTCATACCATATGGATCCCCAAACAACATTAAATTTTATTTTCTTGTATTTTTGAAAAGGTGTAGATTTTTTTATATATATATAAGCTCGCAACATGTGTCTTTGCAGACATAGAATACAATAATTGTATGCCAAATAAATTGAACGAAGCTCTATTCAGTCCATTCAGTGCACAAGTGAAGTTCCGGAATATGAACTGGGATATATATGCTTGTTTAGTTGATCGTAGCAAGGTCTCCGACCAATCATATAATTGTTGAAATATTAAGTAACATTGGTATGTATGGGAAAGATTTGGAGATTATTTTACAATTCTATTGGGATCAATCAAAGACCCCAGATATTTTGCAAGGATATAGGTAAGACACGGACCTGTGCTTTTCACTACTGCTCAACCTTACTCGGAATGCATATTTAGGAGATTTCTCGAGAATGTAAACTCCGGAATAACCGTCAATGGAAAAAAACAATATCGGGCAGGGAATCATGGCAGATAATATGAAAGAGTTACAACTGATGACTCTTGTGAAGGAACTCAGTATCTACACTGAGTACTCTAATACGGTCTTGAGATAAAAATCAACAGGACAAAATATCTGCCGGTGAATAAGTGGTTAAGACAAATGCTGTCCAAAACGAGTTATTTGTACTGATGGAAACGGAATCATTCAGCACTTTGAAATTCAGAAGAGAGTTTCAGATATCACTTATTTGTGTTCAAAATACTGTTAAAATGACTTTATAAATAATGAAAATGGATTTTAATTTTTCTAATATGTCAACGAAATTAAATACTGATATTAAACGGGCGGGACGTATACATACGTGAAACACAATTTTGTATTTTCCTTTGTGCTATATATATAAATAAACAAAAACGTATATATTTCATAGTCTTTTCATTTATTTTATAAATAATAAATGCTTAAAATAAATGTAAAGACTATGAATATATACGTTTTCGTTTATTTATATATATATATATATATATATATATATATATATATATATATATATATATATATATAGCACAAAGGAAAATTTAAGTTTGACGTATTTATACGTCCCACCCGATTAAATTAATTAATTAATTCATGTCCTTATGTATACATCGTCAATAGTACACATATCTGCCCCGATGAATAAGCGATTCCATACTTCATCCATCTATACTTCAATTCCAGAAAATAGAGAGAAAAAGGAATAGAAGAGAATTAATGCAATAAGCAGTTGAGAACTGAGAATTCCCAGTGGTGGAGCCCTTATTTCCGAAGTGGATTTCCCTCAGGTATAAACTCTTCAGAAGTGCCTAGATTGTACAAAATCACAAAAATGGTTAGGATTTTTCGAACATAGATGAAATTATCTTATAAATATCAGCAAAGTTATTCTCCAGTAATGAAAACAATAAAGTTTTCCATTATCATTTTCTTAGAAGTGTAAATTATACTCACACCAAAATATTAAACCCTTAAACTGCAATGGGCGATGTATGTCCGGCGCAAGGGAACGTGCCCTCTTTGCTAAAGACGATATATGCCGTCCTGCATCACACACGCCCTCAGTGCTAAACACGATATATGTCGTCGCACTGCTTTTCTATTTATTTGCTAAAGCCGAGTATAGACGACGTGACCTTGCTTCATTCTTATTCATATATCATTTACGTACCGTTTGGTTGGGCTATCGGTGGCTACCTGCTCCGGCCAGGTAACCAATCTCATTCTTTTTTTTGCTCTGTTTGTGAAACAACCCTCAGTTCAACTGCCTGTGTGTAGCAAAGACCGGTAGATGGGTAGCCTGCCCTGTGTGTGTGACTGTGATAGACGTAAAAGTTCTGTGATAGACGTAAAGCTCTCCACTCGCTGCAGTTAAAGGATTAATTTTCTCATTTTATACATTGTAAAAAAAATATTGAAAATTTTGATTTTATTAACAAGTCTTACTAATATTATAAATGTGAAAGTTTGTATGTTTGTCTCTCTTTCACGCAAAAACTACTGAACGGATTTCGATGAAACTTTACAGTAATATAGGTTATACATCAGAATAACACATAGGCTATAGCAAGCGCGGATTTAGAGGGGGGCATGGGGGCACGTGACCCCCCCGAAATTTTTTAAAGGCAAAACACATGATAATAGTGGTTAAAATAAGAGAAAGAACATGAGTGAACCTATTTTGTTGATATCCTGCTAATCTTACTTCTTACTAATGTTATAAATGCGAATGTTTGTGTCTATTTCACGCAAAAACTACTGAACGGATTTGGATGCAACTTATTGAGTAAAATAGGTTATACATCATAGGCTACAACAAGGGCAGATTTATGTGGTGGGCAGGGGGGCATGTGCCCCCCCCATTATATTACACTATTAAAGGCAAATCAGGAACTTAGCATCTTGAAATTTGTAGATAGGTTCTTTGTATAGTTTAAGAAAGAAATTTGGATAATTCAACCCCAAGGGTTTCCCCTTTAATACAATAGAGGTTCAAAGGTTGTATAGAATCCGTCAGTTTTAAAGTTAGACATCTGAAATTTTGGATGTACGAGTAACTTTTATCTTAAAAAAATAATTAAATTATTGATTTTTTTTTTTTTTTTTTTTCTTAGCCCCTATAAGTTTGAAACCTTACAGGTTGGCTTCAAGGAACACACGAAGCAATGCCCTTTGCAGTTCCAATGGTATGGCGGGAACCACAAAACCATGTAAGTGACTGTTATTTTTGTATGACAAATAGAAAAGGTTTCTCAAAGCGAACAAAGTCCAGGATGGAATACTTTAATTGTCCAACAGCAATTCGACCAGGCCCCCATAATGATACGCTAACAATGCAAAAGCAACCTGAAACAGTTTCTATACTTCCAGGTGAAGAAACTATCCCAGAGGATGTATCAGCCGAGCTGCTCGGATCGCGGATAGAGCAGTGGAATCTTCTTGAAAAAGGTGTTTAATATTGATAATTATCAGTTATTCTGAGTAAACTAGTCGTCGAAATAAGATTTTTCTCGAACTAATTAAATCTGTAAAGCACAGGAAAACAAAATTTAGTACTGGATTTACTGTGTTTTCTTTGCTTTATATTCTGTTCTTTATTATCGAAAGCAAAATAACGATTTTATATTTTCTAACTATTTTTGAAATAAATGTTTATACATTTTTTTAATGATGTATTTTCATTTTACCTTACATGTTTGCAATGGTGTTCAATCCGCTTCACGCAATAAAAATTTTCCGCGGAGCGAGCTCCACACCCGGTGTGCAGTGATCTTATTTATGTGAATTCACTTCCGAATTGGGTGATTTCCATGGTAAATATGTCTTTTTTAAAATTAAAAATGAACATAAAGAAAAAAAAATATCGCTCCTGGGGACCGTTATAATTTCTTTATTAAATTAAAAATATTATCTTCGTGATACTGCTTTCTGTTTGTTAAATTTATGTAGCTTATTTATATGTCTGCTCATTGTATATATTTAATTTCCAAAACTGAAACTAGTACACAAGTCTAATTATAAAAATATCTTATTATTTTATGATTTAATTAGTTTTAAATATGTATTTTTTTCCTTGGGGATCAACATAACCTCCTTGGGATGACCCAGTCTCTATAAAGTGGTTGCCTTTAATTTTCGAAAAAACCTGGCGGTTGAGCAGTATCTCGGTATACAAATTACCATCCATCACAGCTGCTGTCATACACAAAATACAGTATCTACTATGTACTGAATCCCAAAAACCTTAGTGAGTTGTACTGGTAGTTATTTAAAAATATATACTGCAAATTTATACAAGTTTCCATCGGTTGCTGATTAAGGAATATTCATATTAGCCATAAAATGCTAATTTTCTTGAAGGTTCTAATAATTTTTTTCTGAATCCACGAACTTCCAAATATATAAATATGAGTAGCTTTATTTTCCTAATCATCTTATTTTAAAACCTAATTTACAAACCTCGGTTTAAGAATAGCATTGATTTAAACAGCAAAGAGAAATATTTTCTCCCCACCAAAATACCTCGTTGCTCGGTCGTTCCCCTCAGTTTAGAACCCTGAACTATGCAAGGTGGCTTCCAGGTGGTAAAAGTTTCTTCAGGTACTGTCTACAATGGGATACCCAGGTTTCCAGTACAAAGAGGAGGTACAGAGAGAATTCTCTTTCAGAGAAATATAGGTAAAAGGAAAAGAAATGTTTACTTTCTTACGAAAAAAAAAGGCTTTCATGTATTGTAATAATGCACTACTCTGAACAGAAGTGTGATGCAGTTTATTAATGTAATAAATCAATTTTCAATTGACATTTTATTTTATTTACTGATGCAAGTCTTAAATAATAGGGTGTATAAAAAAGAATGATCGTTTTATCAAATTCCAGAGTTCTAAAGTCTGTAAATATTTCAATACTATTTATTATTTACCAACACTTAATAATCCCTTTAGAGCATTCTCTTAGCTTGTTGACTATAACTGGAATTCTACAAAAAAGCTCCAGGTTAGGTATTTATTTCAAAGAAGAAACATGACAGTGTCCTTCGAAATTCTTGTAATTTTAAGACATTACTAGAAAAAAAAATTCACAGCCGCTGAAGCAACTAGTGAAATTGTTAAATATGAAGGGGAAAGTGCCCCTGACCACCGCACTGCGCGGCGTTGGTTTGAAAAATTTAGCAGTGGAGATACAGACGTTTGTAAAGGAAGAAGGGCTCCGGGCGACCATTAATGGATATTGATCAGGTTCTGAAGGAAGCTGTTGAGTCAAATCCATCAGGAGATTCAAAGATTTCTTAGAAAGATACAGACTACCAAAATGTTTTAAATTTGAATAAACGAGAATAAGAATAACAACGAGTGACCTCATTACAAGCCCTGGAGAAGACCTGCAACGTTGGTCGAAACGTCGATTTATAAATAGATTATCACTGCTTGACAAATTTTTGCTTTGATTTCCACCCGGCCATTTCCTACTACCTGGAATTAGAAGTGATTTTTAAATTAAACTAAATGAATAAATAATTTCGTCAGCTCAAAGCAAAAATGGAGTATCCGAAAACGCGTTGAACCAATAGTTAGGGTTGCGGAAGCAAGAGATTTAATTTTTAAATCTTAGTGATGTAATTATTCGGATATTTCTGGCATACAAAGTAAACTTATTCCCAAAATAGCTAAAACCATTTCGGCTGGACAAAGAATATCTAATCTTAAATATATATTATATTCTTACGAATAATAAAAAAACAATTTAATAATAAATTTTTTTATAAGTAAAAAACAAATAATTTGTTGATATAGTGGGCTGTCTGAAACAAATAAATATATTACTCTCCTGATTCCTTGAATATCTTTCTTTCTCGAGCCGAATATATTATGCAAGAACTTATTTCCGATTACCGTAAGTCATTTGTTTTCTTCGCAAGTTCGCAGCAATGTTTCTTGACTATTTAGAACCTTTGGAAGAATAGTTAAACTGTTTATAGTTTGTGTAGGTATGTATATCACAGATCACATATTGACTTTTATGTGGCAGTTTGTATTTATTGTTATTCAATAGCAACTATTAAATATTAACAAATAGAATAATTCTGTTTTTTTTTTTATTTCTTGGTAATTCAGAGACGGAAAATTAGCAGATATTTCTTACCATAATCTGCGCTGTTGCAGTGGCTACCATTTGCTGTCTCTAGGTGTACCTCAAGATAACAAATATAGATAGACTTCTTCTATGTTCACTTTCTTTATCTTTTAAACCTTTTTATTGCTATTTATGCTGTGAACCTTTCTCATGAAGAATCAACAACCATTTCTATCATGCTATGATATGCTCAGTAGTAAAAGTAGGTATAAATTGTTGGAATTCACCGATGAAATATAAATATATACTAAAATACG
Organism: Arma custos; assembly: GCA_037127475.1. Lineage (NCBI taxonomy): Eukaryota > Metazoa > Arthropoda > Insecta > Hemiptera > Pentatomidae > Arma > Arma custos. Next base: position 67,703,979 of record CM073764.1, on the reverse strand, counting down.
GTCACTTCTCGATAGGTGCAATGCTGAAAGCAATATAACTGTAAACATTGAAGATAAGCAAATGATGTATGTACCTCAAGGCATGTGGCTTGAATAAAACATAATAGGTACATGAGATTAGTCCCAGGGTTTTGAATGATTGGTCTGATTAAATATCGAAACACAATTAATTTCGATCATTAGCTTTATGTACTGGGTGAAAGTGTCGCTTTAGGCTAACGGAATAGGCCATTGTCAAGGAGTCGCAATAGTCTCACGATTAGAAAATTGGCGTCATCATAGCGCCTTTTATAGGCGGTCATGGTCGCCTGACGTCATCGGTCACGTGTTCCCTTAGCCTTCTGGGCATTCATGGCTGAAACACTTCAAGCTCACATTGGACCTGATCCTAGACAATTTAGCTATTGTTATCGAACCTAAACATTTTGTTTTATTTAAAAAATATATGTTATTTATAATATTTATTATTAAATTTTAATAATAATATCCAATTTCATTCAATAAACTCAATGAGAAAAATATTCTTAAAATATTTGGTTTCAATTCCGAAGGTTGTCGCTTCGAGTTAAGCCAAAATGAGTTTTAACTATTCATTCGTTTCCTTTTTTATATTCTCAAACATAAAAATAATCGTGAGCTTTAGTAAGGAAAAAATAGTGTAATCGAATGTGTTTATTACGGTAAAAATTTCATCAAGAAATGAACTTTTCAACAAACTTTTCGTAAGATAGATGATGATGTAACCTAAACTGTATAACATACAGTGCATATGTAATATATGTATATCAATATACAGCCAGTAATAGTTGCTTTATATAGCCCATAATAGTTACTACATACAGTCAGTGATAAAATTATTTGTATTTTCGAGAATATTAAAAAGTGAGATAATCAATGCGACAACCTGCGGAACTGGTATAAAAAAAAAGCCTTATTATTTATTTTTCAGTCTACTTTTATAAACCAGCCTTGATTATATTTGTTTTTTTTATACTACCTAAATATATTTCAATGAGGAATGAATGTAGGATTGAGGTTACAGACAAATTGACCAGGGCAGAAAATATGATAGATAGCTAAATCAAGTGAAAGAAAAATAAGTATATAATAAATACAAAAATGGAAATTAATTAAAACATGATTTAGCGTAATATTTAATTAAGTTAAATTTCATTAATCGACTTCTTCCCAAGGTACGGAATGAATTTTTTATTATATTTTTTATTGTATTCACAGCGCAAAATTAACTAAGTGTTATTAATTTTGTCTATATTAAACCTAGGTTTCTTATATATTTTCTAAATGAAAACAAAAACACATTGAATACCACTAACCCGCTTGTTTGGGTTCTACTGGGTAAAGTAAGGCTTCGTTCAGTAGATTGCAGTAAGATATAACAAAAAATCAATATAAATACATTTCTTTTCAGTTGGCTAAAGTTTTTATTTCCTTTTGAGCCTTTTTAATATCTGAAAACAGAAACCATTAACAACTGGACAAAAGGCCACAATGGTAAGATGAAATTTCATGGACCCAGATATTAGGTTCGGCTTAGACCGCATTGTTACGAATCTTATTAGCTACTCGGAGACAGCATTAACTGTGGTGCCGTGAAAGGTTTGGAAATCCCTCCCTCTCCAAGCATACATTTTAGCACAACGATACAGACAAACACAATCACAGAAAGGCTATATAAACATTAAACATAAAAAAAACTGTACCACTACAACCCCTGGAAGGTCTAGGGTTGAGTACATGGTAGAGACTGTATTGTTTATTGACCAACGATTGTGCTAGGAGGTGATTGGTACTTGATCATTCCCTCCCCTTATTTTTGATACCCACTTTGAGGGTGGGTGAGTCCAAAGAGGTCCTAGATCCCATGGGATCCATCTCTGGCTGCTAACAGATTAAATAAAAGTCTTTACTAAAATTCGGTGAAAGAGACCTCTATGTGCTAGGAAACCGAAGGGTTGGAGCCGCATAAGAAAAAAGTATGGGTGAAGAGAGGCTATTAACCAAATTTTGAATAATTCTGGAAGAATTGAATTCGACGGAGGAGTTCGGTTGTCCACGCTTGGAGACGATGACACGAAAGTGTCTGCGAGGTCGAAGAAGAAGTTGTGCCCGAGGAAACATGAAGACTAACGAGCATTACTGATCAAAGACCGAGCAATATCGTACTGCTTCAAGCGCATCCAATTGTAGCCGAAGTCATCGCTCAGCCAGAACGAAGAAAATTAAGAACCAAAATCATTAATAATCACTGAATAGCAGAAAAAAGGATAAAAAAATGTCTAGATAAGGTCACAAAACCAGTAAGAAGGATATACGTACATAGATAAGTGTATACGATAATTTAGGTTAAGCGGAGAAATTTACAAGGGTATGGTAGGTGCTACTCTCTAGCGGCAACCATCATAGGCGGATCCAGGGAGGGGCACGGAGGGCACGTGCCCCCCCAGGCGGTTTCTTGTATACTGTGGAGAACATTGCAGTGCATACTTATAGGCAAATCATGTGATAATAGTTCTGAAAATATATGAATAAAATAACAGTAATAATATGAGTGAAACTATTGTTTAGATATTTTCATAAACCTTTGAAACCTTTCCATAAATACTACAAGATTATCTCTGTTATTGTTGATTTTTTTCTGTTATTGTCTGCCCATTGTGCCCTCCCAGAAAAATATCCTGGATCCGCCCTTAGCAACCATACGAAGAGGGTAGGTGCTGCACTCTCATGGGAGCTTTACTAATCTACTTATTTTTACCGTCCGCCTCATAGCTTGAGAAGATAAAAACCACGTTCCTACTTTTTCCTTAGACTTGTTACTTATTAGTTTGTACACATTTAGTATTATTCTGTAAAATGTTAAAAGTGCTCATTTCGAGATAAATCTTCATTGGTTTCAAGAACAATTCTAGATCAACCGTTTTTATTAAGTTGGACATCAGATGGACTCTTTGTAATTCTAAAGCTACCTTTTTATGTTTAAATGTTATTACTATTTATAATACGCTTATATTGGCTTCGCATGTACGTAAGGGAATATTTGATCTCGATTTTCAGTCATTTCAAAACATGGAAATAAATTGAAATTTTGGACAATTTCTAAGAACCAATGAGAATACGATAAATTAATAAGTTTGTCTAAGTGTCCTGACAGGTATCTTCGGATTAGAGATGTTTAATATAACAAGATATCTTAGTGCCTTGTGCCAAGTGCAATACTACTTAGTAACAGTATTTAGGTGTGTCTAAGGCATACTTGGCTTAATCTTTGAGACAAGCCTTGGACTGCATAATTAAAAAAAAATTTAAAACTAAAATATACGATGTAATTCTATTTTTTTTCCGCCATGACAATACTAATAGTGTAGGAGTGTTCCAAAAAAGTAGTGAAATAAAATAAATAATAATTAAAACAATAAAATACACGCTATTGTAGCCAAACTAAAAAGTAGAAAATTAATATTAGTTTAGAAAGTAAATAAGGGACGCCTGTTCATAGCCAGCCGAAGTAAAAAGTAGATAAATAAATAATTTTTTAAGATATGACTCTAGTTCTACTAATACCGGTCAATAAAATATTTACAACAATTTATAATAAACATCCCAGGATTTTTCATTCAAAACGAATACTATAACATGACACATATTACACTTAGATGGCGGGCTGGTCATAATGTGAACTTAAATGATTTGGTTTCACCCCTAAACGATATTAATGATAAAATTAATTTAATTAAATACATTTAGTTTCTCATTTAGTCTCATACATTTAGTTGAAGGACAAACTACGCCCTTTTGAAAGGACCACTGGTGGACAAAGGCAACACGAAGGAACAGCAATGGCTTCTCCGGGCAAAATTAATTCCTATTTTTATGAGACCCTTTCAGAGATCTCCGCACACGACTGAAAATCCTATTACTTAATTTTTACCAATTAATTTTAAACGTAGAATGAGCAGGTCAATACTTTAAATATCATCTTAAAATTATACATTAATTAAAATTTAACTTAGAAATATAAATATCATAAAAACGAACGGCAAATACTAATAATAGTATCTGCAGTCCCGATGAATATGTGTTTATGTCGAATTTTGTCTAAAGAGAGTTTCAGTCAACTAAATATATATTTCATCGTTGTTCATAGAATCTTTTTTTATAAGAAGAGAAAATATTTACTGTTTATTTCTGCAGCCCCGGTGAATAAGTAATTATGTTGATTTTTTTCCAGAGACTGTGTTTAGGGAAGCGGAATCGTACTATTCTCGTAGTTTTTTTCGAAATGGATTTACAGTATAAGTAATAACTTCTTTTCCTTAGTTCCTTACTCATTATTAAAATAACTCGCTTCCATTTCAATAAGTACAAGAAACCAATTTCGGAGGAATTCAACTCAGCCACTTATTCACCTAGGCTCTAAAAAAACAGTGAATATTACTTTGCATATACCAACAAAAAAAATTAAGTTCCACTGGCTTTGAAGTGTTAATCATTAATTCATTTAAAGTTTAAACCCTCAAACTTAATTTATCAATAAAAACAATGATAAAGAACATCTTAACTCTGTCACTGTATCTGAACAAAAATAGCATTCACATTTTTCTTATCTTTAATCCTGCCGTTGAAAGAAAACATGGACTTAAACTGTTTGTCCTCATCAGAAATAAATTTTAATTCTTAAAGTTTCTATATCATTAAAAAATAATAATATATAACATCATTATCATTTCGCAAATGTAAACAAAAACAGGTTTTAGAATAACCCATTATCACTGAATCCTTTTGGTAAACGTAGAGAACGATTTTATTTTTGTTTTTATACATTTTACAAACTGTGACATAGAACGTTTTATCCAAAGCACATAAAAATATCAGATATGCCACAATGTCTTGAGATAGCAGTCAACCAAGTGACTAACCTTACGGTTTAAAAACTCTTAAAAACTTCCTCGGAAAAAGAATAGATATACCCAAAATCATTGTTGATTACACCCTACGAGGGAGAAGAAATGTTAGCCGCTGCATAAAACGGTGGAGTGATAAATTGTTGAAATAAGAACAGGCAGAATTGCCTAAACTGAAATAGGATAAGATGATATTTTTGTATTAACATCTCCTTTTCAAGCTAATGTCTGATTTAAGTCTATTATTCACTACGAAAGCAAAACGATTCTCCTTCCCTAAGTATTGGAAACTCAGCTTGGAGAAAATTCGACTTAGACATTTATTTACTGGGGCTGTAGATATAAGAAATTAAAATATAGTTTTAGTCCCATTATCATTACGCGGGTGTTAAAAAAATAAAATTTGTAAAAATTCTACTCCACCCTCAGAGTTAGAAACTCCCTTTCAAGGAGACCCCCTGCCTGCTGGCAGTCCTATTAGATAGGGGGAACCTCCCATCAAATCACCCAAGAGGTACAATACGCCCGGCGTAGGGGACATAAGAGTGCTAAATAGTTACTTCAGGGCTCTTCACGAGGGTGAATTAATGATTCCACCATCTGGCGACCACACCCCTCAGTTGCGTCAACTGTCTTCAGTGTCGTAGATGGTCAATACAGTGTGTGTTGGCGATCGGCCGAGACGTTTCGGGTTGATATGTTTGTGAGAACTTTACAACGAATTGTGTTTGGCATTAAAAATAATGGTAAATCACTCCGCTGCGAGTTGAGTCACAAACAGATTTAAATGTTTATTCGTTTTCCTTTTAATATTTTCCAAAAATACAAGTTACCATGAACTTTAGTATGGAAAAGAGAAAATAATGATGGGAAATGTTTATACTTCGGTAATTATTTCACCTAGGGACAATCATTTCAACAAACATATATCACCTATACTTTGAAATTTTATTTGAAACTTGTATTTCTTATCCGAAATCTACTCGTTACCCATAATTACATTTTCTTTTCCATAATTAACTTGCATTTTCGGGAAGGATTAAAAATGAAACAGATAAACTGTTGAAACTTTTTGAAACTCGGCTCGAAGTGGCAACCTGCGGAACAGATATCAAATATAATTTAAATAAAATTATATGCAGCAATAAAACGTGGGGAATTTAAAATTATACTTAATGATAAATAGAGTTGCTCCTAATGGACAAGGAAGAATTCATCATGCTAATGGTTCTACATTAAGTCTGGAAGGATCTACATGTAACAACTAAGTATGCCCCTTTTCATTATTTTTATGGATTCCAAAAAAAAATGTATACTTCATGTGAAACAGGGAATCAATAATATTATCTAAAAAGAAATATGTTGCGATTGAGATTCTCCATTCTACGAGAATTAATCTACTCCGCTGTATGCCGACAACGCTGAAAAATAAAATGCCGAAAAATCTAAAGGACCTTCCAAAGAGTCAACTTAAAAACGGTTGTAAGCAATGTCCAAAACTGTTAGTGTAGCTCAATTTATATTGGCATATATTTATAGCAAAGGCCCATGTAGATTTCAGGCCGAGCGCGTGTGTGTGTGTGTGTGTGCTGTCGGGTTCAAGGATAGAGACAAATCTGTCTAGATCTAAGGATTACGGTTGTCCGGGGTCATTAGGCGCACGAGGACCTATATTTCTTTCCCAGGAGCAGACAGTCAGACAACGCTGAAAAAGAACACGAGGTAGAATCATCACTCCTACGTGAGTTACATTCAATATGATGGCGTGCATTACATACCTGATTGCCGGGAGAATTCTTGAGAAATCTCTGGAGCGAGATTCGAACTCATTACATTTGGGCTTGTGAACTCAGATACATAGTTATAATTGAATAATTTCGTAGCATATCTTTTCACTCCGAACACTGGAGATAGTGTTTAAATCTCTAAGTATGATGGTACAATATTTTATTATGATATTGAAAACAACAGAAAATAAATAAATCTTAGCAATAAATAAATGTTTGTTGTATTTTAATTCATAATGGTATATTGACCAAAATAATATACATATTATCATAAACATAACATTTAAATAACCTTTATGAAAAATAGTAGGTAACATCATTAGGCATGAGGTAGATATGTTTTTTGGACACGCTATACTTATTTGGACTCCTGAAAGGAATTATAATTTTTTAACTTCTTAGGAGAAGTGCATTTCTAAATTGCAAATGTAAGCTATTCAATAGTTCTTTTGATGTTCTTAAATAAACACCTCAATAATATTTATATATATATATATATATATATATATATATATATATATATATATATATATAATATTGAAAATGTAAACCGCACATTCCATTCTTGGTTTCAGCACATTTAATAGAGAAATAGGTGAAAGTATAACATAAAATCTGTTATCAATATATTTTAATTATCAATAGAATTTTTTTATGTTTTAATTTATAACAGATTAGTAAATTTCCATAACGATCACAGAAAAAAAACCCTTGAAACATCCCTACTCCACAATCCCTCCCCTAAGCCTGACAGACTGAATAGGAAGGGATATTTTATTTTTTATTTTGCTCTTCCATCACATGTGCTGGTTTCGTATAAAATAGTCCCCCAATCTCAGGTCATGGAAAATTGCTAACTCAGGGAAAGAGAAGAAATAATTGATTTTGCTGAGAAAAAGGGAATAAAAACAATAGCTATTTTTCTGTCAGATATCCAAATAAGTAACTGGCGTATCCAAAAAAATGTAACTGACTTATTCCTAACGATGTTATCTACTATTTTTCATAAGGGTTGTTGGAATTTTTGTTTATGATGATATGTATATCATTAATATACCATTATGAAATAGAATATACTCGTAACAAAAAACTGTTTTCTGTTAAGATTTATTCATTTTCTGTTGTTTTTAATATCATAATAGAATATCTTGTACCATCATACTTAGAGATATATACTGTAAAGACAATATTGAATTTCGATATATTAACCTTTTACCTGCCATTGTTCCACATATGGAACATAACTTAAAGATTTTTTTTTAATTATTTATTACTATGTGTGGGTATGTAGATGTTTTTTCAAATAAATAAAGGTGAGTTGTGTAAGAAATTTTTATTTCAATAACACTGATCCTCATCAAATTACTTTAAAAAAAATTCAAATCTGCTTATTTTTAGGTGCTGTAAACATCTGATGATTTTCATCTATTTATGTAATTTCAAATAATATTTATTTTATGCCAATTTTTTTTATTGGTTTTGACATATACCTGAAATAGAATTACTGTTAATAATTTGTTTTTTTTGCCTGTGAGGTTCACTAGATGAATACAAAGTTCGTTGTTCCAGATGTGGAACAATGGCCAGTTGAGGGTAGAGGTAAGACTCCAGCATAGAGCCAAGGTATGTACAGGCTTCTCAGTTCTGTCTCTACCTTTCCCTACTCAGTTTACTTTTAGCAGTCTAGGAGCTATCTTGTCCAGTGTTTTAGTGTGCCCAGTGTAGAGTGGTGATAGTGATAATGGAGACTGAAAAAATATTTTATACAGTAGAGGAAGCTCTCGATTACATGAACACTTTAAAAGATTCTGATATGCCTTATAGTTCGGATGAGGAATTTGATTTATGTATGTCAGTTACCTCCAGATGAAAACAACAGAATAAATGATACCGAAGATATTGACGAAAATAGCTTACAAGAAGTTATGCCTGCTGATGTATGTGGTAAGCTTACTTTATTTTGAAAAAAAACGTAACAATGAATCGAATGGTACAGACCCACAATTTCCCACCCCATCCACAATTACATCTTCTGCTAATAAACCAACCTCTCATAAAGCAAATGCCTTACAAAAATCTGTGACTTAGAAACCTAAAAGACGTAAAATACAGAAAGGCAAAAAAGATGTTGATGCTCGTAGCTGGCACAAAAACACAAATTTCAAACATGAGATTCCTAATCAAAACTATGAAAATATTGGTGATAAATTTCCTAATTGCAGATCCCATTGACCTATTTTTTGAGTTTATCAATCAAGAATACCTTGCTCATTTGGCATACATGACGTGTACCTATGCTGCAGAGCATGATGACAATATCAAATGTGAATGGATTGATATCGCCCAGTTTTTAGGCTTATTACTTCTGAGTGGTTATCATTCAGTACCAACAGAAGATTTATATTAGAGCACAGAAGAAGATACGGACGTCAGCATAGTCCCTTCTGTAATGTCAAGAAATCGATTTAGGGAGATAAAAAATAAGAACTGATGAATAAAATGAATTCAAACCGGATATTTTATGTAAAAAATTATTATAATGTATTATATGTATGCTAAACATATGTTTTTATATGTCTTTATATGATTTTATTTGTATGATGAGTATGCTAATTTCAATAAAAATCTATAATTTAAAACTTTTAGTGAATATCGATTTAGCTATACACTTTACCCGCCAATGTTCCACTTCTGGAACACTTCAAAAAACCATAAAAATAATGTTTTTTTTGTTGTTTTTTTACTTTATTTTCTTAATAGAAAAATAACAAAACGAAATTTATTAAAAAACCATAAATATTTTTACTACATCTAGGGGCGGCGTGTAAAAGGTTAAACAAACAAACAAAAATTTATATACGCTCTTTTTAATTTTTAATAAATCACTATTTTATCATCATAATATTCGGATTATTAAATTTATATAAAAATACTAGCTTATGCCCGCGGCTTCGCTCGCGTGAAATTTGGTCTGCCACATAAAGTTTCGTGAATGATCATTTTAAATAAATAATTTAATTATTTTTTAAAAATATAAGTTACTCTTACATCCAAATTTCAGATGTCCAACTTCAAAACTGACGGATTCTATACAACCTTTGAACCCCTATTATATTAAAGGGGAAACCCTTGAGATGGAATTATCCAAATTACTTTTTTAAACTATACAAAGAACCTATCTACAAATTTCAAGATGCTAAGTTCCTCATTTGCCTTTAATTATGTACCATAAAGGGGGGGCACGTGCCCCCCTGCCCCCCACATAAATCTGCCCTTGTTGTAGCCTATGATGTATAACCTACTTTACTCAATAAGTTTCATCCAAATCCGTTCAGTAGTTTTTGCGTGAAATAGACACAAACATTCGCATTTATAATGTTAGTAGGATATCCAAACAAATAGTTTCACTAATTTTCTTTCTGTTATTTTAACAACTATGATCATGTGATTTGCCTTTAATTATGTACTATAATGGATTCTCCACAGTACCTAAAAAACTGTCGGGGGGGCACGTGTTCCCGTGCCCCCCATAAATCCGCGCTTGCTATAGCCTATGTGTTATTCTGATGTATAACCTATATTACTGTAAAGTTTCATCCAAATCCGTCCAGTAGTTTTTGCGTGAAAGAGAGACAAACTTTCACATTATAATATTAGTAAGATTAGAGCCAACATGAAACTGAAATTTTTAAAAACAACACAAAATTAAAAGTACTTACGTTCCTTATATTAAAAGTACTTATGTTTGTAAATTCCCTTTCGATATATTGATATCCTAAAAAAAAAACTTCATCACTGCAATCCATGAATGTTCCTGGGTTCAGTACGTACTTCGCCCCCAATTTCGGGTACCCACTTTAACAGCCCTCTCTTAACAGATAAATAATTTATCTACCATAGGCGATACCTTCAGCATAGCAATTCAACGCTGCAAAAATTGATCACATATTTATGTGAAATTCTGGTCTCAATTTGATGAACACCAGCTGATATTTGAATTAATTGGACTATGTAGTCTAGATATATTATATGAATTGAATCGCTGCTCAGATCTAACTTTGAATAAATTGATCGTCTATGGCAAATAGAAAATTAAAAATTCTTCCGTTATTTCATGAGATTATTATATATAAATTAAATTATTCAATTAAATAGGTAACGATAAAGTCTTGCAGAAGAACTATATACAGACCTTCCAAAAATATTTTTAGGTCAGTGGCTTTTCCTAAATCCAGGATTATTATAAACTATAAAAGCAATCGAGCCGTTTGGTTTCAAAATCGATTACATCTATTTTCAAAAGAAATTCAGGACCGATCATAAACGATTCAATTTTTAAAAATAATAAATTTAACAAAATCTTTTCATTATTTTGCCGGCAATACACTTCAAACAATACCTAATTACTGACAATTTTTTATAATCTCCTTTTTTTTTTTTTTTTAATTTCATTTACATGCATTCTATTTACTTGTTGTATAATTGTAATACAGTTGTAAATATCAATAAATAAATAAAAAAAAAAAAATTTCATTTAATATAACAAATATGTGGCATATAATTTGATTAGAAAATATTCATATTTGGTTAGTTAATGGTTGACAATAAATAAAATAGACATTTTTAAAAACAAATCATTTTAATAAATATATATACATACTGTTGATTTTTAATACATCAAACATTTTCAATTTATTTTTTCTCTTTAAAAATAAAAAATATTTAAAAATCAAAAAATTGACCAATTTTCAATTCATGTAATGGATGTAACTACTTTTGATAGGAAATGGAATCTTTTGGTATTGATTTTTGAAGGATCAAAAATCAGGTAACAAACATCTCATAAATCATTTCTGGCATTAAAAACTTATACAAAAAACATTTGTTGAGATAATTGATGTACCCGATTTTGAAACCAAACTCAATCTTATTGTTAAGTTTTCTCATGAAAATATTGGTTTTATTATATTTTTAAAATTACATTCTCTTTTCTAATTACAGTTATTAATTTAATTTAATTATCAAATTTTAATTCACGTTTAAGTAAGTTTTAATTTAATTAACCATGATTATAATACACAATACCAGATGTACAAACGATAAGCACTTTTTTTATTTCATTAACAAAAAGATATCGCGAGATTACGCTTCGAGTTCTATATATAGAATCAGGCGTAGTGCAAGATAAGCGAATATTTATATATCTGCTGAGATATTTCCGCCGCCGCCATGACAGTTGGCGCGCTGTTGCCAAGTCTCTACTCGCTCGATCTCCTCCCTCTGGAATTTTCTTCCTTCTACGACGTGCCTACAGGCCAATAGGAATTCAAAAACATATTCTTGAGTGTAACAGACATTAATAACAAATATTTAATTAAATGTATCATGCTAAGTGACGAAAAAATACCGATAACTTTGGGAACTCTCTTCAAAAACAGTTATCCATCACTTATTCAGGCCTAAAAACACGCACCAATTTGTTAACTACAAGTAGAGAAAAAATTGGCCTATATAATATATATATATATATATATATATATATATATATATATATATATATATATATATATATATATATATATATATATATATCACAAGGCCTGTGAAAAATTGTTTCGAATTTACGAAGGATTGACAACAGAAAACACATCTTAGTCTTAATCATGAGAATTCTTTACCAGTGTCGTTGTTAAACTTTACCATGGATATTTATTTACTCTTCTCCTCTTCTGCCGGCAACGGTTTGAGGATCCGTTCTGTAGAGCTTGATTCATGAATCTCTTTACCATGGATATACAGACCAAAATTACATTCCCAGACAGCAACCAAATGGAGTGAACCTCATACATTCTTGAAAATGTAAACCTTTCCGTGGCAGATTTAACGTTTGAAGATCTCTGAAATGAAATTGGAAGCAACTGTCTAGTGGTTGCACAATGGAAGTTTGTTTGATTCTTTTAACGTCACTTTTATGCTGTTATGGCTAATCGGACAAAGAGGGATTCCTAATTTCTAATAATATAATATAATCTAGATATAATTAGGATAAAGTTCTTTACCTCGGGACTCCCATTTAATGTTCTTTCCGACGGCATAACTATGGATTTTTTGGGAGTGCAGTCAATAAAAACACCTTAATAAGTTACACTTATTAAGGTATTTTTATTGACTGCACCCCCAACTATTTCTTCCTTGTATTAGAAGTTACAGTCAACCAATTCTTCTCTAAAAGAGTCACATTATCTTTACAATTACAAATAATTAATATCTGAAAATCTCTTTTTAAATATCAAAGTGCTGAACCATTCACTGAATGATCGAGTAAGGACTTTAAAACAATATTAATAAAGCAACGGAAATCGACATCATTCCTAGCAAAATTATAAAAACTTGCGGAAAAGCAGGGTTCACCATATTGGATTAAAAGGATATGGGAGAATTATAAAATTGCTAGAGAGTAGTAAGAATCTATAACTATTCCGATCCACATGACTGATCGTAATAACTATCGCAGAATCTAACCCTTACCGGCTTCCTATATAATATTCTCGATTTAAATTGTTCAGCTGCCCTTAGCTGCATTACTTTAAGTTGTAAATAAACATGGATTCCAGGTACTGTAGTAGTGTACATGAAATAGAACAAGATCGGGGATTCCCATTTTACGTTTTTAATGACAGCATAACCAAGACTAATGGAAGTATGTGTACTTGAGGAGAATGGTGGGAGAGGGTAGTAAATGATGTAATAGCGAAATCCTCATACAAGAAGTATATCTTGCATAAATCCTTCGATGATAATTTTCAAGAATGCAAATTTACAAATATGTCAATATAATTTCACCTATACATATACAATATAACATACATACATCATACAACAAAGGTTTTCCATCAAGCTATAAATGAAAAATATCAACTATCAAATGATCATAAGCACCAATTAGGAGTAAAGACTCGTGGTTTTCCGGTAACATAAAAGGGTAAGTCAGGTACTCCTTTAAGATCCCTTGACCTGTAGTTAAATTAATTTATTTTTTATCAGTTTCAAGCCAAAGATCAAAAAAGATTCTTAATGCTCAAAAGAAGAATAATTAACAGAATGCTAATTATCCTAATGTTGAGCCGTATTCCACTAACCTGAAGGCTCGTAAGAGGGTGGAGTAGGGGACGGAATTTACGGCGTAGCATGAGGTGGGGAAAGGATGTTACCTGGACGGCGAGGGAGAGAGAGAGATTGAGATAAAGGGGGGTGAGAGAGTGAGAGAGGCTGAGAGTGGGTGGGACAGGGAGGGAGGGTGAGAGAGAGGGAGAAGATGCATCGACTGCTTGGGGTGGTTTCACCCCTCGCTTGTGACGTAGTACCTTACCTGGCGAGGAGGGGAATTCTTCCGCATGAGTGAGCCAGCCCTTGCAAGGAACGCGGAAATGGAAGAGGCAGCTATCATGTGTGCCATATAAGCATGTCGGTAGATGATTAATTATATTAATTAAATAAAATCAGATATTTAATGTAATTGAACTCCTAGAATTGGAAAGGGAAAAATAAATTAATTTAACAGTTAATCTGATTCTACAATTGAAAAAGTGGATATGGAAAAACAAATTAAAGCATATTTCTTATTGTAACATTTAATTATTATTTGATAGATTATTTTTTAATTTTGAAAATAAGTAAAAGGCATAGCATTCAATGGTATGGAATGTGCCAATAAATAAAAGGCTATTTTAAAGGAAAATAAATTAAGAACAACTAAATGGTGATTATAATATAGTTTTATCTATTTATATTGAATTCAAGGAGAAAAGGGTAAAAAAATATGTTCTTGATTTAAATAAAACTATTCATATTTATTTATATATGCAGATATTCACTATTTATAAAATCTGTTTGTCGTGTGTCATAGATAAATTAAATAACACAAACAAAGGAAATTATAGAGGAAATTCCAACAAAGCATTATTACAACAAAACGTTTAATGATGCTCTCTCCAAAATTAAACACCCCATTACTTCCTTATATTTATTGGAACGACTCCAATAAACAAATAATTATGCCTGTATTTAAACGTTTAATTACCGAACCAATTATACCCGAAATTGAAAGTTGAATATTAATATACTTCTGATGAAACTAATGACATATATATACTAACATACAGCTTTTGTCCCTAAATAACATTTTTATTTGGTGTCCAGTCTATAACGCAATGCTAGTATTGATCCTTTCCCAAGTAGTTTTATAGTTTGAAATACTAATGCTCAGTTAGGTTTACAATATAATATTAATTGAAAAAGATGATTGAGATTAATCAAATTCCGAGGATAAATTAAACCTTATAGTAAATATAAATGAGACAAATATAGAATAGAAGCACCAATTATTTTCCATAAAGTCTTCAAAATATAACATTTTTATAGTATATAAATGCTTTATAGTTTATAAATCACTAATAATAACCTAAAACCAGAATGCCTAATATATATTACACTTTAAAATAAATATAAATGAGACATATTTAGGTTTATATCATGAAATATATATAAACGAGAGAAATTTATAGCCAACAATAATGTTGAATATACCAGGAGAGGCAGGTAATAAAAAATAAGTAAATTAACTGAATATTATAACTATCAAAGAAAACAAAAAAAATCGAAAAAAAAATCATTTTCCTTTAAATCTTTAAAAAAGTTCCATTGTTTAAAAATGCAAATCAATAACATAACGCAATATAAAATTCAAATTTAAAACTACATGAAATTGCATTATTATAATTTACATACTATGTACATTTATTTTTTTATTTTTACGATGGAGCCTGCAGTAGTTTTAAATGTTCTTTTCTTCTATTTTTCATTCGTTTCCCCTATTTGTACTTCCTTTCTTGTCTGTTTTTCTTTTTGGTCTTTCTAAAAAGCCTAAGGTATTCTGAAGTTTCTTCTTAAGTGAAGAACTTCCTTCAATATTATAATATATTATTATTATAGTAGTATTTCATATTATATTAGATTGAAACATAGACATCATAATATTATCTCAGATATCGGACAGATTAAGAAAAAACAAGTTTTGACGATGTTCCTTCAAAAATTTGTTATGCCTTATTTAAAAAAAGTTCAAAATTAGTACCATATCTTGTCTTCGGACTCTCGATTTTGAACATATACTTTCGTATTTTTACAATGAAGATCATTACAGAGAATTTTATGTAGAAAAAAAATCTGTTTGCAAGTGATTGAAAATGACAGATTGCTAAATAACCGATTTTTTTGTTTAATTTAATGTATGATCAAATATTCTCGCGCCTGGAGGAATTGGAAAAATATAAATTTTTTATTTTTTGTATTTAGCTGATAAAACAAAAATAGCATTTTTGTATCTGATTTCTATTAAATCGACTAAAGCGCCAAACTTCTTTTTCCATTGTCAGGTATAGGCCCTTGATCTTAACGTTGAACTCAGTTCATAAAATGTTACTAGCTCTGGTACAATGTCATTAAAAATTAATTTTATATTATATTCAACATCGTATCGGAATTTCAACCATACTGTCATGCAATTTATGTTGTATGTTTATATGAGGATAATCTAGAATTTGAAATGGTTTATGGAGCTGTATAGTTCTTCCCTTGAAAGAATCCGACTACAGCCCAAATCCATAACCCAGGTTGCAACTTTAAATTGTAGACAATTGATTGGTTGTAATAAGTAATCTGTAGCAGTTTAAATAATGTTTAGGTTATGTATTTTTAAATATATTTTAATGTAAGGAAGAAATAGTTGGGGGTGCAGTCAATGAAAACGCCATAATAAGTGCATACTTAATTATTGTGTGCCGACGTTTCGACCTACAATGTAGGCCATCTTCAGGGCTATGAGAGAGAAACAAACAGAACATCAAATATATAAATATAAAATATAACATATAAATATAAAATATAACATTCATAACAACATGTATAAAGTATAAATACAAATATAAACTATAACATTCTGTTATATTCACATCATATTTTATATTTATACAACTTCATTCTAATTGTATACAGTTATAATTAAACTAGTTTTTTTCTAAATCCTTCATATTCCACCTTTTTTTATATTTTGATCTTCTCATTTTGTATCTTTCTGTTTACCTCCTCATTTTCCTTTCCCTTTATATTATGTTTAATTTTTTATCCTTTCTGTACATTTATTTTCTGTATTTTATATTCGTTATCTTTAATTATTATATCTGTCACTATTTTAATTTCTGTTCATTGTCTTTAATTTTATTATATCTACCTCTATTTTAATTTTAGTATATTCTGTCACTATTTTAATATTCGTTATCATTAATTATCATATCTGCCACTATTTTAATTTTCTACATTACATGTCGCTATATTCTTGTAACTTTAACGTTTTTTATATTTTTTTTTTCTGTTGTTTCTCTCTCATAGCCTCATAGAAGATGGCCTACATGGTAGGTCGAAACGTCGGCACACAATAAATAAGTATGCACTTATTATGGTGTTTTCATTGACTGCACCCTCAACTATTTCTTCAACAACCAGAGAGTAAACAACAACCAGAGCAAACAAGTATGTGAAAGATCGGATCTGACGGCTTAGTGACCGTTGCAAAACCAGTGTAGCAACTGATGGTGCTCTCTGACAGAATAGGAAGTTCAGGAACCGTTACGACTTCAGGGCTGAGAGGATATTCAATAATATTTATAAATAAATATTAAAATACTGTTCTTTTACAACATTTCAAGCAATAAAACATCACACGAAACATTGAATGTGAATGTTAATTAAACAAACCAAGCCAGAAAACATGCCATTTGTTCGATTTTACGAGAAGACGAGCAAGAGACAATATCTCAGTTATGAGTAAAAACCACTTATGGGTGAATGTTCAGCTATTATAATCATTTCAGAAAACATTGTTCTTGTATATTCTTTCTAAATACGAATTTCTAGTTAAAAATATCTCTCAACATACATGGAGTATAAATGTTCATTTATCTGAACAAATCACCATTTCCCATAACTTACTCTCCCATGCCCACACATCCTAGTACTTACAAAAAAATAAATAATACTATTCTTCTCTTATACCTAAGTTAAAAAACCATGAGAATAAAACTCTGTTTGTTAATTATGTATAATTACTATGCCCAGGTTCGCAGTCCGGCAGGTGGCCTCAAGATAATTTAATGGGAGTAAAAAATCCGTAGTTTATCCTTCGGATGGGACGTAAGATGGTGGTCCCGATACTGCGCAGTGCCAAGTAATCTTTAAAGATCCCTATACTAATTATACACGTATATGCAAAAGTAAGGGGTTCCCACCGTTGCATCGTCCGATTAGCCATAGCAGCATAAAATGGCGTTAAATGAATAAACGACAATAACAAAGCTTTTATTAGCTTACTCACCCATTTACAGGTTACATATATTATTATTAATAACAATAAAAATAATTTATGAAAAATAAATACCCTGTCCATTGAGGCAGCAGCAATGTTCCGTTATAGTGAGGATTAACAATCAATAACTGTAGACTAATAGCTTGAAGTATAAATGTGAAGTTTATCTATAAAAAATGCGTTTTCCTGAAGGACTGGCTGACTGACTGACGGAGGTATCAACGCACAGCCTAAACCGCTGATCGTAGAGACCTGAAAGTTGAAGGGGTGTTCTTTGGATGATGTAGGCATCCGACAAGAAAGGATTTTCCGAAATTCTATCCCCTAAAAAATGGGGACGAAGTTTATTACTCGCAAAATCTAAATATTTTCGCTGAACAATGTTTCTTGTTCTCAAGCTTTTTACTTAACAATAAGAATACATAGGTATAAAAATTACTTTTTTGTTCTGTTTATTCAGTTAGTTTATTTTTCACTAGTCAAGTATTATTTATTATTATATTTAAAAAATACAATTGTAAGTGAATGCAAAAGTACACTTTGTGATGTAGGCATTAAAAAGCTGTAGGTATTATAATATATAATACATAATATTGAAATATAATACAATATTGAAATATGCATAGTAAATAAAAATACGTAATCACTAAAGTACAGTTAACATCTAGGTACCTCTCTTTTAGTCATCTTAACTAACATTTTCTTTCTTACTCCATTTATTTCATCAACATTGATTTATTATTATTATTATTATTAAAAATCGATCTTCCCTATCTGCCTGTGAATGTTTAAAAGTGAGTAAAAATGATTCTTAGTGAGTTTATCTGTACGTAAATGTCTATATTTCAACTTGCACCAGGAATCCTCTGAAGCATACACCACCCGGAGATCCGAACGGGGGAATAGTTTACCTTCGGATAACGAGCGTTTTACCTTAGAAAGATCTATTACTATTACAGATATTTTTTAAGTAACACATAATGTTAGTAGGGCGTTTTAACCTACGTTACATCCCTCAAGCAAGCCTGAGGCGAGGGAGGGGGGGCGCTCACACTGTTGATCAGTGAGTCCATCGGACTTAGCCGGGGTGAACTTGCAAGGAATTTCCTCCAACTATCCCCAGATCTGCAAACCGTGGGCCGTACTGATGAAAATATTCCTAACATTTTCTTTCAAAACTTGTTAAGCGAATAACGATGAAATCAAGATTATTCTGTTGCTATGATACTTGAGTATATTTATATTAAAGAAAGAACGAATTTTTTTCTCATTTGTTAAATGATTTTCTTATGGATTAGTCAATTTAAAACAAGAAAATTAGTATAAGAGAATTTCGGGAAATATCAAAGGATCCTTAGCGCCAATGGTTGAAGAGTCTTATAGAGTTTAAGCATTGCAGAAGAAGTTACAACTCCATCACGAAGCTAATTCACGTAAGTAAAAAAAATTTTTTTATGTATAAATATTTAGTGAAAACTATTTTTACGATGCTTTGTTAAGCATGCATTAACTAATTTCCTCTACGTTTTAATTCATCATCGAGTTTTATATTACAATAATATTTTCCCATATTCAAAAATAAATATGTTTGAGACATAAGTTCTTTTTATGAGTAATAATAATATGAAGCATGAATGCTTGAATACTGTCTTTTTCAGACTACAAAATCGATGATGGATCAAAACAACAAACTCGATGATAAATTGAAACGAAAGAAAATGTTATAAAATATAAATTTCCAAAAATTGGAGTTGGTAAAGTTTTTTTTTTTTAAATTGGTTTAAAAAAAATTATAATGGAGTTCGTAGGAGAAACTAATTATATAATTTAGCTCGAGATGAATTTTTTTTTTCACATCCTCCAAATTTTTATTTACAATATAGTACAATTTACAATGAATTTATATATAATACAAATGCTTATAAATAAAAAGCCTTCTGTTACCTTTCGGTATTTTAAGGCGTTACAATGTGAGTCCGCTGAAGGCGGTTTTTACTCGAACCGGCTCAGAGCCGCTGACTTTATACAATGCAAATGCAAAATAGGGAGGGGCGGATCAAGAATAATGGTAGAAAGAAGAAAGTGAAGGAAGGAAGAAGGAAGACGAAGGAAAGATAAGGACAAGGGAGTACTTACCCCATCCCTAGATCAAATATAAGCACATCGACCAAGGGAACACTGCCCTGCCATCTCCCAGGTCTGGGGGGTGGTTTTAAATGCCTAAATAGGAAGTTCGCACAGGTCTTCAGCCCATCAAAAAATTTGATGTGCCTCCGACCTATGTATTCGGGCACCAAGGGAAGCCGAAGCTCCTCCCGGATGGTGCTGTTAAGTGCTCCCTCGAGCGATGTGCCACTTACGATCTTTCTAAGGATAGAGTTCTGGTAATGCTGCAGGCGCTGCAGCGTTGTTTTGTAGAGGTCCCTCAGTAGCGGTGCACCATAGAGCAACGTAGGTCTTATGATGGACTTGTAGATTTGCAATTTCAACCTCAGTGAGAGCTGCGGCGACAAGAGAAGATGGTATAGCCTGTGGGATTTCTGTCGTGCCAACTTCAATCTTGCCTGAACGTGCTTTGAGAAGGAGATGTCTATCAAAGGTAACGCCAAGGTAGAGGATTGAAGTGGATAATCTTCTATCCTCTCAGTCCACGGTAAAAGTCTTCGGTAGAGGTTTCCTACTCACACTCTGAAATGACATTACGATGGCATCCGTCTTAGACGGATTCACCCTAATGCCAATCAGTTTCAGCTCGTTCACTATGGTTTCAGTCGCCATTTGTGCCTTGTTAAGGGCATGTGGGGCGCTGATGCTGGTGGCGTAAATCTCAATATCATACGCATATGCTGCTACCATTGCTCCTGGATGCTTCATTGCGACTACGGGTGCTGTGAAAATCACAAACATCAGTGGCACCAATACAGAGCCTTGAGGTACTCCACAGGTGGTGGTGCTAGAAGTCGAGTAACTGTTACCGACTCGTACGACGAATTCTGAGATAATTTAATTTAATTGGATCAGCTCGAGATGAATGAATTTGCATAGACAAGTGTTACATTAATTGATTATATTTGCAACGGGAGTGAAATAAACACATTTTTTAAAATTTTAATTATTATTTTAATTATTAAATTTAGTGTGACGCTTTTTAGCAAATTCTTCTATCTTCTCTAGTATTAGACCTGGGTGTAGTTGACAGGTACAAACCAAGGAGCGTTTACTGCGATCCGTGGGATTTTATTTTGGAAGGTTTGCAATATGCCTACGTTTGTTAGGTCTTCGAATGTTGTCAACACGAGTTTTTAATTGACATAGGCGCTCCTTGGACTAGTACGTTAATTTTTCTAAATTTGTCTCAGATTTTAATTTTTGCTTGGATATTTTTGAGGAATTCCTGGTGTTAGTTCAGGTGGATCCTCTCGATTTTTATTGAATTTATCGGTCCCTTTTTCTTTTTCACTAGTTATTTATTCACGTGCTAATTCTTGCAAGATTTGTACTTCATTATGATCTTTTTGAACATATAGTTCTGTAATATTAATATCAGTTTGTTTATGATTATCTTGTATAATTCCGAAAGTTATTTCGTTTGGAGTTAGTTTTAAATTTGTATCTAGCGTATTGTTGTATGCCGAGCCTGCGATTCTTAATTTTTGTTCAAAAGTATACAGTATACATAAAGTTAATTTTAGTTCAAAAGTAATTTTTTCTTTTCGTGTGAAATTAGTCTTAATAATTCGGTCAATGTTAGGTGTACCCTGTTAAGTAACCCTAAAGAGTTTGAATGGTTAGTAGATGTAATGGTGGGTTATATTATTATAATCACAAAACTGTTGAACTAAATTAGTCCTAGTCTTCTTCATCTCTGTATCATTCGTAAAGTGATCTGTGTGGGTGTTGGGAAGTATGATCAATAAGTCGTTCTTTTATTTGTTTCAATATCTCCGTTTATTCATAAAATATTTACATAAATAAATATTTACAACTTCTCTCTCTAGATCCTCATAGAATTGCTCCTTATCTAGAACATCGGCATCCTTTGTTAGGGCGTACACTTGCATAACACTTAATTTTCCTATTGATAGTTACATGATCGCCACTATTATTCTTGAAGAGATTGGCTCCTAGTCTTTTACTTTGGCAAACAGCCTTTCTCAGACATGATCATGCCTACGCCCTCCTTGGCCCTCAGTCCAGCCGCCTCTCCTGAGTAAATAAGCACATAGCCTTTGTCAAGCCTCACTTATCCTTGTCCTTTCTTCCTTACTTCTCCAATTCATAGGATTTCTACCCTGTTGGCCTTCATCTCCTCCACTATTTCAATATCTTTTCCAGTTAATATTTGTCTTTATATTCCACGTTCCAAATAAGATGTCCTTTCAAGCGCCCTGTCGTAACCATTGTGTCTGACCTAATCCGAGAGAACTTTGTGTAATTTGAATCGATGATTTTCTTCTTATAAGGATAAAGTAGGTTCATTCGTCGAATTTAGGATTAATCGTCGAATTTAGGTTTATTCGTCCCACAACCCCAATTTTCTTCGTACGTCGATTACTAATAGATCTGAAACGATCAATAGTAGTTCCAAATCCATCAAGATTTTATACCTTGAAGATCATAGACGATTGTGGACTAGACCTACTGGGGATACCACATTAAAAGAAACGCACCCCGGCACTCAACCTCTGCGGTGGTGTGGAAACGAGTGCATTATTTATAAATATTATTTAAAAAATTAATATTATTTAATTGGCTAGGAATTTGGAGAAAAACAATAAGACCTTTCCAAAATGTAGATCATTATTTTTCCCGAAGTAGCCACTTTTTAAACATTTTTATTTAATGACTGCCCATGCTGTTCAAGTTTATTTTATAATGAAAATAATATTATTTTATAATATAATAAAAAATAATGAATTCTTTAATCGTCTCTTGTTTAAGCTTTCGGTGTAGTTGACTGCTTCGTACAAACCAGGGCGCGTTTACTGCGATTCGTAGGATTTTATTTTGGAAAGTCAGTAATTTGTTTCGCTTAGTTGTTGACACTGCATCCCACACTTCACAACCGTACATTAGTAGAGGTCTAATAATGGTTTTATAAATTAATAAGGCTATTTCTGGTTTTAATCTAGATTTTCTATTAATGTTATTTTATATTATAACCTTTAATGTTATTTTATATTATGACCACCCGGCCACGCGTTGCTGTGGCTAAGGTTTTTGTTATATTACATTGTAGTAAACTAGTTAAGAGGATTGGTAGGAGAACATCAGTCATGGGGACCACCATGCTTTTTTACATAGATGTCATTTGTAAAAAAATATGGCGACCTCCATAACAGATTTTCTACTACCGTAACCCCTTAATACAATGAAATTATTATTTACGAACGAAGACGGAAACGTTAAAGCTGGTATAAAATTCCACTGGAATTTGATTTGAAGGGGAAGGACTTTGAACACGATTGATTAAAATTTTCGTACAGTTGATATTAAGCAAAAATCAATACAAAAGAATAAATTTTAAAATTTATTATTATTTTTATTTAAGTTTGTAAAAAATGAGTATATTAAAAAGTTGTTAGTAAATAACATGTGACACTTAAACTTATGAATGAGATAGGGTAGGGCAGATAGTCTTAAATCTTTAACAATAATATTAATTATTTTGAATTATAAATAATTTTAATTTCAATTTAATTTAGCACTAATCGGTGCACAATATTTTTTGTTAACCTATCTTTAGCTAACACAAATAGATTCGACGGTTAAGAAGTCTCAAGGCCAAACAATGTCCATTTGTGGTTTAGATTTGGAAAATCCATGCTTTTCTCATGGGCAACTATATGTTGCATGTTCACGTGTAGGGAAACCGTCGAATCTATTTGTGTTAGCTAAAGATAGGTTAACAAAAAATATTGTGCACCGATTAGTGCTAAATTAAATTGAAATTAAAATTATTTATAATTCAAAATAATTAATATTATTGTTAAAGATTAAAGATTATCTGCCCTGCCCTATCTCATCTGCCCTACACGTGAACTTGCAACATATTGTTACGAAATCCAGATGACGTTCTGTTTGAAACTGATTTAAGCAAGTTGTCTGCAACTTTTAAAAATGAATTAGGTACTGTTAAAAATGAGTTAAGAAATGTAGAAAATAATCTAGGTAATGAATGAATTAGGTACTGTTAAAAATGTGTTAAGTAATGTAGAAAATAAGCTAGGTAATGAATTAAGCAGTGTAAAAAATGAGATAGGTACTGTTAAAAGTGATTTATTGGATACATTAGAGTTTAAGTTAGGCACATTAGAGACTAAGTTAATGGAAAATGTTGAGAATAAGTTAGCTAATGTAGATAATAAGTTAGCCGATGTATAAAGTAGCTAATGTAGAATCTAGGTTAGGAGGAAAACTGAATTCAATTAAAAACGAACTTAGGCTTAGAGTAGAAGCTCTTGAGTGACGAATGAGCAATCCACCAACGAACAACACCGACCGTTCCACCAAGGGCAGCCTTCATAACACCATTACGCCCGCCAATGCTGGGACGCCACCTACTCACAACACCATTCCAGTATTCGACGGAAAGACGCCGTGGGAGGACTACATGACTCTCTTCGAGACAGAGGCTTCGATCCACGGGTGGTCAAAAGAGACCCAAGCTTCAGCGTTGTGCCTAGCCTTGCGTGGAGACGCCTTGGGAGTACTGCAGGGGATGCCCATGTCGGAGCGGTCTAAATACGGAGAGCTGATTAGAAGACTGGAGATGCGTTTTGGCCGCCGACGCATGGATCAGCTTTATCGCTCACAGCTGAGAAGCAGGATCCAGAAGACCAACGAGACACTACAGGAATTTGAGGCAGACATTGCACGGCTGGTGAGGAATGCTTACCCATCGGTCACCGATGTCTACGAGAGCCTGGCTGTCGACAAATTCCTGGATGGACTTCGGGACCCCGAGACGCAACAGGCAGTGAAGCTCGCCCGGCCAAAGACTTTGGGAGACGCATTATCTCAGGCCATGGAGTTCGAGGCTGTCAGGCAGTCAGTACGGGGCCATGCACGAGTTCGAGCAGCAGAAGCGGAGCCTAATGTGATCCCTAGCGTCGAAGACATAGTGATAAAGGCTTTGGAGGCCCTCAGGACCCGTAAGAAGAAGATACGCTGTTGGAGCTGCGGCCAACTTGGACACCCTAGAAGCAAGTGTCCGTCCAAGAAGTAAGAAAAGCCACAGGAAGACCAGTAGAGTGGCGTCATTAGGGAGCAGAACAAACAGCTTCTACATTGATGGAATGGTGAATGGGCAGCTGCGAAATCTTCTACTGGATACCGGCGCAACCATGAGCTTGAACTCGAAGGCAGTTCCCGCTGAGAAGATTATACCAACGACTTCGACATTACGGACTGCCACAGGAGAGCCAGCCAAGGTCTACGGGGAGACAGTTGCCACCTTCATCATCGGAGATCAACATCTGAAGCACCGCGCTCTCGTGGCAGAAATAAATGAAGATGTCATATTGGGCATGGACTTGATGATCGCATACGGGATCAAGCTGGATATGGCAAGAGGTGTGATGACGCTGGGAGACGAAGTCATCCTTCGGCAAGGAAAGGATCTCTACGCACGAGTGCTCCTACTAGAAGAAACCACTTTACCTGAACGGAGCCAAATCGTGACGCATGGGGCGGTCGAAGGACACCTCCCTGAGGGTCAATGTGTGCTTCTTGAACCTGGAAAACACGAAGAACAGGAGATCGGACGCGGCGTACTGGTCGCAAGGTCTCTCATCAAAGTCGGACATACCACCCCAATTCGGCTAATAAAAGGGGAAGGAAAAGGAGAAGGGAAGCCTGGGCAAAGCTGAACAAACTGGAATTGAACGCAATGAAAACCCAGGCCAATGTTCTAGGTTACAACTCCTTCCTTGCAACTATCCCCACCCTTCCAACATTAATCCTAAACGACCACCCCATCAGTTTCAACTCCTCCGTTAAAAACCTAGGCATTACCATTGACCAAAACCTTTCCTGGAAACCACATGTCACCCAAATATCCCGACGAATAATTAGTTCTCTAAAATTATTCCATCGTTCTCGGCATCTCCTTACACAACCTACTCGGAAGCTGCTCGTATCACCCTCATCTTCCCCCACTTCGACTACTGTAGTGTGGTATACGGGGGCCTCTCGAAAATGCTTGAGAGCCGCTTAAAAAGAATAATGAACTGCTCTTTAAGATTTGTCCTTGGTACACCGAGGCGATCCCGGGTGTCACATCACTATGATGAGTTAAAGTGGCTCTTCCCTCCCATCCGTAGACAATATTTCCTTAGCGTTTTTCTATACCAATCCATCAACTCGCAACACCCTTTATATATCTATAGTCTCCTCCCATTCAAATCCTCTGTCCAGCACCACAAAACAAGATCTCGCCTTTCCGATTTCTACATTCCTTCCCACAGAACTAAGGCATTCGAGCGCTCCTTCCTCGCCCGCTCCACCACTGTGTGGAATTCAATCCCTCCTTTCATTCGCGATTCCTCTTCACTAGCTTCATTTAAATCCCTGCTTTTCCATCATCTCTTGGCATCTCAAAAAGTCGCTCTCCAAGCAGGTCAAATGTCTGCTTGAATATATCTCGTATTTTAAACTCGATCCCGCTACCCTTTGTTTTGTTTATTTTTCCAACAACACAATTAAAGAGTTTTGAACAATGAAGCACAAATAATTAAAAAGCAGAAATAATTTCACTGTATTATCTTCATTATAATATGAATTTAATTTACACTTCAGTCTAAGTAACACGTGGTAACACCAAAAATTGGAAAAGTAAAAACAATTGAATTTCACTGTATTTCGTTTACTACAAAATAAATGTAACTTATACTTTAGCCTCAACATCACATGGTATACATAGCTTCAAATAGCGTGAAGCGGAAGGGGAAATTATTAAAAGAAAAACAAGACAAGAAGAAAAAGAACGTGGAAAAGATTTGTCGAGTTCAATTAGATGAAAAAAAAGTTGAATTGAGAATTTCTATTTAAATTATTCAAGATGATAAATACGGTGGACTATTGACGTTGTAAACTGCGCAGGCGCAATGGGCTCTATAAATCAAATAACCCTCTTACAGATATTCAAATAAAAATTCTAAAAAATAATTTACTTGTTTTTGTAAAAATAATGTATGACGTATAATCAATTCTTGTTATGTAAAGATGGAATATAATTTATAATAATTTAAATAATTTTGTTAGCAGACGATTTTAGATTATTTTTAGAGGAATTAAGTTTATTAATTATTGATTGATTTTATTGTTATAAAAAAAGACAACTTTATAATCGTTCCAACCACGGAAATTCTACTACCAGTCTCCAAAACAATTTTCAGTGCGTGTTATCTTTTTCATTTTCTCTGATATTTTTCAGTAATGATACGATATTACGATAATTGATTAGCTAACTGCAACTTTTCAGATTATCGTTTAATATTTTAACTTACGGAAACAGAACGCATCGTTCACTACAGACACTACACTTTTCGGCTAGATAGAACAGTCTTGACAAAACCTTTATATTTTGTTTTCTGCAGATAGGGAAGTAATTCAGGATAAGATGCATTTTTTTCCCAAAAAAATTCTACAATATTATTTCTAAAATTTTGAATAATTATTTTGTCACCTTTCCCCAGTTATAGTTTTAATTACACTCTTTGTAGTATAATAAACACAAGATCAATCCGATTCCGAGCTTTTGTATCCGGGGATGTTCCATATACTTATGAACAATACTACATTTAAATGTAAAACGTTCGATAATTTTTTATTTTTTAATCGCAAATTTAATTAGTTGTATCCCATTATCACTTATAAAATCTTTCTTCACTAACAATCGTATAATATTTTTGTCTTCCCACATTCGTATTTGATAATATTGATTTTATATTTGGTTGTTTATTGCAAACCCTCTCTAGTTTATAATAAAAGTTTTAATTAATTTTATCATCACTAACTTCGGTAGAGGAATTTACGCTTATCAACGCTGTTTTAAATACCTCTAAAATTCGACTACAGATATTTCACTCAATGCTGAAAATAATTTATTCTTAAGTAGGTATCAATTATTTAAACGATCGTTGCCGCTACCTCCATACCAAATAGAGTTTGTCCCTTTCTTAAACGACCCCATCTTCTGACCTGCAAAACTCTTGCATTGCCACAATATCTAAATCTCGTTGGCGATCAATTTTCAAACTCAAAGTTTTATGTTCCAAATCCTGCTGCCTAATTCTCGGTTTATTAACGTCTCCGAACCAGTCCACACTAGGCAACCCGAATTGTGGATTTTAACTATTATTTTTTTACCTCGAAGGATTTCTAACTATTAATTACTAATGTTAAGAACATTTATTCTGTTAAGAATATTTATTAGAAAATGTATTCTACAGGTTGTCACTTCGAGATGAGTCGCATCTTTAACCATTCATTCCTCTCCCTTTTAATATTTTCCAAAAATACAAGTTATAGTGAGCTCTAGTATTTAAAATGGAATATAGTTTTGAGTAATGAGTAGATTTGGAAATCGTTTCATCAAATAATAAAAGTTTCAACTAATGTTTCAAAGTATAGATGATAATTGTTTGTTGTTTCATATAGAAACGTTTATGAAATGCTTATACATATTCATTTCCCATAAATTCTCTTTTCCATATTATTTACCGTTTCATCCAGGAAAGAGATAGAACAATATATTTATGTCGTCAACATTACAATGGACACCTGTAAGTGTCACCTCCATACTACTACTAGCAAATGGTTAAGAGGAATAATTAACCGAAAGAGCGCAGTGTTGCCACAATACGAAAACAAACATTCCCCCCAAGAAGGTGTGACTGGGCCCCCACCAGCGACCTTGGCAATGTCTGCACTGCATTCCATAGAGCTGCTCCATTAAAAAAAAAAAAATGATGAGTATATTTCACTTATAGAATGATTACGTGTACTATTCCTCATTTTTCTGTATCGCATCAGTTCCGTAGCTTGTCGCTTCCAGTTATTTAACATTATATTTTACTTTGCATTCCTTTCCTTTTTAATATTCTCGAAAGTTAAATTAATCGTGAGTTTTAGAATGACAAAAAAGAGTTTAATTATGGTAATAGGCGTAACGAGGGGGAGGGGTTATTGGGGATGTAACCCCTCCATTGCTTAGAAGAAATTAAAAAAAAAAATTGAAAGTAACAATTTAAAAAAAATAAAAATTTGAATGATAGGACTACAGAATGAAAACTTTACAGAAGATGGGAAAAGGATTCTCAGTTGAATGGGAATTCAATGTCACAAATGAATGGCATACACGAAGGTGAATAGTTCATAGAAATATATA
Organism: Arma custos; assembly: GCA_037127475.1. Classification (NCBI taxonomy): domain Eukaryota; kingdom Metazoa; phylum Arthropoda; class Insecta; order Hemiptera; family Pentatomidae; genus Arma; species Arma custos. The sequence continues at coordinate 67,674,459 of CM073764.1, read as the reverse complement.
TTTCATCATAATTCGCAGAATCATACTTTATAAGAAGAGAAACAATTTGCTATTTATTTATGCAGCCCCGGTGAATAATTGGTTAATGTCGAATTTTGTCCAGAAGAATTTGAAGGAACTTATTGTGGGAAGCGGAGTCGTGTCATTCGGTTTGAAATGGAGTTGTAATATAAGTAACAACCCCTTTTCAAACCAATCCCTGACCAAGTCCCTTAATTACTGCGAGATTAACACGATTACGCTCCCCTAATTACAAGAAACTCATTTCCAAAAAAATTCGATTTAAACATTTACAGGAACATTACAAGTATTGATGATGAAATAACCTAATAATAAGTAACTCAGTTTTTTATTCTATAGACAGTAATAGTTATAATAAACTATCAGTAATAAAATTATGGTATCTGTTCCCCAGATTGTCGCTTCGAGCTGAATTACAACAAGTTTATACTGTTTATTTATATCATTCTTAATATTTTCAAAAATACAAGTCCTCGTAAACTTTAGTATGAAAAAGAGAATATATTTATGGGTAATGAGTAGATTTCGGTAATCGATTCATCAAGAAATAAATGTTTAAACTAATGATTATTATTATAAACGATATGTGTTTGTTGTTTCATATAGAAACGTTCATATCTAGATGAAATGCTTATGTAAGTATTTCTCTTAACACAACACATTTAAACACATTTCTCTTAATTACATTCTTTTTTATTATAAGGTCAATCCATTTCAAATCACCCAGTCACTGTTGTTCAACATTTTTTATTTTCCTGATTCTTTCATCATGGATTCCCTATGGGTAGACATTAACAAAACTCCAATAGAAAAAACGTATAAGGTATATGTTTTAAATGGCAGCCATTTTAAAATGGCGATTTGGCGAATTTGATAAATATACGGGGTTTGCGGTAAATTGTATTGCCAAGCTGGCAAGTAGTTACAAGTAAAGTTTAACACAAAAATATAGAGAAAAGCATTAGTGTGTGTATACTTTACGCGAGTACAGAAGAAGTAATTAAAAGTGTATTGTTAATTTAGTGATGGAATCATCATTTAACTTAGTCAGTCAAGAAATTTGGCATTAATGTGGTTTTAGTCAGTTTTGAAAATCCGTAGAACAAAAAGGAGTTCATTCTCAAGACTAAAACTTATACAACTGGTAGTAGTATGAGTAATCAACACAGAAATAAAATATTATTAGTGAGTCTCTTTTCCTACCTAAAAATTTATAGTCTTAAAAATTAACGATTTTTATTTTTTTCCTGAGATTTTAGAGAAATAGTTTGACTGACTTTTTTGCATGATAGGAAAAATTAAGTATAGTCGTTTTGATGACCATTTCATGCTGAACACGCTGGTTCTTAAATTATTCTGATATCTTGAAAAATGACTTTGCAATACAATTTTCCGCAAACCCCGTTTCTTTATCAAATTCGCCAAATCGCCATTTTAAAATGGCTGCCAATTAAAAAATATACCTTATACGTTTTTTTCTATTGGAGTTTTGTTAATGTCTACCCATAGGGATAAAAGAATCAGGAAAATAAAAAATGTTGAACAACAGTGACTGGGTGATTTGAAATGGATTGACCCTATAATAAAAAAGAGTGTAATTAAGAGAAATGTGTTTAAATGTTTTGTGTTACGAGAAATACTTCCAACCAACAAACACATATATATCGTTTATAATAAGAACCATTAGTTTAAACATTTATTTCTTGATGAATCGATTACCGAAATCTACTCATTATTTTATTTTCAAGAATAATAAAAAAAGAAACGAATGAAAAGTAAAAACTTGTTGTGACTCAACTTGAAGAGACAACCTGCGGAATAATTACCGCAATTAAGTTTATATATATACCAAAATCTAACCATATATATATTCCATTTTTCATGAAGTTCACGAGGACTTGAATTTTTGAAAAATATAACAATAAATGAATAAAAATGAAACGAATATATAGTTAAAACTTCTTTATAAATAAAGGAGGGTCAGAAAAAAAAAGAAGAAAAAGAGTTGAGGCTCAACTAGAAGCGACAACCTGCAGAACAGATGCCTTAATTATTTCTTAAATTAGTCTTTCTTTATTAACTTCAGGAATGCAGAATAATGAATTCTTCATTCGTTACTCTGCTTTTGAACATCATCGACATTGCATGTTCGATCTTTTGACTGGGTTATTCTTTCCGCTTGCAATTTTAATTATTCGTGAATCAATCCTAAAGCAATCGGTATGGATCGAAAACGAAAACTGTTTTTTTTCACATTCGATGCTTTGCTTGGGATGTGGTTGGCTGCCCAGAATAATGTTTTCTATATTTTTAAATTCCTTTAATCACTGACATTTCCTCCTGGAACACTTGCGTATTCCGGGCGAACGCTTGGACCCAGGACGTCCCAAATTTCCGTTTATATTCCGCTGGGATGTTTGCGAGGTCCGCCGAGGCCGGCAACTCCCACAACGGTCAACGGATCGATAGTACAGCCCCCTAATGCTCTACAGTCACCAGTTTCGGAAATATTGTTCATCAAAATGGAACGACCATTTATCAGTCCATGAAGTGCTATCTACACATATATGTGTAGGTAGCGATCGGTGGGGACTATGAGTGCATATATGCGTTTTTCATTTTTTTTTTATGAAAAAACTACATGGAATTATGATTAAGATATTACGTATAACTCTATGTGAGACCATTACGTACGTATAACTTTACCTACGGCATTACAGAAAGACTTAATCAAAAAATAAAATAAGTTAATTGCTAAATGGGAAAAGCTTCTTGACTCGTTAATTATAAATACTTTCGGTTGAATTAATCTTTAAGTGTGCCTTTTTAAGATTGATTTCTGTTTACATTTCTATTACACATATTGTGTGGGTCGTTGTGTAGGTTGCGCTGGTCACTGAAAACAGTGAAACATGGAGAGAAGACTATGTGCCTGGGAAAGAAAATTGCTCAGAAAAATACATGGTCCAATCTACTCTGAGGGAAAGTGGAAAATTAAATAATGCATTTAAAAATGCTCTCAAATCTTCATTTTTTTCTATGATCAGCCGGATATAGTAAACGGATATAGAATAGCGAGGTGATACTCGAAGACATGGACGTCCTAGAATATGGTGGTTAGACGACGTTGAAACGGATCTGCGACAACTTGGAGTGAGAGGATGGAGAGCGGTTGAGGCTGATAGAACAGCCTGGCGTAAAGTCTGTGATGAGGGTCATGCCCTTCAAGGGCAGTAACGCCAAAAAAAAAATAGTAAAAATCCTTAAAGGTATTTTTTAAAAGTAAATTTCAATAAACTTATAATTTTTTAAAAATAATTTTTTTCTGTAACTAATTTATATTTTAAGGTAATAAAAAATTATGGATCTCACCCATTTTATATATATATATATATATATATATATATATATATATATATATATATATATATATATATATATATATATATTTATTAAAACAATAACATATAGCCAGAAGACTTGATTCTTTTACATATTTTTGTAACAAAAACATTAACTTATAATTTGACATTATTTATAAGTTATACTTTTGCATTTAAATAATAAATAACGAAATAATTAAAACATATTTTGGGATTGTTAGTACTTGTTATATTTTTCACTCAAGATATATTCCTCGGCATGGTCCGGCGATTTCTGAGGTATCTCTGCCGCTTCCACCCTTCTCTAATTTCCTAGATATAAATGGACTTGGCCAGCCAGCCTACGTTCTCCTCTACCACCCACTGTGCTAATTCGTTTTCCGTTTGGAACTTAACTCCTGTTTGACTAGAGCATTGGCTATCAGTGTAAAATCTGTTGGGTAAGAGATTGTCTGCAGCACAAAATCGGTGCTCCGTCATGCAGAACTAACCCGTAAATTGAATTGAGAAGGACTGTAGAAATTGCTAAATTAAATCTGGGGATAATTACTCATTGGGTTCACTGAGTGGACACAATCCAACAGAGCTTACTTAGATAAATAATTAAAAACATAAGTCATTTTCGGCTTCTTTATGCAATTTATGCAATAAACGGCACATACAGATATGAAATAATCTAAAGTTAGTTTTTAAGTAGTTATTAAAACGCTTTTATTAGCTTCGTCAGTCTGTACATATTTACGGAACGGAATCTTTAAACTTGATTTTCGGTCTCTTCAAAACATCGAATTAAATTGAAACTTCGCACACTTCTCAAGGCCCAATAAAAATGCATTAATTTAAAATTTGTCTCATTATCCAGATCAGGATTTTCTAGATTAACAATCTTTCATATCGGAACACCGGGTTAATGTCAAGTACTAAGGCCTGTACATGGCTTAATATTTGAGGCAAGCATAAGACTACTGGTAGGATCAATTGAGGAGTAACTTATAATTTGCAACAAAAAATAATTAATATTTGGTTAAACCATACACTTTTGTAGCCAACCTTACTAAAAGGTACAAAAGAATATTAGTTTAAGAAACTAAAAACCATGCTTTAGCAAAAAACAAAACTGAAAAGTAGAAAATAAATTTCAATAAGTTTAAAATAAGATTAATCACATTATTCTTATGGTCCTGAAAATATTAAGGAACTATGTATAATGTATGTATAATCAACTGTGTAGGAGAAAAAAGCGTTATTCTCAATTTTTTTATCCATTTATAACAAGTAATTCAACCAACAACAAAATGACTTAATATTCACATTATTAATAAATAATAAATAATACTAGGATTCACATTTTCATTTCAGCCCTGAAGAAGTCAGCAGCATGGCTGGCGAAACGTTGGCGAAAAATTTATCAACACGGTCTAAACCAGAAGAAACCAATAAAGTCTTTTGTAATAATAGTGGCCATGGAAGCCTAATAGTATTTAATAAATAATAGTATAAAAAACTAAAAAAAAAGCTTAAAATGAACGGAAATAATCATTTTGTCGTAAAAAAAAAGCGTGGGTCTTTTTTAAGATACCTTCATAAAGATTCTTCTTTTACCAGTATCAGTCCATAAAGTATTTAGAACAATTAACACCAAAAATTCCATGATTTTTACTAGAAAATGAATTTTTTTGTTTATTTTGTTTGTTTGTTTGTTTATTTGGGCTTTAAGGCGTAAAACCCCAGGGTCATCAACGCCTGAAATTCGTTTGTTTTTATCAAGATTTGAGAAACTAGTTAAAATATATAGATATTAAAAAAAAAAAAAAAAAAAAAAAAAATATATATTGAGCTTATAAATGACATACATACAGTATACACACATACATACATAAAAACACATACATAAACATATAGATATACATATTCTATATAGAAATTATTCATCTCTATATTTTATTTAACAGTTTGTGGGTTTTAAGAAAATTAAGTACGGATTGGATATTGGATTCGTCGGTGTTTAATAAAACTGAAATTTCTGGTTGGAGTCCTTTTTATTTAAACTTGAAGCGTAAAATGAACAGTCTTGTAAGATGTGGCTGACTGTAAGAGTGTTGTCACAGTGTTGGCATCTTGGTGGTGGTTCCTTGCTTATCAGGTGTGAATGAGTTAGGTTTGTATGTCCAATTCTGAGCCTGGCTATTGCGACTTCTTCTCTGCGATTAGTGCGATTTGATGTGGTCCATGGCTTAACTGTTTTTTTAACATTTTTCAACTTGCATGGAGGACCTTCGTCCCACATGGACTGCCAGGCATCCGATATTTCTCTTTTCAGAGGAAGAGCTATTTCCCGGGGCGTTAAAATAGCAGCCCCTCGGCCTGGGAGGGTGAGTGCTTGCTTGGCGGCCCGATCCATGTTTATTTTAATTTTAAACTTATTGGAAATAATTTTAACTAATTACAATATTAAAAATAATAATTCAATATACGAATATGTATTATACACAGCTATTCTATTTTCAATTTTGTATTTGATTTCAAACAGTACAAACAACACCTTCAAACATTGGCAGAGAAAAAGACATGTTTGGAATCGATAACAATGATAACAAGGAGATTCCGTTAACACTACCTGCAAAAAAGAAGAAGAAACGTGTCAGAAATGATTTAGAAACAATAAATGCCGCTTTGAGGATGATACAGAAATCTTAAGCTACGTCCACTTTACTAGACCATTGCTTATTTATGCCTGGTCTCAGAGAAGTGGTCTAGCTGGAGGTGGTAGGCGGTTGCGGAGCCGCTGCTGAGACTAATCCCTGTTGCTTAGTCCGTTGCTGAGACCAAAATCACTAGTCTAAAGCTACGTCCACACTAGGAGACCTTTGTTAGGCAATAGACGAGACAAACCTTAGTCCGTCTCAGCAACGGCCTAGGAGCAGCCGGATTAGTCTCGTCTAGCGTCCACACTACCATTTGAGTTTCTAGACCAATCTTAGTCAATACACCATAGAGAGCATTGCTTGGTGCGGCATTAGTTCTTGCTTATTAAAAATGAAAGAACGCGAAAGCGTAAACGTCATTAATAATATTAAAAAAATATGGCAATACGTTATTAATCCACAAGTACTGAGATAGTTTTCCTTACGCCATTACACTGATATCTGGTCATGCGGTTTACCAGATTTAAAAATTCATTAATAAATACAAAATAAAATAAACTGCTCACAAAGTGAAGTGGACCACTCATCAAAAACTCTTTTTTAACCATACTTCTGGTTATTTTTTTGTATATTAGTACTTATAGTACCTACTAATCGATTGTTAATGGTTTTTGTTTAACAAAAACAAATACACCAAACAAAATTTAAGAAAAATTTATTTTTTAAAATTAAATACAAATTTTTCACAAAATAAACATTTAAATTTTTACAAATATTGGTTTTCATTTCAATTTAAATTTCTTTATTAGGGTGTTGGACCCCTCTACTTCGAATTAATGCTTCACATCGGCGATTCATACTCCTTATTAAGCTCATTATGTAATCTTGAGGTAAATTAGCCCATTCCTCAATTAAGGTGGCAGCAAGTTCATCTAAGTTATCTGGACAAGGTGAACGCGTGTGTAATTGCCGATGGAGTTTGTCCCAAACATGTTCAATTGGATTCATGTCTGGTGAACAAGCAGGCCAGGTCATGCGCGATATTTCTTGCTCTGATAAATAACGTTGAATCATCCTTGCCCTTTGAGGACGAGCATTATCATCAACAAGAATGAAGTTCCAACCCGTTTCTTGGGATAAAGGAATAATTAAAGGTCTGATGACGTTGCTCAGGTAGGTTTGAGCGGTTACATGTTCATTTCTAAACAGAACAAGCTGAGTTTTTCGATTACTCGTTATCCCTCCCCACACCATTATTGAGCCTCCTCCATAGGAGCGAAGTGGTTCAGTTATACCTGGGCTACATGAATGTAGGCGGTTTCTAACCGTCTGGTTGAAATGTGGACTCCCGTTGCTTGTTGAAAAGAGCTTTGCAGCTGCCGAGCTGTTAAATCTCGTTGCCTAATGGTTTGGATTTTGAGATATCGGTCTTGCTGAAGGGTGGTTTTTCGAACTCGGCCTCCTCCATGTGTGTACTGAGCAGTACCTGTTGCCTGGTATCGAGACCATGCTCGTCCAATGTGTGAGAGCAGTGAAGCCTACGACCATCACGTTGAGAATGGTCTAACTCTAAAAGTGCTAATGCCCTCCCGAGTTCTTCAACACTAAGTCGTCGTAAAGACTTTGTTAAACACTGTCTAGTGAACTGGTTGAAGTAATACTGACGATAAAAGGGAAATACTGTTTACAAAACACAGGTGAAAAATAAGCAGCTCAGCTCTAAGTACTGATACTAAGACTTTGTTTTTCTTTTTATCTCTTTAATGCCAGAGAAAACCACTTTTTCCTTCTTATGGAATCCATGGGAACTTTAAGGAATCCTATCTAGGGTAATAAATTAACCCTATCTAGGGTTAATTTTGTGGTGCTTTTTTCATATAAAGCACATAAGTGATTTATTTATTTATTGAGCCAAAGTAAAATTGTTTCACCTTTATTAGAGATTTTTTTTAAAACAAGCTAAAAATGTTTCAAAAATAATTTTGTTACAAGAAAAAGTATCGAAATAAACTGACAACAAGCCTGATAACGTCACATTATATCTTATCAAAACTAACCGTTTTGGCGCGAAATTAAAACAGAAAATTTTCAAAGTCAACAATTTTAGGTGGTTGTTAAATGTATGGGCAACCCAAATTTCAAGTTTTTTCAGCTTCCCAATCGCCTCGAGTTGGTCATCGACGGTTAATTTGCTGCGTTCGAGTTTCCGTGCCGGTTCGCGAACAGTTATTCTACAAGTTTCTTCCACCAAAGCTAGAAAAAGATCGTCATCAAGGGCAGAACTTCTTCCAGGAACTGCGAAATGTGAAAATCATACTTTCTCAACTTAGTAAAGACTGTTACTTCCAAATGTTACAGAGGTAAACAAACATTTTAGTTTGAAAGAAAATTAATAAGTGTTTTAATTTACAAAAGTCAAAAGCCCAACTATATATATATATATAATAAAGAGTTAAACTGTGCTTGTGTAGCTTGCTAGACCCCATAGCCGGTCCCAAGTCCGGATAAAACAGGAGGGTTGGGCGTAGGACAAAAACCCTACCCTATAAAACACAACAGTGGAGAAACCACTGACAGCTTTGTTCATGGAAAAAGTGCAGGTAAATACATTCCCCAGAGGGACCCGATGCGATCGGATGCGGCGGGGGAGGTCCTAACCAGCGCTTACTGTAAGCAAACTGAGAGAGGAAAAGAGAAGGAGAAGGAGAGAGAGGAAAAGGCGAATATTGCGAGTAGGAACATGGAATGTCCGAAGTCTTTTGCAAGCGGGAGCCTGCAAAGATCTGGAGACCCAATTAGAAAAGTATGGAGTGGATGTAGCAGCACTACAGGAAATTCGTTGGAAGGACAGTGACCTAGTCTCATTGAATAAATATATAATTATAAATAGTGGGAACAAGACCAACCAATACGGAACTGGATTTATAATAAAAAATTCCCTGAAGCAGCTTTTGATAAGCTCCTACAGCAGAGAAGGGTGAATCTGAAAAAGAGGAATTCTACAGTGAACTGGAAAGGGTGTATAGCTCAGTGCCCAAATATGATGTAAAAATAGTACCCGGAGACCTGAATGCCAAAATAGGAAAGAAAGAAGAATTCAGGCCCACGATAGGGGAACACAGTCTTCACAATATTACAAATAATAACGATGAAAGGCTAATAAATTTTGCAATGTCCAACGGTATGAAAATAATGAGCACAATGTTTGAACATAAAGAGACGTGGATCTCCCCAGATGGTCTTACAAAGAATCAAATAGATCATGTACTCATTGACTCGAGGCATTCATCCGCTGTTCTAGACTGCAGAAACTACCGAGGTGCAAGCTGTAATAGTGACCATTACTTGGTCTTAAGCAAAATAAAACAGAGGATAAATTGCGGATTAAAAAAGACTAGTGAAAGACAGACGGACCTGGTGGATACAGAAAAGTTGGTCACGGAAGAGCGAACAAGAGAAGAAATGAGAAAGGAATTTCAAGAAGGATTTTCGAAGAACAAACTATCTGGAAATTGTTCAGTAGACGAAAAATGGAAATCCTTAAAAGAAGCAATGAATAATGTCGTCCATAAAGTAGTGGGACCAAAGAAGAAGGCACCGAGAAATGAATGGTACGATAACGAATGTGAAGAAGCCATAAACCTAAGAAACCAAGCAAGATTAAAAACTCTCCAGAGAAGTACAAGGAACTCAGTTGAGGAATTCAAAAGGCTCCGAAAGATGGCCAAGTCCCTATGTAGGAAAAAAAAAGAGAGAAATAGAGAAAAGAAAAATAGAAAAACTAGAAGAAAACCACAAAAGAGTGGAGAACAGGAAGTTTTACAAAGGGGTAAAGGAAATCAAAACGGGGTATAACCAAAGAACTGAGTTTATAAAAGATGAAAATGGATGTCTTGTGGAAGACATTGACCTGAAACTACAAAGATGGGCTAGTTTCTTCGCTAAAGAGCTTAATGTGACAGAGAGAAATGACATGGAATATCAAGAGAGGATGGAGTGCGAAGAAGACGAGGTAGATGAAGAGGTACTTCCCGATAGGGAAGAAATTAAGGAGATAATCATGAATCTCAAAAATAACAAATCCCCAGGTACAGACAATATAAATTCAGAAATAATAAAGTATGCCGGAGAACCTATGGGAAGAAATTTACCAGATAATATGGGAGTGCTGGATGGAAGAGAAGAGGTCCCGTGAGTGGTCAGAATCAATCATCTGTCCAATATACAAGAAAGGCTGCAAGATTGTAGCAACTATCGCCCAATATCATTGCTTAGTACAGGGTATAAAGTTCTATCTATAGCCTTGTGCAGAAGAGTGAATGAGTGGGCGGAAAGAATCCTGGGAGAGTACCAATGTGGTTTTAGGCCAGGGAGGTCAACAGTGGACCACATGTTCTCCGTACGACAAATGCTGGAGAAGTACGTAGAATAACGTGGATCTCCATCACTTATTCATTGATTTTCGTCAGGCATATGATAGTGTGGAGAGGAATGAAATGTACAAATGACTGAAGAATCTGGGACTGCCGTCAAAATTAATTAGGCTCGTAAGAATGACTCTGAAAGATACTAGGAGTAGAGTAAAGATCCAGGGAAAGTTTTCAGAAGAATTCAAGGTAAATAAGGGACTAAGAAAAGGAGATCCTCTCTCGCCTGTGATATTCAACCTGATTCTGGAAGTAGCAATCAGATGTATAAAGACGAGCCCAAATGGCACAATTTACAATTGATTGACGCAGCATCTAGCATATGCCGACGATGTGCTTATATCGGCCAGAACAATGTCAAGTTTATCGGGGGCATTGCAAGAATTTGAGGGGGCAGCAAGGAGACTTGGCCTCGTTGTAAACAATGCCAAAACAAAATACATGATAACGACGAGAAGCGGGACATATAGGAATGAACCAGTAAAGATCGGTGACCGGATTCCCGGAATTCTCCCTGGATGCGAGTCCTTCAGATACCTGGGAGGGATGTTATCAAGAAACAACGACATGACAATGGAAGTCAAGGCAAAAATTACAGCGGGCAACAAGTGTTTTTATGCTCTACGGGAGGTCTTGAATTTAGGAATCTATTCCGGAAAAGCAAAATATTAATTTACAAGACAGTCATACGCCCCGTTGTGACATATTGCAGCGAGACATGGATACTAACAAAAGCAGCCAAAGATTCCCTCAGAATTTAGAAAAGAAGAATATTAAGAACTGATGGAATTGCTAGCGGAGCCAGACTTAGTCATGGTCATTAGAAAGTGAAGGCTTGTCTGGTTGGGTCATGTTGAACGCATGGATCCGAAGAGACTTCCTCGAAAAATGGTTTGCGATAATCCGGGAGGAACAAGAAAACGCGGGACACCCCGATTGAGATGGATGGAAGATGTGGAAGAGGATCTGCGTAAGATGGGAGTGCGGAGATAGAGGAGATTTGCAAGCTGGAGGACTGTAGCGCCAGTCTCTGAGTGAGTCAGTGTCCATAAGGAGTTAACTATTTGGAGGATAATTCAATAGAAATCAATATCATTTTCCGTTCCTGTTTTTTGTTCCCCTACCATCTTTGATGCACTAGCAGGGCCCTCACTCAGTGCCTTCTTCCGTTCTTCTCAGGGAGGTCATCTTCTTCATTTGAGTTCTTCCAAATGAAAACTCTTCAAGTTTTTCACCACATTTTCTGTATGACATATTCGGACATTCAGAAGATGTTACCGTAATAAATGGATATTTGTATTGGGCTGATGAACTAGGGATACTGTGTATACCATACTTGCGGGCTTACCCCTAAGTTATGAAATGTCTTCCATGTTGGCAGCAATATAACTTCTTTGGGCTCCCCTCTTCTTTGTGTAAATAGTAGCTCTAAGATTATGATGGAGGATGAAGAGAAGGTAAAAAGTAGGAAAGTAGAGCGTAGAGATGTAGTAGGAAGTATGTCAGTGAGTAGTCTCTAAGTTAAAAATAGTCCCATAATCAATAAGTTATAATGATAGTAAAAAAAAATTTGTACCTTGCCGGCAGGCGATCCTCAGTAGCTCAATTGGTTGGAGCGCTGTCACGGAGAGACAGAGGTTCCGTGTTCGAATCCCGGCCGGGGGCATATATTTTCTCTTTAAAATAAAAATATTTAAAAATCAACAGCTAACCAATAGTTATAAAAATTTATAATGATAGTCAATAGTTAATAACTCACCTATTTTCATAAGAATGAGTTCATAAGAATGTCTATTTTATATCCACATTTTGTCTGTTCAATAACTCAATAAATCTATACTACATCAATATATTTCATAGTATCCGTCCACCGTTTTTTGGATGTTGATTGGTTCTACCTTTCTGTATAGTTTCTCGTTTGATCTCAAACACAATGGGTCCATTGACCCACCTGTTGCCTGAAATATTTCTTAATATTATTATCTGCGTTGTCTGTTGAATACTTGCTTAACTAGTTCCCTCCTATCCATAATCATTTATCTCATCCATAATAATATAATCCTACTGGCTTTACAATTTCTAGTGTCTTAACTTGGCTACAATGACTCATTACAGAATATAATATACTGCATTATTTAATTTTTCTATTAATTTATTCATTGAAATTTACAACTGCATTATAATGGTGGGATAAAGACAATCAGAGAAACTGATCAGTGGTAATACAAATGGGGCATTGAGGACATTATGGATGACATTATTCGTAACAAAGTAAAGGAGCATTAAGGATTTTACGATGGATTTTGGATTGTAGGAGAGGAATTCGATGGCTTTGTGGAGTCAAAAAGCTCTACTCCGCAAGTCCGAATAGGTCTTATAATAGTCATATATATGAGTCTTTTGAAATTAATTGTGATGTTAGAGCGTTTGTTCATTAAGTGTTGATTCCTGACAGTAAAACATATGTATCGCATGTAAATGTAAAACGAGGGGAAAGAATTCCTTCTCTCGACCTTCGTCCGAAAAATCGACCGCGCGAGAGCGACGTCAAAAGTGCAGAGACACATGGGAGACGGGAATTTAATATCCGGTAAATTGGTTACCATGGCGACCTCCCCCAGCCGCCCCCAACGAGGTTAGCGAAGAGCTGATTGTATTAGGAGATTATAGGGCGGCTTATTGTAGTTATAACTGCCGCTGATGAAACTGTCACAAAATGGGTTAGTTAATTAACAAGAAGCTAGAAGGCGCTAAATTGAAGTGCCACTCTGCGCTCGACTTCCTCGAGGGCTTCTGTCTCCGCCATTGTGACCTTTGAGCATCTTTGATTTGTTCTACTGAAAATAATTGATGCATTGGCAAATAAATCACTACAATTCGTACAGCTACATAGGGAGCGGAATGCTCAATGGATAGAACGCAGAGATGCTAAAACGAAGGTTTCGGGTTCAAATCCGGCTTTTGGTAGATAGATTATTTAATCTGCAAAAAGTTATGGGATCTGAAGACTCTCTTTGGACCCACCCAGCCTCTATATGAGTACTCATACTTGGGAGGAAATCCTGGCGGTTAACCTTGGTCTCAAAAAAATCACCTCGCTGCACAACCGATGTCTTTGAAAATGACACCATAGTGTCGAAACGTTTTATCATATAAAACAATAAAGGAGTTGACTGGAAGCCGATTTTTTTTTTCTTGAAGATGAAATTCAAATAAATCCAGTTTTAAGAATAAGGAAAAAATTATAAGAATGTCCAAAATCAGTTAAATGTACTGAGAGAACCTAAATCATGGAGATTTACTTATATTATGACTCTATTTCTAGCAAAATACTACGAGAATAACACTATTCCGCTTATCAAAAAACATAATTTTGGAGAAAATTAGACTTAACCACATATTCATTGTGGCTCTATACTGTAGAGCAGTGGTTCCCAAACTGGGGAGCGTGAGGATATGTCAGGGGGGCGCGAGACAAGTTGAACATTAAATTAAATTTAAGTAGTCTTTCTAAAATTTTAAATTAACCATGATGTTTACAAAATTTACCACTTTGATATAATGGTCAAATCTTCATTATGGTTAAAATATTTCAAAGTGTATCCTAGCGTATCAGGGGAAGCTCTTCGTTTATATTTGCCTTTTTCAAGCACCTATTTGTGCAAAAAATCATTTTCAACACTTGTGGCAATAAAAACAAATTATCGGAATAAACTTGATGTTGCCGGAGACTTGCGTTGTGCACTCACTAAAACTCAGCCACGAATAGACAAGCTAGTAAGAAAAATGGAAGCCCAGCCATCTCACTTCCCATCATCATCCCAACCAACCTAATCTATTTTTCTCTTATTAATAATTTTTGTATTTTATGAAAACTGATATTGTTGTACCTTATGGCAGTATAAATAAATGTTTTGTTTTCAATTTAATACTTATTTGTTTTTGTTTTGTTCCTAGACCCACACTATTTATTGTTAAGGGGGGGGGGGCGCGAGAAGCTTTCATTTCAACAAAAAGGGGGCGTGTTAAAAAAAAAATATATTGTCAAGAGTGGTTCAGATAACACTGAACAACAATGAATTTGTTTTGGGCTTAAAAATACCCAGTTATTATGTATTTTCACCCCCTGAGTTCAAAAATCACCTCGAAAATGACCAATTAGCTCTTGTTTTCAAGATACAGTAACATGTCATTTTATAATGCTCAGCTTTCACTTTGTCGAGAAATTTAGTTTTTGGATGTTGGTACGCCTGTTAACTGACAAAACCAACAGTTGTACAGCTATTTGAGGTTATATACGTGATTTCACTTCTTCAGATAGTGCTTGATGTGGTTTCTGTTGCTTTCTTATTCGAATTTAATGTTTTGGAGTGATATTTAAGTGTACCAAACCAAAATTCCACGAAGTTGTGTGAATTCAATGAATAACTTTTGTTACATTTGTGGTGAAGTAACATTTTCGTCACAGAAACGCAATCTTACTCTTGCTGTTAAGACTGCTTATAAGCATTATTTTGGAGTTACGGTAGGTGACCAAGATAAGTCGTGGGCTCCACATATATGTTGTAACTCTTGTTCAGTTGCTTTAAGAGAATGGCTGAAAAATAAAAAACGATCTATGCCTTTTGCTGTGCCCATGGTTTGGCGGGAGCCTACAAACCATATAAATGACTGCTATTTCTGCTTGACTCCACCAATAAAGTCGGGATTGTCAACAAAGAAAAAAACAACAGTTCAATACCCAAATATTCCTTCGGCTACTCGACCAATTCTACATTCAGATGGTTTACCAATACCTACCGCACCCCACAGTTATGAACTTGAAGTGGAAAATGAAGATAGTGCAGAAGAACTCAGCCAGCCTAGCATATCTCACGACCCTGATTTTAAGGAAACAAATGATAAACCGCACAGACTGAGTCAAGCGGAATTGAGTGATCTCATTCGAGACCTTGATTTGTCAAAGGATAAGGCAGAACTTCTAGGCTCAAGACTACAGCAGTGGAATCTTCTCCAGCATGATGTCAGGGTAATGGAATGAATCAATGCTTGCAGATTACTGTTGGTGCGTGTGTAGGGATGCTCCAGAACTCACCTACAAAAGACAGGCCAAAAGAAAAATGAAATCCACATGATGGTAATAATATCCAACCTGCCAAGTATTCTGCCATTAATTTTCAACTCCAAATTAATTTATAATGTTGATAAAGTTATGGTTTAAAATTTACTGATTTGCCTCAATTTGTTAACGTTATATATTTTGACCCATGGTGTATCACAGAAACTAGAGCTAATAAAATTTTTTCATTGTCATTTTCGTTTTTTTTCAACCCAAAATTAGTAAGATTTGACTCATGAAGTGAAGGAAACATTACAAAAATATTTTTTTGTTGGACAGTGTAATCAATATTTCGGATACTCGTAATTCACTTAAAATGTTAATGAGTCAAACAATCACCACGTTATAAAAAATAAATGTTGTTTTGTACAAAACTCACGATACCTAATCAGCCCCGTAAATTTTCACTATAATATAATGTTACGGGCGCCGGCAGGAACACGGAAGCGGGGGATTAGCGGCTTAACTCCGTCAGCGGGAGACGTTTAAATAGGATTAGGACGGTTCTAGATCGTCTTCTTTTGTCGGCAAAGGATTAAGAATATTCCAGAATTATCTGGCCCCTTCGAGTTCTAGAATGTTCGGCTTTGCCTATAAAAAGACTTCCGTCACCTCGAGTCAGTCAGTCTTAGCCTGAGAGTAGACCAGTGAAGATCTGTGATAAGTGTAATAAGTGAGTGTCAGTGTGATAAACTAGTCAGTGTTGAACCGGCCAGTGTAATAAGTGTATCAGTGAACTGTAACAGTCTCGCGAGTGTAATAAACTGTTTCTGTTTGTTACTGTGTGTCAGTTTGTGATACTTGAAGAATCTTACGGTCGGTGGACTAGTGAACTGTAAGTGTTAATTATTAGTTATAAATTGTAGTGTAATATATTCATAGAAACTATTGTAACTATAATAGTTAAGCTATCTATAATTAGTAATATCTAATATTATTGTAATAATTAAATAGGAATTAGGCCTAGATAATAAATATTTAGAATATTGTTATTATAAATTTATATTAGTTCAATAATTTAATTGTTAATAGTTTAATTGTATCCTTTTTATCATTTTGTTAATAAATATTAGTTTCTTTAACTAAGGAATTGTTTAATTCATTTTAATACCCAGTAGCCCGTAACAAATTGGTGTCAGAAGTGGGATTATTGTGTAATTGCTATTATTTTGCATTTTGTAATTATTGGGCTACTGTATGGAAAATGGCTTCTAAAAGTGTTAAATTAATTGATTTAAAAGTTGCGGACTTGAAACGGGAGTTAGAAGAACGTGATCTTGATTGTTCCGGAACTAAAAGTGTACTGCAAGAGCGCTTGCGTCAATTTTTTGTAGATTTAGGGGAAAATCCAGATGACGTTTATGTTTGAAACTGATTTAAGCAAGTTGTCTGCAACTTTAAGCAATGTAGATAATAAGCTAGGTAATGTACAGAATGAATTAGGTACTGTTAAAAATGAGTTAAGCAATGTTAAAAATGAGCTAGGTAATGAATTAGGTACTGTGAAAAGTGATTTATTGGATACATTAGAGTCTAAGTTAGGCATATTAGAGAATAAGTTAATGGAAAATGTTGAGAATAAGTTAGCTAATGTAGATAATAAGTTAGCCGATGTAAATAATGAAGTAGCTAATTTTGGTAATAAGTTAGCCGATGTAAATAATAAAGTGGCTAATGTAGAATCCAGGTTAGGGGAAGAACTGAACTCAATTAAAGACGAACTTAGGCTAAGAGTCGAGGCTCTCGAGGGACGTATGAGCAACCCACCGAAGAACGACACTGACCTTTCCTCCGAGGGCAGCCTTCATAAAACCATTATGCCCGCCAATTCAGGGACGCCACCAACTCACAACACCATTCCAGTGTTCGACGGAAAGACGCCGTGGGAGGACTACATGACTCTCTTCGAGACTGCGGCTTCGATCCACCGGTGGTCGAAAGAGACCCAAGCTTCAGCTTTGTGCCTGGCCTTGCGGGGAGACGCCTTGGGAGTACTGCAGGGGATGCCACTGTCGGAGCGGTCTAACTACGGGGAGCTGGTTAGAAGACTGGAGATGCGTTTCGGCCACCGCCACATGGACCAGCTATATCGCTCACAGCTGAGAAGCAGGATCCAGAAGACCAACGAGACTCTACAGGAATTTGAAGCAGACATTGCACGGCTGGTGAGGAATGCTTACCCATCGGTCACCGATGATGTCTACGAGAGCCTGGCTGTCGACAAATTCCTGGATGGACTTCGGGACCCCGAGACGCAACAGGCAGTGAAGCTCGCCCGGCCAAAGACTTTGGGAGACGCATTATCTCAGGCCATGGAGTTCGAGGCTGTCAGGCAGTCAGTACGGGGCCATGCACGTATTCGAGCAGCAGAAGCGGAGCCTAATGTGGTCCCTAGCGTCGAAGATATTCTGTCAAAGGTTTTGGAGGCTCTAAGGACCCGTAAGAAGGAGGTATGCTGTTGGAGCTGCGGCCAACTTGGACACCCTAGAAGCAAGTGTCCATCCAAGAAGCAAGAAAAGTCACAGGAACGAAGTAGGGTTGATGGGATGGAACAACTATCAGCCCGTTACGTCAGAGGCCCCAGGAAGACCAGTAGAGTTGCGTCGTTAGGGAGCAGAACGAACAGCTTCTACGTTGATGGGAAGGTGAACGGGCAGCTGCGAAGTCTGCTACTGGATACCGGCGCAACCAAGACAATCTTGAGCTCAAAGACAGTTCCTGCTGAGAAGATGTTGCCAACGATTTGGACATTACGGACTGCCACAGGAGAGCCAGCGAAGGTCTACGGGGAGACAGTTGCCTACTTCATCATCGGTGGTAAACATCTGAAGCACCGCGCTCTCGTGGCAGATATTGATGAAGATGTCATATTAGGCACGGACTTGATGATCATATGCGGGATCAAGCTGGATATGGCAAGAGGGGTGATGACGCTGGGAGACGAAGAAGTCATCCTGCGGCAGGGAAAGGACATCTACGCACGAGTGCGCTTACTAGAAGACACCACTTTACCTTCTCGGAGCCAAATCATAACACAGGGGACGGTCGAAGGACATCTACCTGAGGGTCAATGTGTGCTTCTTGAACCTGGAAAACAAGAAGAACAGGATATCGGACGCGGCGTACTGGTGGCTAGGTCTCTCATCAAGGTCGGACGTACCACTCCGATTCGGCTAATGAACCTGAACAGCTTCCCTGTAACGCTGAACAAAGGAACACCGGTAGGTGAATGTACAACCGCTACCTCAGTGGTTCGTCAGCTGCAACGTCATCCCACCGAGCTGCGAGGACTGCCGGAAGAACTAACAGGATTTGTGGACGAATCCTGCCGGGAACTCTCGCCTGAACAGAGCGAGGAAGTGAAGAAGATGATTATCCGATGGCAGGACGTCTTCGAGATCAGCCCAGGGCCACGGGGTAGAACGGATATCGTCCAGCACAGAATTGACACCGGGGATGCTAAGCCCATCCGACAGGTCCCGCGGAGGCTGCCGTTAGCCAAACGGGAGGACGCCGAGAAGATCATCAAGGAGATGGCGACTGATGGTGTCATTGAGCCTTCGAGTAGCCCCTGGATGTCTCCTGTTGTATTGGTGAAGAAGAAGGACGGCACAACGAGATTCTGCGTAGACTACCGCCTTCTGAATAACGTCACCAAGAAAGACAGTTATCCGCTCCCCAGGATTGATGATACCCTGGACACCCTAGAGGGATGTGAACTATTCTCTACCTTGGATCTCCGCAGTGGATATTGGCAGGTTGGATTGAAACCTGAAGATAAAGAGAAGACAGCGTTCTCGATTGGGACTGGACTCTGGCAATTTACAGTGATGCCATTCGGGCTTTGCAATGCTCCTGCAACATTTGAGAGACTGATGGAGAGCGTGCTAAGAGGTCTCTCTTGGGAAATTTGCCTGGTATACTTAGATGACATCATTGTGCTGGGAAAGTCCTTCGCTCACCATCTGAAGAATCTGGAGAAGGTCTTCGAACGACTGCGTGCAGCGAACCTTAAACTAAACCCGAAGAAGTGTCATCTCTTCCGAAGGCAAGTCAACTATCTGGGGCATGTTGTGTCGGACAATGGAGTTGCCGTTGACCCAGAGAAGATTGCAGCGATCACCGACTGGCCAGTACCTCGAGATAAGCACCAAGTAAGAAGTTTTCTCGGCCTCTGCACCTACTACAGGAGGTACGTGAAAGGATTTGCGAACATTGCAAAACCTCTTACCAGGCTCACCGAGGAAAAACGGACTTTTCTTTGGGATCACGAATGTCAGGCATCCTTTGAAGAGTTGAAGAAAAAGTTGAGTAGTGCTCCTATTCTGAGCTATCCCCGTCCCGAGGGCAAGTTCATACTTGATACAGACGCCAGCAACACTGCTATTGGGAGCGTCCTCTCTCAGCTCCAAGATGGAGAAGAAAGGGTCATTGGATATTTCAGTAAAGCGCTCTCAGCTCCGGAACGCAACTACTGTGTCACAAGGAAGGAGCTTCTGGCAGTGGTGAAATCTATAGAACATTTTCACAAATATCTATACGGCAGAAGATTCCTCCTGAGAACGGACCACGCGGCTCTAATGTGGCTGCTACGATTCAAGTCACCAGAAGGACAAGTGGCGAGGTGGATAGAGCGCCTTCAGGAATATGACTTTGAATCTGCTCATCGTGCTGGAACGAGTCACAGAAATGCGGATGCGCTCTCAAGGAGGCCTTGTGGCGAAGACTGCGGGCATTGTTCTCGACAAGAAGAGAAGCAGGCATCAGTGTTGAGGACAACGATGGTCATGGACAGTTGGCAGGATGCAGAGGTGTCAAAAGAGCAGGACAAGGACCCGGACTTGAAACAAATGAAGCAGTGGAAACTATCAGGGCAAGGAAGACCAACCTGGCAGGATGTTGCTCCAATGTCGAAGAATGTAAAGACTTACTGGGCCCAATGGGACTCCATTCTAGTGGACAACGGGCTGCTGAAACGGGCATTGGAGAACACGGAAGGAGATCAGCGCAGACTTCAGCTCATCGTTCCAAAGAGTAAAGTGCCCGAAGTACTCAGGGAACTTCATGACGGAGTATCTGGCGGCCACCTTGGAGTTCACCGTACATTGGAAAGGGTTCGTGAACGCTTTTACTGGGCGAACCTCAAGGACGATGTGTTGGACTGGTGCAGGCGTTGTACGACTTGTGCGGCTTCTAACGGACCCATAAGAGAAAGAAGGCCCCAATGAGGAAGTACAACGTGGGAGCACCGTTTGAGAGAATAGCAATTGACATCGCTGGCCCTTTTCCTGTGACGGATGAAGGTAACCGGTATATTCTCGTGGCCATGGACTACTTTTCCAAATGGGTGGAAGCTTACGCCCTTCCGAATCAGGAGGCAGTCACGGTTGCGGACGTACTGGTGAAGCAGCTCGTCTGTAGGTTTGGAGTACCCATGGAACTTCACTCTGACCAGGGACGAAACTTCGAGTCTGCAGTCTTCTCCGGGATGTGCGAAGCACTGGGAATACGGAAGACCAGGACGACACCTCTTCACCCTCAATCCGATGGCATGGTGGAGCGCATGAACAGGACTATGGGTCGATATTTGTCCAAAGTGGTCTCCGACCACCAGCGAGACTGGGACCAGTATCTTCACCTGTTCCTGCTGGCCTACCGCAGTTCAGTCATTGAGGCAACCAAGCAGACTCCCGCAAATGTGGTGTTCGGCAGAGAACTTCGGTTGCCTTGTGATCTGAAATTCGGTTTCAAGCCTGATGAGGAAATTGCCGGAGAGGAGTACGTCTCGGATCTACGGAAGCGACTGGATAATATCCACGAGAAGGTTCGCACAAACATCCAGGGAGCCAGTGACAGAATGAAGGAGCGTTACGACATCAGGGCTGAGAAGGGTGGCTACCAACCTGGAGACTTGGTCTGGCTACATGATCCTCGAAGAAGGCGAGGCTACTCACCTAAACTTCAGAACTCCTGGGACGGCCCGTTTGAGATCGTCAAGAGGATCAACGACGTCATATATAGGATCAGGAAGCAGCATAAAGGAAAACCCAAGGTAGTCCATTTCAATAGACTGGCACCGTACAAAGGAGATCATGGCCCGGCAGAAGACCAGCAGGTTAGGTACCTAAACAACGTGGAGACAAATAATGACCCAGTTGCAAATACGAAGGTACCAGGGACCCGTGGAGTAACTCAGGTAATCTACAGGGATATCTTCTCGTTACCAGTTGAGTATTCTCTGGCCCATTGCGTTGCCGAAGATCTGGGGACTTCTCGAGGTAATTGCAACGGTCTTCAGGAAGAAGTTCGGCGGAACTGAGGAGCTGGAACGCCAAGGACCAACTGTCGGTAAGGCACTCCACCAGCCGCACGAAGGACGGCACCTGTTTTACTTGGTTACCAAGCGTGCCACTGATCAGAAGCCGACATATGACGCACTGCGGCGAAGCCTCGACGACCTTCGGAGTAAGCTTCTGAGACTGCGTGTCACTAAGCTCGCTATTCCGAAGTTGGGCTGTGGATACGACAGCTTGGGGTGGAAGATTGTCAGGGACATGATCGAACAGACATTCGCCAACTCTGGAATTGCCATATTGGTGTGCACATTCAACCCCTGGAAAGAAGGTGCGTCTCCATCAGTAGAAGCTCATAAATGCCCGATTTCTCCGGACTATGCTCTGGGGCAGAGCACTTTTAAGGAGGGGGCAGTGTTACGGGCGCTGGCAGGAACACGGAAGCGGGGGATTAGCGGCTTAACTCCGTCAGCGGGAGACGTTTAAATAGGATTAGGACGGTTCTAGATCGTCTTCTTTTGTCGGCAAAGGATTAAGAATATTCCAGAATTATCTGGCCCCTTCGAGTTCTAGAATGTTCGGCTTTGCCTATAAAAAGACTTCCGTCACCTCGAGTCAGTCAGTCTTAGCCTGAGAGTAGACCAGTGAAGATCTGTGATAAGTGTAATAAGTGAGTGTCAGTGTGATAAACTAGTCAGTGTTGAACCGGCCAGTGTAATAAGTGTATCAGTGAACTGTAACAGTCTCGCGAGTGTAATAAACTGTTTCTGTTTGTTACTGTGTGTCAGTTTGTGATACTTGAAGAATCTTACGGTCGGTGGACTAGTGAACTGTAAGTGTTAATTATTAGTTATAAATTGTAGTGTAATATATTCATAGAAACTATTGTAACTAGTTAAGCTATCTATAATTAGTAATATCTAATATTATTAGGCCTAGATAATAAATATTTAGAATATTGTTTAATTCATTTTAATACCCAGTAGCCCGTAACAATAATGTTGACTGTCTGTCTCATCAAACTTTTAGCATCGAAAATCTAACTAGCCTCATTCTGCGACAACTGACCTATCAACTCCAAGGTAATACAGAAGGTGTCTTATAATACAAACTTTATAGTTTTTCTACTAGTAGTAAATAACCAACTCCTCCGGCGCAATGATTCCTTAAGGACCTTGGCCATCTCGAAAATCCTCCTCCATTCACCACGAGTCGAAGGTCAGCAATGCCATCGCAGTCTTGGACTGCCTCTTCTTCTTTCCCATTATTTCCTTTGGAGTTCTTCCTTGATCCATCTGTTATATGTCTTTATTCTTCCATTTTTGATACATGAGACTAAGTCTGGATACTCGTACAGGTCGCTAAGCGGCTTATTCGTTTTTTATTGGAAAATATTTGTATCTTCCCTAGTTGGGTCATACATTTTTCTTAGTGTTACGTATAATAAATTTGCGTAAGAATGTTATATTAGTGGCACCTCTATAATTTATACCCAGTAGGATAGAACCAAAAATTTCTACATTCTGATAAGTGATCCAGAAGGCGAGCTAGGGGAGTTGGCATAGTGCCTCGTGATCTATCGCCCCAGGAAATATGATGGTGGGCTCGCCCCATTTGGGTTCGGGCTCTGAAAAAACTCTATCCCCCAGGGCTGAATCTGATATCCCCAAGGTTCAGCTCTTTCCAGTAGAGAACCATAACGTTGGCAAAGAATTCGTGAATACTATTATTAGTATCTAATATTCTACTTACATCCGTCTAACTGAACAGAAAAATGTTAAAAACTTATTTAGAAAAAAACATGTCTAAGTATGATTGAAGTATTTTAAATTAGAATATGACTATGACAAACATCTAAAAAATACAAGCTAAAAACATGAAGTTTTCGGACAATTTTCTGCCAGACTTGGATGGACCCTGTGGCGTCAACAGACTATTTTTCGGTTCACCTAGCATGTATCTGGGATACCTTAAATGGAGGAAATAGCTGGTGGTTGAGTTGGATCTGGGAAACCGTCACCCTGCAAAACCATTGTCCTAGAAATATGGCAGTTTCTACGATATGCAGGGCCCAAGGCCTTTCATGGGTTGCAGTGATGCTGTTGTTTTTTTTCAATTAACTTCAAGAACTTGAAGCGCAGAATGAAAACTCAGAGGAGTAGCCAGCTCTGAAGCAGAATCACAAGTTAAGGACGAATATAAAATATTACACTGACTGCATCTTCATTATTTATTTCTAACTTATACATCTTATTATCTTCAAAACTTCGAGCATATCTTCGATAGGAAGAATACAAAAAAACTGTACCATGAATGGTCATGGGTTTTAGTACACGGTAGAGGCTGTACTGATTCTATAAAAACTGTTGTGCAAGGAGATGATTTGTACGAAATCACGCTCTACTTCCAGGCTTCTCCCAATTAAGCGTACCCACTTTGAAAATGCTGGGTGGGCCAAGTAGGGCCAGCAGATATGCCACAACGGGATTTGAATCTTAGCCCTTCAGTTTAGCAACTGAGCATTTTACACACTGAGCCACTCTTGTCCCAGCTATAGAAATAAAATATATTGCAGATAGAAATATTTTATGTATTGCTTATATAGGTTGTAAAGAGCAATTTTAAAAATTAACAAACCTAATGGTAACAAAAATATTAATTGAAAACATTGTTTTAATTATATATACTATTGCTCAATCCAATATAGGAAAGAACATTATATTGTAAAATATGTAATTGTTTCTGAGCTTATTTTAGCCATGCCAGATAGAACCATTTTCTTGATTAATGATGGCGCAAACAAGGTTCGACTTGGATAAGTCGGGTAACTCGACAGATACAACTACTGTTATCAGCCTGTGATTTATCTTCATTAATACTATCACTTATCTGCAAATTCGTTAAGCCAACAATCATCGCAGCACGGTTCCTTTCTCTCTCGCTAGCGTAATAGCGGGCTGAGATCTTTGATAAAGATACTCGTAAATATGACAGCACTGCCTATGAACTCTTTGGATGTAGGTGAGATTGTCCACTCACTATGCCACAACAGGCTAGACGAAGCATACCTGCTCGACGGCACAAGGTACCCTACCTTCCAGGGGGTACGGTACAGAACAGAAACCAGTTCATCCAGATCTTGATTAACGGGCTTGTTAGAGGGTGTGGGGAGGAACATTAAATACCAGATGCAGCCTATACTAGGCTCATAAATCTAACGGCCTTCGATACACCCATCTTCAGTTTTTTCTCTTAGCGCTTTAAAACAATGATTGATGTACACGTCTTAGTCTAGACATTACTAATTAACATTTAAATCTTTTATTTTTGGTGGTAAACATATAATTTTTGAAGAAGCTTTTATTATTGTTGTCGACTGTATATGACATATTGTAACGAGATCATTGAACTCAATTTTCGGCCTTCTCATATAGCGAATTAGATTGAAATTTTGTAGACTTCTCATGGACCGATGACGATACAATAATTTAGTAAGTTTGTATCATTATCATGAACAGGATATTCGGGAATAGTGATTTTTCTAATCGCTACGGTAATGTCTTAATTCAAGTACTAAGCTCAATTTTAAAAACAGGCATACGACTACTGGCAGGATCAGTAAGCGAACTGGAAAGTTTCGCTTATTTTTCAACAACAAAAAAATATATAATAATAGTTTTAAAACAAAACTTAAAAACACGCTTATGTATCTCACCGAATTAAAAAGTATATATATACCTATATATATATATATATATATATATATATATATATATATATATATATATACACACATACCCACACAAAGATATATATTAGAATATGTTCAAAATACAACTATATACTATTATAACTGAAAATGTTTAGATTGAATTGTAATATGTAAATATTTGGGAAGAAAATGGTCCGGGTGCAGACCAAAGAAAGAATTTCTTAAATAGAGATAAACTGTTTATTGGAAACCGACGTTTCGATCCAAGTTGTGGGCCTTGCTCAGAGTTTTTAATTGTGTTTGTAAAAAGTGAAATAACGAAGTCTTGTACTTTTATTTGAACCTCATTACAAACCACAAAGAAGACCTGTCATTGTTATTCAAAATAAATAGTTCTACCTATTAAAGAGAATATTTTCTGACCTCCACCCGGACCATTTTGTTCCCCTTAAAATATTATTGGTTAATGAAGTAAAATAAAAGTGTGTAACATGTGTAATCCAACATCTGGGAAGGTAATAGATGTGTTCCAATTGGTTCCAGACTACAAGCTCTTTCATATGGTTTGATGAACATCAGAGTCTGCCTAGACTTCCGTTTCTTATAGCTTCGTTTCTCCAGCACGGCATGATAACCATCGGCGTTGGCCGCAACGTTTCCCGAGGTCGGCTGTTGCTTCGTCAAACATCGGCCCGAGGGCCGATTTATCGGATCGACGGTCGGCGGTTCAGTTGCTCGGCGAATCCCAAGTCGCTATGGCCGTACATTACGAGAACTTCACGCTGATCGAATTGGTCGAGAACCGACCCTGCCTTTGGGACAAAACTCAGGAAGTGTACAAGGATAAGGTAGAAAAGCTGAAAGCATGGCGGGAAATCTTCCAGTATCTGGAGCCTGATTACAAAAAGATGGATAAAGAAGAACAAACGAGAATAAGTAGGTTTTATTCTTGGTTAAAATAGAGATTAATAATCGATAAAAAAATAAGAAGAACAAATTACTATTCCCTAAATAAAGTTAGAACCAAATCTAATATAATAACATTTGTTTGTTTGTTGGCGTTTAAAGGCGTAAAATTCTTAGGTAATCAACGCCTTTGTTTCACTTTATAAGATTTTGGTCTATTGTAGATAAATACATAAATATTTTTATTTTGTGGATTATTTTATAATCTACAACATTTATAATAAATTCAATAACCATTTGAAGCCAAAGGAGCGAATTGTATACAAAGATAAAAAAAAATCGATAATTTTCGTGAGGATACTCTCAAGTGACTTTGAATATCTTAGGGCACTCTCGAGTGACCTTGAATATCTAAGAACACTCAAGTAACCTAGTGAGACAAAATTCGGATTGCCGAAATAAAGTTATTCATAAATTTTCAGAGCGCACTACTTCGTTAATCCTTATTCTGAACCTCTTGTTGAAATGTGATGAGCTGAAACGATTTGAAATTAAAAAAATATATATTTGAACGGTTTCAAAAAAATATTTTCTTCTTGTTTTAGGTACAAGCATTACCGCTAAATGGAATAACTTAAGGGACGCGTTCATGAGATCATTGAAAAAAAATTCCAAGAGGTATGTTTATTACGAACAACTCAGATTCTTGCTGAAAATGATGCAGAAAGACGATCCTTCGTATATTGACGCTTACGAGCCTGCTGTTAGGATAACGGAGGAAGACTCCGATTTTTGTCTCCGAAAGAAAGTGACAGAGATGTTCACCAAGAACACCGTCCTAAGAGGATGCGTCTTAGGGACGAGATTGATCGTCCGATTTCGAATACCCCGAGTGTGAAAATGGAAGTCGATCCTGATGAGGCGTTCTTCATGTCCGTCCTCCCAATGGTAAAGAGAGTGAGCGAAGAGGAAAAGATTGACTTCAGGATGAATATTTTGCAATTCGTGAAAGATATGCAGAGAAAAAGGAAAATGACGCCTTCGACTAGTGGTCAATATTGTTCACCATCTTCTGCTGACTTGTCAAACCATTCGTCTATGGCAGATCAACTGAATGAAAATGATACGTGAAAACTTAGCTTCATTGATTGTAAATATATTTGTAAAATCATTCATTAACTTGTAGATATCAATCAAAATAAAAATGTAGTTCTTGTTTCCTTTTAATTCAATTCATATAGTCAATGATTAATAACAAATCTTTGTCTAGCTTAACCTACTATGCCTAAGATCGTGGGTTTGCAGTCTGGAAGGAGGAATGATTTTATAAAGAGGCTAAAATTCCTTGGTCATGCCGTCATTTAGAGGAGACAAAATGGTCCCGAGCTTGTGAAATGTTAGGTACTCGGTAAATATTCCAATCCAAAATAAACTTGGATAGGCAAAATTTAGGGCTCCAAATGTAGTACCGTCCAATTTGCAATAGCAACATAAAGTGACGTTAAATGAATTAACAACAATAACAAAGGTTTCAGCATACTCGCCCATTTACAGGTTACCTACAGGTAAGTAAGAATAACAATAAATTATAATAATAAACACCCTGTCCATTGAGATAACTTTTGTATTTTACAGTCATGTTCGACCAGATCATATCTACATAAACATGCTGGTATATAAACATATGGAAAATGGATCTTGTAAAGAAGTATTATATTATTTTTCTACTCTGTTGATCTTACAATTCAGGAATTAAAGATTAAAAAAAATTATATTTATAGTTACTAAGGCTATTTTGATTTCTTTAAAAAAATCTAGAACTAACTTAGATTTTTAGATAACTAAAAAGGGTCAATAAATAACTAACAAGCCTGAAGAGAACTGCAAGAAATTAACCTAAACATTGTACATTAAAGTCATCATTATTATAATAAAACTTTATTTTATTTAAGTAGTATCTATTTCATAATATATTTTATGAATTAAAATATAAGGACTAAGTCGAAGAGTTACGAAGCATTCGAAGGTTGTTACCAACATCACTTAAATAACGACTTTGTTCCAATAAATTATTTGGTCCATTTTATTTTTTAAATGATCAGATAATCGATATGGGTACTTCGTGGAATCAGTCAACAGTAATTTTTAATACATGAAAATGAACCTAAAGAAAGTCATAGGAAAAGCCCATGATAAACAAAATACACTATGACACGAAATACTCGCCCTGATATCGTGTGATGATATGAATGACTCATATATCTCAAGGAACGGATGCATTTAATAAGGTGTGAATATCCCAGAACAAATTTCAAACAAATCTTTTTCGTGCATTTTAAATATTTTAAATAAGCACACCCACACACACACACACTCGTGTGGAGTTTCTAGTCTTCCATCGGGCGCCTCCCCAGGTGGCGGATAGGGGAATTCTCACCAGATATGGTGGGTACCGGGGAAATAAAATACTCGGGGTGGACCAAAACTACATAAACCCAGGCGTGACGGTTCCTAGAATAGGCGGCGACCTGGTCAGCGTCTGTTCCTCAGGTTAGAGGCGGCTGTATTAAACCTGACAGGAGGTATAAAATGCATTATTTGAAGATATTGATAATGGAAGAGAAGGATAAACATTTTACGGTGCAGGGGTCCGGAACCCTAGTACCGGCGTCGGAAGGAAGTACGGAAGCGGGCTTCCCGGCGTCGTCATCATGCAACCGCAGTGCTACGATGGTGAGAGACTTGGCCATTGTAGCATTTCAGGCTACAAGATTAACTACAACGGAGGTGATGCAGAATCTTGGGCTCAAGATTGACGAACTACTGTCTTTTCGTTTAGCACTTAAAACCATGACGCAAGTTCAACAACAACAACGTTAATGAGACTTCTGCAGTTGAATTTGAACCACTGTGAAGCTGCATAGGATTTACTCTGTCAAATTGTACGAGAACTACACATCGACATGGCTATTGTCTGTGAACAATACAAGAACCTCGATTGTACAGCATGGGTATCCGACAAAACTGGTAAAGCTGCTATTTGGGCCTGTGATGAATATGGTATTCAGGAGGTGGATAAAGTGGAGCAGTCTGGTTTTGTATGTGCAAAGATTAATGATGTGTGTGTTTTTAGCAGCTACGCTGCTCCTAGTGTAACGATCGAAGATTATGAAAACTTACTGGATCGTATTGCCGTGGATTCTAATTGCCATGGGCCAAATATAATTGCTGGCGATTTTAATGCGTGGGCAACGGAATGGGGTAGTAAAACTACGAATAGTCGAGATGAAGTTCTCCTGGAAGCATTTGCCCAAATAAATGACTTGGTCCTTATGAACTACGGTACTGTTCCAACTTTCATTAGGGCAGGAAGGTCATCCATTATTGATTTGACGTTTGTCAGTGGACGACTGCAACGGGGCGCCAATTGGAAAGTTTGTGGATTTTATACTCACAGTGACCACCAGGCCCTCCTGACTACGCTGGAGATACCGACAAGAAGGAAGAGTTGTAGATGGAGAACGGTAGGCTGGAATACTCAAACTTTCGATGCTGAGTCATTCTCGGTGATGATGGAGGATCCATGTTCCCTACATGGTTCAGCAGAGGAAAAGACGTTTGAACTCACCTCGTTCATCTCCAGGGCATGTGACGCGGCTATGACTCGTTCAAAACCGCGTAAAAACCGTTCCCCAGTGCACAGGTGGACAGATATAATAGCTGGCCTTCGTCAGTGTTGCCACCAAGCAAGGAGACGTTACCAGCGAGCAAGGCATCGACCGGAGTTTAGCAGGCTTCAAGAAGAGTTCAAGATTGCTAGAAGAAACCTCCGCAGAGCCATAAAGGATAGTTTAGGATAGTTTAGGATACTTTAGGAAAGGTGTTTGAGAAGATCTTATTTCTCAGGCTTCAAGAATTTACGGAAGGTGAAAGAGGCCTCTCAAAGGCTCAATACGGATTCCGTAAACAGCGATCTACGATAGAAGCTATTGGAATAGTCACTGAGATTGCCCGAAAAGCGATTGCAAGAGTGAGGTGGAAGAGGGGTGCGAAGAATTATGCAGCTATCGTCACCTTGGATGTTAAAAACGCATTTAACATGGCGAACTGGGCCTGCATATTGGATGCCCTACGGACGATGGTGGTCCCATTGTACCTAAGGAGGGTTATTAATGACTATTTTAAAGATAGGGTACTATTTTATGCTTCGGATAGTGGTTTCAGGAGGTATGAGGTCACTGGTGGCGTCCCACAGGGCTCAGTTTTAGGTCCTCTCGTATGGAACGTTATGTTCGACGGAGTTTTTAGGTTACCCATGCCGGATGGAGTTACAGTTGTTGGTTTCGCCGATGATGTGGCAGTTGTGGTCGTGGCAAAATATATTGAGGAGATTACCCTAATTGCCAACCAGGCTGTTGCTATTATTCGAAGATGGCTACCTTCTATTGGGTTGCAGCTTGCGGACCATAAGACTGAGACGCTCCTGGTCAGTAGCAGGAAGAAAATTGAAACTGTTACTCTCACAGTGGGGGGGCACAAAATTCGTTCCCAGCCACACTTGAAATACCTGGGAGATGTCATCGATGCACCTCTCCAGTTTAACGTACATACGGAGTATATTAACGCCAAATCGGCAAGAAATACTTCATTATTGACGCGCCTTATGCCGAATATTGGAGGACCCAAAGAGAGTCGCAGAAAGCTCCCGGCGACTGTTGTCTCCTCAATCCTTTTATATGGAGCTCCCATCTGGAAAGAAGCCATGCCCGCCGCATCGTACAGGAGACATATGGTCTCATGGTATCGAAGAGGTTGTGCTTTTCGGACTGTTTCCTACGAGGCTCTATGAGTAATTGCGCGCATGCCTCCAATCGAGATGTTAGTGGAAGATAGAAACAGAATGTACAATCGTAGTTCTCGAGTTTCAAGAGACGAAGAGAGGAAAACCACCATCGCACTTTGGCAACAGCGTTGGAATTCGGCTAATGCTGGGAGATGGACCTACAGGTTGGTGCCTGACATAGGTTCGTGGTATGATCGTCGGCATGGAGAGGTGGATTTTCACCTTACACAACTACTGTCTGGACATGGATGCTTTAGAGCCTACCAGTACAGGTTCAAATTAGATGACAGTGCTGAATGCCCAACGTGTACGGCGGTGGAGGAAACAGCGGAACATGTGTTTTTTTAATGTACTCGCTTCACTGACGAGAGAAGAGAATTGGAGCTGGCCTGCAGAAAAAAGGTGACTCCTGAAAATTTAGTGAGCTGCATGCTTAAGCCGGATGAACAGTGGGCAGCGGTGAAAAAATTGACCATAGGGGTTCTCAAAAGACTGAGAGAGGAGGAAAGAACAAGGAGAGAAAATCAGCAAAGACTGGTGCCTTCTTGAAGAAGACGAATTTAGACTAAGAAGCTAAAAGATGGAAATGGACGTGATGCGGCACTCAGCCACTCCCCCCCCATGATGTAATGCCTAACGGCGGTCCCGTGGAGGGTGAGAATCAGGTGTAGGGAGGTGGTTTTAGTGGGTAAAAATCCCACACACGATAGGTACGGGCCTATCCGCGTCTTTTGAAGATTTCTACCTGCCCACGTCAAACACACACACACACACACACACACACACACACACACACACACACACACACACACACACACACACACACACACACATATATATATATATTTTAAATCCTTCTTAGGGTTCATGTTTTCCTAGCATTTCTTCATCCTCTTATCAAGCCCTTCAACTACTATCTTTTGTCTCATTTTGTGTCCGCTTTCTCGGGAGTAAATATTCTCTAATAAATATTATTTCTAAATGAATTCCTATCTGGGCATGTGCTTGCAGTATCAATTTTCGCTTTGGCCAAAACTTCAGTCGTCTCTTTCTCATACCAATTCGATGTTTGATTTTTTTCTATTGTTTCGGTGGTTTGTAATTTTTTTTTTTAATTTTTTTTATTTTGTTTTATTTTATTTTAATATTTTATTATTTAATTTTTTTTTTAATTTTTTTATTATATATATTTTTTTTATTTTCTTTTTTAATTTAATTTATTTTATTTTTTTTATTTACTTTTATTTTTTATTTTAATTTATTTTATTTTATTGTTTTTATTTTTTTATATTATTTTTTATTTACTTTTATTTTAATTTATTTTATTTTATTGTTTTTATTTTTTTATATTATTTTTTATTTTATTTTATTTTTTATTTTTGTTCGGCCACCAAAAGTATTCCCGTCCGTTTTTTCAGTTGTGAACTTGGATTTACACTATTCAGACATGCCCTTACAACATATCAAAAATACAGCATCACCAAGCGTCACTGCTACAATCGATGCATAATCAATAATATTGGCCGACACATATCACTTAGGAGTATGAAAAATAGTTTACATCCTATTCTCAGACCTACTGAATATGACACAAAATTTCATAAGAATCGGTCAAGTCGTTTTGGAGGAGTTTTGTTACAAACACTGTGTGACACGACAATTTTATATATTAGATTTTTTTATACATTTGTAATGTATAAAATAAGTATATAGAAATATATAAAGAACATATAGACTTTCTGAGAACCATCTGCCTTTAGAAAGCAGATACCTGCCCCTCAAAAGCATTCCCAGACTTTGCTTTCAGACGGCGCCAATTGAAATTGCCGGGACACCACGTGGTTGCCATTTTGGGAACTCGTAAAGGGAGATTTGGGGAAAGCTCACATCACCCTCATTGGCAGATTATTCCAGCAGTATTACTTCAGACACGTCTTCCACCCATTTTGATAATAATTTATTAAATTGTAATAAAAAATTTGATGCTGTTTAAATTATTAAATTACTTCATAATTTATTGAGAATTTAAATTGTACAACTAAACATTATGATAGGCTGTAAAAGGTATCATTATACAGTCATGTTTACTGTAATTTAATTATTATGTCTTAAGATAATAGGGTGTATAAAAAAATGACCGTTTTATTAAATTCCAGAGTTCAAAAGTCTGTAAATATTTGAATGCTATTTATTATTTACCAACACTTAATAATCCCTTTAGAGCATTGTCTAAGCCTGTTTACTAAAAGTGCTCTTCTTAAAAAAAAGACTCAGTTTAGTTATTTATTTTAGAGAAGAAACATGACAGAGACCTACGAAATTCTCGTAGGTTTAAGACATTACTGGGGAAAAAATATCACAGCCGCTGAAGCACCTCGTGAAATTATTAAATATGAAAGGGAAGGTGTTCTTGACCAGCGCACTTCAAGGCGTTGGTTTGAAAAATTTAGCAGAGTAAATACGGCGTTGGAAAGAAAGAAGGGCTCCGGAAGACCATTAATGAATATTGATGAGGTTCTGAAGGAAGCTGTTGAGTGTGGTTTCTCGAAAGCTACGTTTCTTTATATCAAAGAAACAATAATACAAATATAATGTAAGGAAGAAATAGTTGGGGGTGCAGTCAATAAAAATACCTAAATAAGTCTATACTTATTTATTGTGTGCCGACGTTTCGGCCTACAATGTAGGCCATCTTCAGGGCTAAGAGAGAGAAACAAACAGAAAAATATATGAAAAAAACGTTGCGGTAACAAAAATATGGTGACAAGTAATGTGGAAATCACCATATTCTTGTTACCGCAACGTTTTTTTCATATGTTTTTCTGTTTGTTTCTCTCTCTTAGCCCTGAAGATGGCCTACACTGTAGGCCGAAACGTCGGCACACAATAAATAAGTACACACTTATTCAGGTGTTTTTATTGACTACACCCTCAACTATTTCTTCCTTACATTAGAAGTTACAGTCAACCAATTCTTCTCTAATAACTGAAATATTTGGTTAAAATACGGTAATTTTTTTTTTTATACACCCCATTAGTTAATACTAATGATACCCGATTGTCTTAGTTTTAGACATTTTTCGACAGCACTTATAGTTCTTTAAAAATCACAAAAATAAATTTACAATAGGGTGTCAAGAGGATTACAGAAAGAAGTGAAAACTCAAAACTTTAGAATAACTTTAATGCTTTTTGTATTTCTAAATTCATTATAGTCTGAATAATTTAAATTTCATAGTTTGTAAATTGAAATTATTAAAATTAGTCCATGATTGAGAGGAAAATAGTTGACTGGAAGATCTAACAGTGGGAGTTAAATAGTCCGGGGATGCAGTCAAATAAAACACTAAATAAGTTTGTCTTATTTTTATATAAGTTTATCTTATATTTATTTTTACAGTTTTATTTGACTGCATCCCCAGAATATCTAACTCCCACATAAAATTAGTCTAGTTTTCACATCTATTGACACTCCAAGCAACAGTAATACACATTTTCAAGTAGTTTACTTATTTATGATGGACTGCACAAGCTCGATACTAAACATCATTTAAAAAAATTGAAATAATAATGTTACGGGCTACTGGGTATTAAAATGAATTAAACAATTCCTTAATTAAAAATACTAATATTTATTAACAAAATGATAAGAAGGATACAATTAAACTATTAACAATTAAATTACTAGACTAATATAAATTTATAACGACAATATTCTAAATATTTATTATCTAGGCCTAACTCCTAATTAATTATTACAATAATATTAGATATTACTAATTATAGATAGCTTAACTAGTTACAATAGTTTCTATGAATATATTACACTACAATTTATAACTAATAATTAACACTTACAGTTCACTAGTCCACCGACCGTAAGATTCTTCAAGTATCACAAACTGACACACAGTAACAAACAGAAACAGTTTATTACACTCGCGAGACTGTTACAGTTCACTGATACACTTATTACACGGGCCGGTACAACACTGACTAACTTATCACACTGACACTCACTTATCACAGATGTTGCATGGTCTACTCTCAGGCTAAGACTGACTGACTCGAGGTGACGGAAGTCTTTTTATAGGCAAAGCCGAACATTCTAGAACTCGAAGGGGCCAGATAATTCTGGAATATTCTTAATCCTTTGCCGACAAAAGAAGACGATCTAGAACCGTCCTAATCCTATTTAAACGTCTCCCGCTGACGGAGTTAAGCCGCTAATCCCCCGCTTCCGCCTTCCTGCCGGCGCCCGTAACACTGCCCCCTCCTTAAAAGTGCTCTGCCCCAGAGCAAGTCCGGAGAAATCGGGCATTTATGAGCTTCTACTGATGGAGACGCACCTTCTTTCCAGGGGTTGAACGTGCACACCAATATGGCAATTCCAGAGTTGGCGAATGTCTGTTCGATCATGTCCCTGACAATCTTCCACTCCAAGCCGTCGTATCCACAGCCCAACTTCGGAATAGCGAGCTTAGTGACACGAAGTCTCAGAAGCTTACTCCGAAGGTCATCGAGGCTTCGCCTCAGTGCGTCATATGTCGGCTTCTGATCAGAGGCACACTTGGTAACCAAGTAAAACAGGTGTCGTCCTTCGTGCGGCTGATGGAGTGCCTTCCCGACACTTGGTCCTTGGCGTTCCAGCTCCTCAGTTCCGCCGAACTTCTTCCTGAAGACCGTTGCAATCCCTCGAGAAGTCCTCAGATCTTCGGCAACGCAATGGGCCAGAGAATACTCCACTGGTAACGAGAAGATATCTCTGTAGATTACCTGAGTTACTCCACGGGTCCCTGGTACTTTAGTATGAGCAACTGAGTTATTTGTCTTGACGTTGTTTAGGTACCTGACCTGCTGGTCTTCTTTCGGGCCGTGGTCTCCTTTGTACGGGGCCAGTCTATTGAAATGGACTACCTTGGGTTTTCCTTTCGGCTGCTTCCTGATCCTATATATGACGTCATTGATCCTCTTGACGATCTCATACGGGCCGTCCCAGGAGTTCTGAAGTTTAGGTGAGTAGCCTCGCCTTCTTCGAGGATCATGTAGCCAGACCAAGTCTCCAGGTTGGTAGCCACCCTTCTCAGCCCTGATGTCGTAACGCTCCTTCATTCTGTCACTGGCTCCCTGGATGTTTGTGCGAACCTTCTCGTGGATATTATCCATTCGCTTCCGTAGATCCGAGACGTACTCTTCTCCGGCAATTTCCTCATCAGGCTTGAAACCGAATTTCAGATCACAAGGCAACCGAAGTTCTCTGCCGAATACCACATTTGCGGGAGTCTGCCCCGTTGCCTCACTGACTGAACTGCGGTACGCCAGCAGGAACAGGTGAAGATACTGGTCCCAGTCTCGCTGATGGTCGGAGACCACTTTCGACAAATATCGACCCATAGTCCTGTTCATGCGCTCCACCATGCCATCGGATTGAGGGTGAAGAGATGTCGTCCTGGTCTTCCGTATTCCCAGTGCTTCGCACATCCCGGAGAAGACTGCAGACTCGAAGTTTCGTCCCTGGTCAGAGTGAAGTTCCATGGGCACCCCAAACCTACTGACGAGCTGCTTCACCAGTACGTCCGCAACCGTGACTGCCTCCTGATTCGGAAGGGCGTAAGCTTCCACCCACTTGGAAAAGTAGTCCATGGCCACGAGAATATACCGGTTACCTTCATCCGTCACAGGGAAAGGGCCAGCGATGTCAATTGCTATTCTCTCAAACGGTGCTCCCACGTTGTACTTCCTCATTGGGGCCTTCTTTCTTCTTATGGGTCCGTTAGAAGCCGCACAAGTCGCACAACGCCTGCACCAGTCCAACACATCGTCCTTAAGGTTTGCCCAGTAAAAGCGTTCACGTACCTTTTCCAATGTACGGTGAACTCCAAGGTGGCCGCCAGATACTCCGTCATGAAGTTCCCTGAGTACTTCGGGCACTTTACTCTTTGGAACGATGAGCTGAAGTCTGCGCTGATCTCCTTCCGTGTTCTCCAATGCCCGTTTCAGCAGCCCGTTGTCCACTAGAATGGAGTCCCATTGGGCCCAGTAAGTCTTTACATTCTTCGA
This sequence comes from Arma custos, assembly GCA_037127475.1. NCBI lineage: Eukaryota > Metazoa > Arthropoda > Insecta > Hemiptera > Pentatomidae > Arma > Arma custos. The sequence continues at coordinate 67,637,050 of CM073764.1, read as the reverse complement.
CATTGGAGCAACATCCTGCCAGGTTGGTCTTCCTTGCCCTGATAGTTTCCACTGCTTCATTTGTTTCAAGTCCGGGTCCCCGTCCTGCTCCTTTGACACCTCTGCATCCTGCCAACTGTCCATGACCACCGTTGTCCTTAACACTGCTGCCTGCTTCTCTTCTTGTCGAGAACAATGCCCGCATTTTTCGTCACAAGGTCTCCTAGAGAGCGCATCCGCATTTCTGTGACTCGTTCCAGCACGATGAGCAGATTCAAAGTCATATTCTTGAAGGCGCTCTATCCACCTCGCCACTTGTCCTTCTGGTGACTTGAATCGTTGCAGCCACATTAGAGCCGCGTGGTCCGTTCTCAGGAGGAATCTTCTGCCGTATAGATATTTGTGAAAATGCTCTATAGATTTCACCACTGCCAGAAGCTCCTTCCTTGTGACACAGTAGTTGCGTTCCGGAGCTGAGAGCGCTTTACTGAAATATCCAATGACCCTTTCTTCTCCATCTTGGAGCTGAGAGAGGACGCTCCCAATAGCGGTGTTGCTGGCGTCTGTGTCAAGTATGAACTTGCCCTCGGGACGGGGATAGCTCAGAATAGGAGCACTACTCAACTTCTTCTTCAACTCCTCAAAGGATGCCTGACATTTGTGATCCCAAAGGAAGGTCCGTTTTTCCTCGGTGAGCCTGGTAAGAGGTTTCGCAATGTTTGCAAATCCTTTCACGTACCTCCTGTAGTAGGTGCAGAGGCCGAGAAAACTTCTTACTTGGTACTTATCTCGAGGTACTGGCCAGTCGGTGATCGCTGCAATCTTCTCTGGGTCAACGGCAACTCCATTGTCCGACACAACATGCCCCAGATAGTTGACTTGCCTTCGGAAGAGATGACACTTCTTCGGGTTCAATTTAAGATTCGCTGCACGCAGTCGTTCGAAGACCTTCTCCAGATTCTTCAGATGGTGAGCGAAGGACTTTCCCAGCACAATGATGTCATCTAAGTATACCAGGCAAATTTCCCAAGAGAGACCTCTTAACACGCTTTCCATCAGCCTCTCAAATGTTGCAGGAGCATTGCAAAGCCCGAATGGCATTACCGTAAATTGCCAGAGTCCAGTCCCAATCGAGAACGCTGTCTTTTCTTTATCTTCAGGTTTCAATCCAACCTGCCAATATCCACTGCGGAGATCCAAGGTAGAGAAAAGTTCACACCCCTCTAGGGTGTCCAGCGTATCATCAATCCTGGGGAGCGGATAACTGTCTTTCTTGGTGACGTTTTTCAGAAGGCGGTAGTCCACGCAGAATCTCGTTGTGCCGTCCTTCTTTTTCACCAGTACAACAGGAGACATCCAGGGGCTACTCGAAGGCTCAATGACACCATCAGTCGCCATCTCCTTGATGATCTTCTCGGCGTCCTCCCGTTTGGCTAAAGGCAGCCTCCGCGGGACCTGTCGGATGGGCTTAGCATCCCCGGTGTCAATCCTGTGCTGGACGATATCCGTTCTACCCCGTGGCCCTGGACTGATCTCGAAAACGTCCTGCCATCGGGTAATCATCTTCTTCACTTCCTCACTCTCTTCAGGCGAAAGGTCGCAACATGATTCGTCCACAAATCCCTTTAATTCTTCCGGCAGTCCTCGCAGCTCGGTGGGATGACGTTGCAGCTGACGAACCACTGAGGTAGCGGTTGTACATTCCCCTATCGGTGTTCCTTTGTTCAGCGTTACTGGGAAGCTGTTCAGGTTCATTAGCCGAATCGGAGTGGTACGTCCGACCTTGATGAGGGACCTTGCAACCATTACGCCGCGTCCGATCTCCTGTTCTTCTTGCCTTCCCGGTTCAAGTAGCACACATTGACCCTCAGGTAGAGGCCCTTCGATCGTCCCATGCGCTATGATTTGGCTCCGTGCAGGTAAAGTGGTGTCTTCCAGTAAGCGCACTCGTGCGTAGATGTCCTTTCCCTGCCGCAGGATGACTTCTTCGTCTCCCAGCGTCATCACCCCTCTTGCCATATCCAGCTTGATCCCGCATGTGATCATCAAGTCCGTGCCTAATATGACATCTTCATCAATATCTGCCACGAGAGCGCGGTGCTTCAGATGTTTACCACCGATGATGAAGTAGGCAACTGTCTCCCCGTAGACCTTCGCTGGCTCTCCTGTGGCAGTCCGTAATGTCCAAATCGTTGGCAACATCTTCTCAGCGGGAACTGTCTTTGAGCTCAAGATTGTCTTGGTTGCGCCGGTATCCAGTAGCAGACTTCGCAGCTGCCCGTTCACCTTCCCATCAACGTAGAAGCTGTTCGTTCTGCTCCCTAAAGACGCAACTCTACTGGTCTTCCTCGGGCCTCTGACGTAGCGGGCTGATAGTTGTTCCTCCCCATCAACCCTACTTCGTTCCTGTGGCTTTTCTTGCTTCTTGGATGGACACTTGCTTCTAGGGTGTCCAAGTTGGCCGCAGCTCCCACAGCGTATCTCCTTCTTACGAGTCCTTAGAGCCTCCAAGACCTTTGTCAGAATATCTTCGACGCTAGGGACCTTATTAGGCTCCGCTTCTGCTGCTCGAACTCGTGCATGGCCCCGTACTGACTGCCTGACAGCCTCGAACTTCATGGCCTGAGATAATGCGTCTCCCAATGTTTTTGGCCGGGCGAGCTTCACTGCTTGTTGCGTCTCGGGGTCCCGAAGTCCATCCAGGAATTTGTCGACAGCCAGGCTCTCGTAGACATCATCGGTGACCGATGGGTAAGCATTCCTCACCAGCCGTGCAATGTCTGCTTCAAAATCCTGTAGCGTTTCGTTGGTCTTCTGGATCCTGCTTCTCAGCTGTGAGCGATATAGCTGGTCCATGTGGCGATGGCCGAAACGCATCTCCAGTCTTCTAACCAGTTCCCCGTAGTTAAACCGCTCTGTCATGGGCATCCCTTGCAGTACTCCCAAGGCGTCTCCACGCAAGGCCAGACACAACGCTGAAGCTTGGGTCTCTTTTGACCAACCGTGGATTGAAGCCGCCGTCTCGAAGAGAGTCATGTAGTCCTCCCACGGCGTCTTTCCGTCGAATACTGGAATAGTGTTGTGATTTGGTGGCGTTCCAGCGTTGGCGGGCATAATGGTCCTATGAAAGCTGCCCTCTGTGGAACGGTCGGTGTCGTTCGTCGGTGGGTTGGTCATACGTCCCTCGAGAGCTTCTACTCTTAGCCTAAGTTCATTTTCAATTGAATTCAATTTTTCTCCTAACCTAGATTCTACATTAGCTACTTTATTGTTTACATCGGCTAACTTATTATCTACATTTTCCATTAACTTAGTCTCTAATGTGCCTAACTTAGACTCTAATGTATCCAATAAATCACTTTTTACAGTACCTAATTCATTACCTAACTCATTTTTGACACTACTTAACTCATTACCTAACTCATTTTTAACATTGCTTAACTCATTTTTAACAGTACCTAATTCATTCTGTACATTACCTAGCTTATTTTCTACATTGCTTAACTCATTTTTAAAAGTTGCAGACAACCTGCTTAAATCAGTTTCAAACAGAACGTCATCTGGATTTTCCCCTAAATCTACAAAAAATTGACGCAAGCGCTCTTGCAGTACACTTTTAGTTCCGGAACAATCAAGATCACGTTCCTCCAATTCACGTTTCAAATCCGCAACTTTTAAATCAATTAACTTAACACTTTTAGAAGCCATTCTGCACACAGTAGCCCAATAATTACAAAATGCAAGACAAAATACAAAATAATAGCAATTACACAATAATCCCACTTCTGACACAAATTTGTTACGGGCTACTGGGTATTAAAATGAATTAAACAATTCCTTAATTAAAAATACTAATATTTATTAACAAAATGATAAGAAGGATACAATTAAACTATTAACAATTAAATTACTAGACTAATATAAATTTATAACGACAATATTCTAAATATTTATTATCTAGGCCTAACTCCTAATTAATTATTACAATAATATTAGATATTACTAATTATAGATAGCTTAACTAGTTACAATAGTTTCTATGAATATATTACACTACAATTTATAACTAATAATTAACACTTACAGTTCACTAGTCCACCGACCGTAAGATTCTTCAAGTATCACAAACTGACACACAGTAACAAACAGAAACAGTTTATTACACTCGCGAGACTGTTACAGTTCACTGATACACTTATTACACGGGCCGGTACAACACTGACTAACTTATCACACTGACACTCACTTATCACAGATGTTGCATGGTCTACTCTCAGGCTAAGACTGACTGACTCGAGGTGACGGAAGTCTTTTTATAGGCAAAGCCGAACATTCTAGAACTCGAAGGGGCCAGATAATTCTGGAATATTCTTAATCCTTTGCCGACAAAAGAAGACGATCTAGAACCGTCCTAATCCTATTTAAACGTCTCCCGCTGACGGAGTTAAGCCGCTAATCCCCCGCTTCCGCCTTCCTGCCGGCGCCCGTAACAATAATTTATTTGGAGTTATATATTTTCATTGTAGCAATCAGCAACTTAAAACAAGACATTTAGGCACGAAAAAAAATATTTTAGGGGAAACGAAAAAATTAACTGGTTATTGGTGTTTTAAGTTATTATTAGTATCAATTGCACAACCATTTTAATGAAATATTCTTATTCTTATATCAATCGAATATTAACCTGTAAACTAAAGTTGATTAAAACAAATTGTATAACTCATACACGATCTAGTGGGTGTCGCCCGTTTCGATACTTCACGAGCATGTGTCTAATGTCGTTAACGCTTACCTCTTAGTTAATTAGTTTGTTCAGTTAACGTCACTTTTTGCTGCTATGGCTAATCGGACGATACTACAGCGGGAGCTCTAAATTTTGTCTATCCTGGTTTAATTAGGATAGGGATTTTTAAAGAGTAGACTGACATCGTATAGTCCCGAGACGCCCGTTTAACGTCTCTTCTGAAGGACGGCGTACCTAAGAATTTTTTACCCCATTTAAAAAATCCTAGGACATCTGTCGATCTACAAACCCTCGATCTTGGGCATAGTAGTTTGTTACGCTAATCACTAGACCACAGGTCCTATTAGTCTTTCTCCTACCGAAAATGGCTCAACGTAGCTAAACCCGTTTTCCTGAAAAATACCCGTACCACTACAACCCGTAAACGGATCTGGGATTCAGTACATGGTAAAAACTGTACTGTTTCAGGGACAACACGTGTGAAGGGAAGTGATTTGTTTAGACCACTCTCAACCATTGGCGTACCCAGAGTTGACTCAGGGGGAGGGTTAACTCCCACCAGTCAATCTCTCCAACATATTACTCCCTTCAAAAAAGATGTCTTGTAATATAGGTATAATATGTATTATACTATAATCATGTAGCTTCAAATTAAATAAATAGATTATAATTTTTTATAAATGTTATTTTGGAAGTTATAACCGTTATTTTTCGAAGGGCAATCAAGAAGTAGCTTTTAAATACAAGTAACCCTATTTATTAGTTACAATAACTTACTATACTTAATTGCTTAGGGAACTTTCTAGACCCATCCAGACTTTACTTCTAGATTCAAAGAATTTTCTAAACTGTTCTTCTCACATTTGCGATCTTATTGTTGCAGCTAGATGCCACTACTGCCGCTATAATAATATAATTAATTGTAAATAAACAGTATTACGTTTTTGTTCGTCATTTTAGTGTATCTTTTATTCATTAAAATAACTGTGTTTTCATTTTCTTTGTTGTTTTTTTGTCATTATTGACCCTTACTTCTGTAATCCCACAATAATAACTTTGTAAAAGTAAAATTCTTTAAACTTTTATTTTTTAAATTGTTACAATTTTTTTTTAAATTTCCTGCTTTTAGCAATGGGGGGTTACATTTCCAATAACCCTCCCCCTCGTTACGCCTATGCTCTCAGCCGCCACATTTTCCGGTTATTTTGGGTAACCAATTTATAGAAGCTGGATGACCCCAGGAGGGTCCTATATCCCATATGATCTAAACAAATTTTATATAAAAGTCTTGCCAACAGATCGATTTGAACCAGGATTTCCGGCTTGGCAACGCAGCACTCTACCACTGAGCCACTCAGCTCCCTGCATTATTTAGATTCATTAAGCTCCAGCAAAATATTCATTTTATCTTAGAAACCCGTTTTCGCTACAAAAAGTAGTCTAAAAGATATTATTTAACGAAAACTGTGTGGTACGTATGTTATCCTTCTTCGTCATAATCTCTTTGCCTGAGAGGAAGAACAGGTGGTAGCGTGTATGCCTTCCCCAGATGTCTTCCCATGACTCATTCGAACCGGAATGGGAGTTGGCATGAAGGGCGTTACCGAGTCCACTCGTTTGTCTTGTTTTTTCGAACCGATGTTACTTTGCACTAACGGAACATGTATAGCTGTTCTTGGATTGAAAGGGTATTTATTTTTTAATAGTTTAAAAACTTACGAAATATAACAAACCTTCAAAATAAGTACTATGCATTATTGCGAAAATAATAATAAAAATATTTATTTAAGATATTATACAAATGCCATTCGGGACATATTGTATTTTCGATTTCCTTTTGAAAACCTCCCCTAAGGGATTCTCGTGGAAGCGTGTGTGGAGAAACCTCCCAATTGCGAAAATGATGGAACACTATAGCACTTCATTTATGTTTTAACTGTATGAAAATGATGGTTTCCGTCTGCAATTCGGCCGTGATATCTGGATTCGAGATTTTAAAATCGAACAAAACTCAATCTATCGGAATCTTGTTTTTATACGCATGTTTTAGCTTCGCCTGTATGTGCATGATGGAATCTTTGAACTCAATTCTCTGACTCTTTATCAATTGAAACTTAACACACTTCTCAAGAACCTATAACAATAAAATAATCTAATAAGTTTGTCTCATTACCTAGGATCTTAGCTAAGGATTAGCGATTTTTTATTACCGAAGACATGGCAAATCTTGTGCCAAGTACTGAGGCATAGATGGCTTGAACGTTGAGACAAGCATATGACAAGCCTATGATCAACTGAGGTGTTTCGTATATTTTTCGACAAAAAAAAACTGCTGGCTTTTGTAACCAGAGGAACTAAAAGTAGAAAATGAATACTAATTTTTAAAAAATGTAAAGAAGAGGCTTTTATAGCCAGCCGAACTAAAAAGCACTTTTTAAAAGGGAAAAAAACTCAAAATGTTAAGTAATTTTGAAAAGTTTAAAGTAAAAATAGAGATGAACAAAAAAATATTATTTTATCGTATAAAACGTTGGATGCTTGTAATGATCTTAGTTCCTGTCCTGTAAATACTTTATTGACTAATATTACTAAAAGTAGAGTCATTATGAAAATATTTTAAAAAGTACCTCACGCTATTTTACGATAAAATGACCTCTTCTCTTCATCGCTATATTCTTATTTTAAACTTAAAGAAAATTATTACCTAATTTTTAGATTTGTTTTCCTAATAAAGCGCGTTTTTTAATTTTTAAACAATAATTTATTTTTAACTTTTTAGTTCCGCTGGCTATAGACGCATGCCCTTTATTTTTTTTAAAACTAATTTTTAGTTTGGCTAGCCACAATAGCGTGTATTTTAGTTTGTTTAAACTATTATTTTTATTTGTATCAAATTATATGGAACTCCCCAGTTGATCCTGCCAGTAGTTATATCTTTTTTTAAAGATGAAGTCAACATGCTTTTGTTCTTTGCACAAACACACAACCGTGTCTTCGGATGTGAAAAATCACTATTCCCGAAGATACTGATTGGCATAGTGAGAAAAATATATTTGATTAATGTATTATCATCGGCCCTTAAGAAGTGTGCAATGTTTCAATTTAATTAGATGCTTTTAAGGAGGTGTACATAAAATATATATAAGCGTGTTAACAAATAAGAAAGTTTAGTTAAGACGGCATACTTACTTGAACTTATTGAAAATTATTTTATTTATAATTTATTTCATTGTTTTTGTATATGCAAGTAACGAAATAAATACACAGAGGCAAAGTTAATAAAAACATGTTAAATTGCGTATAGCTTTTTCAAAAACGAGACCATACATCAATTTGAATTGATACCTTGCAGTTTCCTACTGTTATCAGTTCACTAATCTGCTATCAGTAGACCCATTGAAGAGGATTGGTGGCAAGGTACTGTGGAACAGAGGACCATGTGGTCGACGGCTGGTACCACATGGCACCGAGGTCAGTGTAGCTTCCTCTCCATTGTGAGTCTTATCTCGTCTGTCTGTCTCTCTTTATCCATTCCCAGCTGTGGGAAGCAACTTCTAGCAAGTGTATTTTTTTTAGGCGAGTAAAATTTTGTATGTATGTAACGACTAGAAATGTAGAATAGTTTTTCCATAGTGCCATATTTTCCCCAAAATAAAGTCATTTCTATTCATATGGAAATGGTCGACTGGATAGTTCTTAAAAGAGTGTAAAACGGTGAGGGGGTGTAGTAGAAAAAATGCATAAAATAAGACTTATTTTGTTTCAACCTAACTTAATTATATAAACATTGCAGTACCAAAGAAGATATAACAGTTTATATAAACAGAAATGATAGGAATGAAGAGAAATACAAATAGAAAAAGATAAACTACGAAATAACTGATGAAACAGTAAGCATGGAAATAAATCTACAATACAATAAACAAAAAAAATATTGTTTTGTACTTTGTCATTATATGTAGGTATACACAGTACAGCACTACTTAATGGTCAGTTGCTAAATGAGTATATTCTCCAACATTCTATAAAATTAACAACAGTGCTCCGAAATTTTCAGCATTATGAATCAAAATTATTATTAAGAATTATGAAAAAGTTTATCAATGCTGTCTATAGCGCTAAAGGCTATGATATCTTTCTTGATTGATCCTTACATTTCCTGATTAAATTAAACGAAACATTTCGAAACCGCTACCATTGCATTCCAAAGCTTTACAAGATTAATTGTTTAATGATATGATAATAAATGAAAATTAATATTAATTAATTTAATAATGAATTAAATATGCAATTAATAGTGCTTAGTTGATGATAACAAATAACTATAAGAATATTCACCATCAGTACTCAGCTCCATAATGATTTCGTTGTAAAATTATCAAAACAATTACATACAGATATATAAATTAAGTAACAATGAAATAAATTATTAGTAAAATAATTTTCAATTAGTTCAAGTAAGGAAGTATAAGTTAAGTGCCATCATAACTAAACTTTGCCATTTATCTAGCTTTGCCTCTATATACAAATAGTATTTCGATTCATTCAATAAAATGGTTTTCATTAATTGTTATTTTGTCTCACAAGTATCACTCTGAAAACAAGCCTCGTGTTGGTTGGATGATGCATGTAAAGTATCAAATTTCTTCTTAAATACGCGCCTCCTTTATTCAGTTTTTAGTACAAGGTTGCTTGCTACCTCTACCTTATGAGTATGATGGCGTGAGATGTGTTGCACTTGGTCTTCTTTTGTGATTTTATTTTGCATGTGCTCTGATGTCTGATTTAGTGAAACGTTGACTAGTTGATTTTATTTCCAGTATTTTAGAGGATTGAGGCTTTGTTTTGGGTATTTACCAATTGTATTCTATTTATAATTTGTGTCTCTTATGATTTGATATAATGCAAGTTAATATCGTCCCTGTCATTTCCAACTATCGAAGGTGAAAATGGTTTTACATTGTTTTTGTGACTGATGGATGCCTCTATATGAATTTTATATCAATTATCAATCCTAAAGCAACTGCTATAAGTCGAAAACGAAAACTGTGTTTTTTCACATTTGATACTTAGCGATGGCCGATGACGATATAAAATACTATGTTGATGAAAATGTAGTATGAATAAATAACAGAGAGAATTGAACAATTAGAAAATTATTCATATGCAAAGTGAAACAGGATTACATTTTTACATTTACTCATTAGGATTACATTTTTTTCGTGTTCATTTTCGAGAATTTTACATTGATTGCACTTATAAAGAATTAGACAGTAACAGCGGAAGCTTCTGTAGTTTGGAATGCCAAGTCATCATTGAATCAGTTTGTTTAATATGCCTTTCGATCGGTGAGCGCATGATGGGACTACACCAGGAACATTCGGCATAGGAAATTCAAGATGCTATCTCCGAACGCAGGTTTCGACTACCCAATACCGAATTGGTATTCTCTGGCTGAAGTTGAGTTTACAAAACTCAAAACAGAAAAAAGCATCGTCGAAATCAGGATATGTTGAAGTGGTGGATAAAATGCAGGGAAAAATGATGAAATTAAGAAAAATGAGTTATAATTTCTTTGGGAAGAAATGGTATGTAACAAAAAGGTAGCATCTTTAGTCAGGTTGAACGACTTTTGGTAGGGGGTTCACTTGTGGGTGCTCGATACTGGCGACTCCTAACGACCTATGCATGAGTTATAAAATTTCTTTTAATAATCTTTAGTTTAAAGGTTAGAATTTCATTGATATAAGAAAAATTATATTTATCTAAAAAGTCGTTCAATAGTTGGGAAATTGTTACTAATAATAACGTAAAACATCTATAACCGGTTGAACATTTCGTTTCCAGTGAAAATTTTTATTTATAAATGAAATGATTGAATGTACAAATTATCTAATTATTGTTGAACATAACGCTGATATTAATGCTTAAAAGAAAATACAAATACAAGGTGTAAATGATGCAGTTTTGGATTTTGATTCCTTTAGGATCCTCGATAGTCCTCACCACTGCCTAATTAATTTTTTTTCACTGTATTCATTCCTAAAAATTCTTTTTATAAATCCGCCAGATTTTCTTTGTAACTGCGCTGTTGATATTGTAATTCTGTTTTGTCTCAGTTCTGAAGAAGGCCTAGAAATTAGGCCGAACGTTGGCATGAATAAAACACGTTGCGTGTGTGTTTGTGTAAAATTTATTTACAGCACCCTTCGACATTTTTCAATATTACTTTAGATAATGAATAAACTCCTAGTCGAACACAATTGATTTCTAATTCATTATAGCCGTAAAGGGCAGGACTTGCAGCCGTAAGTTCCGGTGGTCGGAAATTAACCATTGGAGAATAAATAGGCCTTGATTTCCAACCTTGTGGATCGAGAGCAGAATTTACGGTGCTCAACTGGCCAAGGCTGAGGTACCTCGGTAATGTCTTTATGACAACCTTTTTCTTTGGCCGTGAACAGGGTTTTTTACTTCTGACATTATTGGCTGCGATTTAAAATAAAACAAATGATAACAATAATTTCGACAAGGATAGAGATAGTTGGGGGTGGAGTCAATTAAAACACCATAATAAGTGCATACTTATTTATTGTGTGCCGACGTTTCGACCTGTGAGAGAAAACAGACAAAACCAAATAACTATTTTTGAGTAATTCATTCAAGTGAGTAAAAAAAAACTTTTTCCAGTCAAAACTTTTTTCTTTATTTAAAAATACGTTTCGACTTCTTCAGTCATTTTCAATTTTGATCTCTTATAAGTCCATTTATTATTTAATTCAAACATTTGTTTACTTATAAATTTGTACATTATTAACCTTTTAGTAGATTATTATATCTCACCTTGTTATGTATATATTTTTTCATTTTGTATTTCATTTTTCATTCTGGTTACCAATTTTTTTTCTCTTTATATTTTATTTTCATTATCACCTTTCTGTACATTTATTCTTAGATAATTTTTATTCATATTATTCCTTCACTATTTTGTTCAATTTTTCTGTTACTCTACTATATTATATTATCATTTTCTTGGTACTGTAATATGTTGTCTCTCACAGCCCTGAAGTTGACCTACAATGTAGGTAGAAACGTCGCCACACAATAGATAAGTATGCACTTATATGGTGTCTTGTTTGACTCCACCCCCAACTATCTCTATCCTTACATTAGAAGTTCCAGTCAACTAATTGCTTTTCTAATAATTTCGACAGTTCGATTGTTCGTAGGCTTACTTAATAACGTTTAATGCAACTAATATCCAGTTTCTTCTTTTTAGTCAAGTTTGCTACATAAGTGTGTTTTTTAAACTATAATTTGTTTGTTACAAAATATACAAAACTCCCCAGTTGATCCTGCCTGCATTCATACGTTTGCCTCGAAGATTAAGTCACCTATGCCTTAGTATAGCCTGGCACCAGTCGTTACCGTAATCAATAGAAAAATTGCTAACCCCTGAAGATCCTATCCAGGGTAATGAGACCAAATAATTAAATTATTGTGTTATCACTGTTCCTTGAGGAGAGAGCAAAGTTTCGAATTTTTAAGTTGTCAAAAATTGATTTATTTAAAAAAAGTTACAGAAAATATGAATTTAAAAGATCGGTGTTTTTTTTTGCGAGACAAAACCCAACGAAGAAAGTGCAGACAAAGTTATTTTAATGAATTAAAGGTGCTTTAAAATGACAAACCAAAACCAAATACTGTTTATTTTCAATTCATTATATTATTATAGCGTCAGTAGTGACATCTAGCGGCAGTGGCGTAACTAGAGTGTTAACCCCCACCAGTCAACCAATCCAACATAATACTCCCTTCAAAAAATGTGTCTCGTAATATATATATAGGTAAAATATATATTATAGGTACTATAATCATGTAGCTTCAAATTAAATAAATATATTATAATTTTTTATAAATGTTATTTTCGTTATAAATGCTATTTTTTATGTCGTAGCCTAATTCTTATAAGCTCTGCTGCCATTTCTATTTATCATAGCAGTCTTTCTAAGTCCTCTTGCCTCCGGAATCTCTTCTATCCACCTCTTCTCGGGCCGACCTCTCTTCCTCCTTTCCGATGGTACATGTTTCAGTACCCTTTTAAGCCATCGGTCGTCCGCCATCCTCATAACATGACCAAACCAACTCAGTATTTTCGTTTCAACCGAGTACAGGATGTTAAGTGGTCTGTTTACGGCTTCCCTAATTCTGTCATTCGAAACGTGTTGTAGTCTTGGTATCCTACAACTACGCCTCCAAAATTCCATCTCCATTGAAAGCGGTTTTCTTGCCGAGTCAGTTGAAACGGACCAGGTTTCTTAGGCATACAGGGTGGTACTTATAAGAAATAAGTTATAGAGTTTCTTTTTTGTTGATATCATGACGTCTTTACTCCACCTTATCGTCGATATCTTTTTTACTGCTGTTTCCCTTCGAAAGCCACCGGCCTAAATATATAAATTGTTTAATTGGGGTCAAATCCCATTTAATGTTAGTGAGGAGTTTACACTATTATTTAATGCCATGTACTCGCTTTTTGTTTTACAGATTTCCAGGCCTCCTGCCTTACAGGCTCCCAGTAGTTTCCTCATAATAAAGGAAGCATCTTCTTCTTCATTTGCAAAAATTACCAGGTCATCAGCAAATTGTAAATTGTACAGGCATTCATTATCTATGATTATGCCCATACAATAATAACACTTTCTTTTCCATAGGGTAAGGATACTTTCAATATAATAATAATAATAATAATAATAATAATAATGTCTTTATTTATTCTGGGATGAGTCCCTATAGAATAACAATACAGGCATTGTAAGCTATTAAATCTTAGAGTGTTAAATAATTACTTTTAATTAATTATTACAATTAATTTAATTAGTGAGAACGAATAAAAAAAATGAACAAATAAAAAATGTGAATTACCTACAATAACAGTATTTCAAGAACATATTAGAAGAAAAGAAAGAAAAAAAATTAAAATAAGTTTACAATAATTATATAAGAGAAACAAATTTATGGTCACATATATCAAATTTATGCCAAGAAAAAAAACAAAAAAGAAAGATTAAACAAGATTATCCGAGATTTACCTTTCATCCCTTTTTGTCCTTTTTAATATCTATCTATATGACATTAATAATACATATGTACGTGGTTTAAATTCCACACACTCAAATATATGAATACAAAATGACATACACAAATGTACATCTAAAAACATCATTCATTCATCGAATAAAGAGAGCATTAAGTCAATACTGATCCCCTACTGTTTTCGATTTTTTGGGAATTGTAGGGATAATAGGTGCTGGAATATACGGGATTTGAAGGTTGGAAGATTATTGGAACGACGAATGGAAGAAGGTATAGAGTTCCAAAGGGAGGAGGATCGGATCAGGAAAGCTCTGTCAAAAGCTGCAGTTCGGTGGGATGCTGTATATAGATCAGAGAGCCGAGAACGGGTGTTGCGGGAGAGGACTGTGGTTTTGAATTGAAGGAGATCGAAAATGTAAGATGGTCGACGGGATTGGATAACTTGGTAAAGGAAAGATGCTAGGACGTACTTACGGCGGTAGGAAGGGTAGAGCCATTTCAATTCTTCGTAATATCGGGTCACCGAGGCATCTCTAGGGATCCCAAAGATGAATCGAACGAAGCAATTAAGCAACCGCTTTAATTTTGCTTCGAGATCCCCAGAGATACCCCCATACACCGAACAACAATAGTCAAAATGGGGGAAAATTAAGGAAGAAACTAGAAGTTTACGGATTTCAAAAGGGAACAGGTGACGAAGGTAATTGAGACGCTTTAAGGTGGAGAAGGTACGACGAGAAATTTCAGAGATATGGTTTTTCCAGGAAAGGGTCTGATCAAAAGTAATTCCAAGGTTTTTGACAGTTGGGTAGAATTTGATAGGATTATTGTTTAGAAGGAGGATTGGATTATGGGGAATAGTTTTAAGGAAGTAGTTTGACCCTATTATTATTGCCTTGGTTTTGTCCACGTTCAACTTTAGCTTGTTATCCATTGCCCATCGATTTATTCGATTCAGGTCATCTTGGAGTTTTTCGGTGGCTAATATTAGATCGGAAGGGGAAAAGGATAGGTACACTTGAAAGTCATCGGCATAGAGATGATACTGGGAATGTCGGATAAGAAGTGGAAGGTCGTTTATGTAAATGGCAAATAGGGTGGGGGATAGTGATGAACCCTGTGGGACACCACAGGATAGCGGAAGGGTTATGGAGGGAGGTTGACCGGGGACCAAAACATATTGGGAGCGATCTGAGAGGAAAGACTTGAACCATCCTAGAGCACTGTTGGATATAGGTAAGTTTCGTAGCTTGGCGAGAAGGATATTGTGGTCTACTGAGTCGAAGGCTTTGGAAAAATCTAAAAGGATCAGAATGGTTAATTTTTGCTGTTCAATTGCAGTATGGAGATCATGGGTGATTTTGAGGAGAGCGGATTGAGTTGAATAGCCTGGACGAAAGCCGGATTGGAGAGGGTTAATGAGGGAACGTTCTTCTAGAAAATTTGAAATTTGGTTTTGGGCTAGGCGTTCTAATGGTTTTGAGAGGTTAGAGAGAAGGGAGATAGGGCGGAAGTCATTTGGAGAGGAGGGATTTTCAACTTTATTTAGCGGGCGCACTAACGCGGTTTTCCAAGGCGTGGGAAATATGGAGTTTTGTAACGAGAAATTATAAATATGATGTAATACGGGCATTAAGACAGGAAGGCAGGATTTT
This sequence comes from Arma custos, assembly GCA_037127475.1. Classification (NCBI taxonomy): domain Eukaryota; kingdom Metazoa; phylum Arthropoda; class Insecta; order Hemiptera; family Pentatomidae; genus Arma; species Arma custos. The sequence goes on along the minus strand of CM073764.1, from coordinate 67,621,576 downwards.
AGTAGCTTTAAAGGAATATTGTCGGGGCCATAGTCACTGGTGCGCGATTTCAGAATGGCGTTTAATAGTTCGTCATATGATACATGGGAGAAAAAGAAGTTATCAGGGTTAAAGTTTATATGATCAATGTCGGTAGCGGATGAGGATTTAGGAGATGTGATGGGTACGAAGTGGTTATTGAGATTGTCTGGCGTGATTGAAGAGGAACAGAGTTTACCGGATACTGTTGGCGATAATTGTCGGAGTATTTTCCATTTGGATTTGGGATCGGTTGCATTGGTGAGGATGAATTGGATGTGGTTTGATTTTGCACGACGTATTGCAGATTGTGTTTCATTGCGAAGTAGTTTGAAACCTGCATAGTCTACTGATAGACGTGTGCGACGAAATTTTCTCCTTGCTGCTTCTCTCTTCTTCATCATTTCTTTTATTTCCGGGGTTAGCCAAGGTGCCGTTGGACGGCGTAAGGTAAGGGTTTTTAAAGGAGCATGGATGTCTAATATGGATTGCAGATTGGAAGTCAAGGTGGAAACCATCTGATCGATGGAACTATAGGAGTAAATGACGTCCCAGTTGATGGAACTTAAATCGGATTGAAGTGATTCGAAGGAAAGGAGATCCAAATTGCGATAGGACACCGTTCTGGGAGTAAAGGATTTGACTGGTAGGTCATATGAAATTTGAATGAGATCGTGTGATGAAAGAAACGGAACAGGATGTTGGGACGAGGAAAGAATTTTAAGAGGTGAATCAGAGATAAACAGGTCCAACCAGGTATCCGAAAATTGGGTGTGATGGGTTGGAGAGTAGGGAACTAGGTAAAGATTGAGAGAGAATATTAGATTTGAGAAAAAGGATTGATTGCTTGAATTCGAAAGCATATTAATATTGAAGTCACCACATATAATTATATTGGTGTAGGTAGAGACTAGTTGAAGAAGAGAGGATTCGAAGTGGTTGTCGAATGGAACATGAGGAGGTCGGTATACTACGGCATATAGAAGAGGAGAGGAGGAAGTTGAGATTTCAACAAATATATATTCTAGGTGAGGAAAGGTTGAGGCGGGAGATTGAAGAAGGATTTTAGCTTTAAGGCTTTCATGGATATATATACCAACTCCACCTCCCCTGCGGTCAGATCTGTCATGACGTATGAGAGAATAGTTAGGAAGGGACAATTGAGAGGAAAGAATGATAGGTTTGAGCCAAGTTTCGGAGACCGCTATGACATGGTAAAAGTTATCTTGGAAATATTTCTGAAACTCATCAATATGTGCAATAAGGGATTGTGCGTTAATGTGACAACAGTTCAGTAAATTAGTCATAACTAAGGACGAGAGAGAGAAATGACAGGTAAACGGAATACGGATTGAGGGATAGAAAATGAAAACTTTTCGGGCACAGAATAAATTAAACGATGATCATAATGAGTGAATGATGCGAAGATAGTTTTGAGTGATATGAAAATTGTCTTTTCTGAAAAAAATGAAAATAAAGAAATTCGTAAAAATAAATAACTGTTGTAAAAAAAAAGGAAACTGCTTAAATAAAAAATAAGTTTCAAATGTAGAAGCACTTCTTCTCTACCTGAATGAAAAAGGAAATGAAAAATAACTATAAAAGAGTACAAATCTATATAAAAAAATAAAAGTGAAAAGTTAAGGTGACTATTGGACGACACTCAGCTGAAAACGTCCAGATCACTAGGCTTGCTAATTGTCACTGCTGGGTAACCGTCCGACTGTCTACATCTGACTCGGCCTCCACTGAACCAAACATACTTAATTTTTGCAGATATCTGTTTCTGCCTGGCTAGCCAGTAAAGATGCTTGTTGGTAGGAGTCATTGCTTCACTGACGTAGACGCGGTGCGCCTCATTCTCTCCCCAGCCTAGGTGTCGAGTGGAAAAGTCCCTTTTTATTTTCCTCTGACGAACCAATTCGTCCCTTAGGCCTTGTCGCACGAATCTGGCGATGATGGGGCCAGGAGTTCCTTCTTGTCTTGCCCTGAGCCGTACAGCGTGGTCCAGAATGATTATGCCCATACAATAATAACACTTTCTTTTCCATAGGGTAAGGATACTTTCAATATAAGTTAAAAGTATGTTTAATTCACATTATACAGTAGAGGGTAGAGTGAGCAGCCCTGTTTGAGGCCTTTGCTGACCGGAAATTTCTTGGTTAGGTCATTTTTTGAGTTTAAAATCTTGAGGTTCAGTCATATTTCGTTAACTTCCTTTTGGCTGATATTTTTTTAACAAACATTATTATCGACTGAATCTCAAGAATGTCAAAAGTTTATTTATTAGCTGTCCAAAAAGGTAGATACCAATATATATGTGTAATATATAGTTTAACTATCTTTTTTATTTTAATTTAATTTTATATAATCTATTTATTAACTCTTTAGTTTTGGTTATGAATTGTCAATTGTCAGTTGGTTAATACTAAGGTTATTTTTTATCATATAAGTTATCATGAGTTTTAGTATGGAAAAGAGACAGTAATTGAGGGAAATGAGTATACTTCGATAATCATTTCGTCTAGAAATGAACGTTTCAACAAACATATATCACCTATACTTCGAAATGCTAGTTGAAACTTTTATTTCCTGATGAAATAATTACAGAAATCTATTGATTACCCATAATTACATTCTCTTTCCCATACTAAAGCTAACGATAACTTGTATTTTTGGAAAATATTAATAATTAAACTAATAAACAGTGAAAATTTTGGTACTTTTCCAATCTAAAGCCCATCTACCCCAGTGCCCCAAGTGGCAGTTTGGTTAACTACCTCCTAGTGTTAGGCGAACCTTCCTTAGTCCTTTGTTATTGTTTGTGTTGAGTTGACGTTTATTTGTTTTCATTTCATTTATACAATATGAGTTGGAATTTGATGAAGATTTTTCGGGAGGTTATTGATGAAAAGTCAGCTGTGGTATTTCTACAGGAGCGGAACGTCATTCCCCGCAAAATGTCATGTAAAAAGGGACATAATATGAAACTGCAACTGGGGAATGTGATTAGATGGAGATGCTATGTTAAAGGATGCAAGAACACCCTGGAAATTATCTTATCACCATAGAAATTATCTTGACTCTTGTTTGGCTGAGTTTATGTGGAGGACAAAGTTAGAGGGACGACACCCCTTTGATGTTATATTGGAAGATATTGTTCTGTTTAACGAACATTGTTTATAATTGTGATATTTAACATATTGTGATAATGTGAAAACATATTGTGATTTTTAATTAATATTGTTTATTTGTTTTGATTGTTGTGTATATACGACACTGTTTGATGTGATATTCTTATTTGTAATGAATATTGTTTATAATAAATGTTATTTTTTACGTTCTTATTTATTCAGTATTATTTATATATTTTAAATTTAAAGAGAAAATATGATATACAGCTAAAATATGATATTTTATTTGGTTTTATTTGATTTTTACCTGTTTCTCTTTCAAAGAAAAATAGGTAAAAATCAAATAAAACCAAAAAAAATATCATATTTTAGCTGTATATCATCTCCTATTTCATTTCCTAAGAATCCTGTTGTCTGTTTACTATTTCAAATATATTTGAGGCATCATAACCTGACAGCTGCCAAATAGTTGAGGTAAGTGCCAGAGGAGCGTGCTGGGGTAGATGGGCTTTAGATTGGAAAAGTACCAAAATTTGTTGTAACTAAACTCGAAGCGACAACCTGCAGAATAATTACCAAAAATAGTAAACAAAAGGTTTGAATTAAATAGATCGGTATTCGGAATCCGAAAGTAGCCGATCTCAGCCGAAGAGTGGGCTCTTGACAAAAGTTAAATTTTCCAGTCGCCAGTGTGAGAACGGGTGCCCCACCCTCGGATCCGAAGGTCGGGCTCGGGTAAAAACGTGAGCGGGATCGGTGTGGTGGGGGCGAACGGGTGCAATCTCGTATCAATATCAGATGCCCTCGTAGGTTGCCCCGCTGAGGTGTAGCGCGTTTTGAGATGTGTACACGCGTGGGTGTACTCGTGTGGTAACTCCACTCAAAATAGAATACGTTTTGTGTACTTTATTTGTGACTTTTTAAAATATATTTTACATTAATCATGTTGGAGTCCAACAGTCCAAGGGAAAATGAAATCATGAGGGATATGTTGAAGGTTTACAGGGACAATAGAGTCTTATGGGATCCCTCGCACACATTATATTACAACAGAGATGCTAGGCATCGGAGCCTGCTTAAAGTCCTGGCTGTGTACCGACAGTTATACCCCGACGCCACAATTAAAGTGATGAAGAAAAAAATTGAAAACATGAGAAATACTTATAATAAGGAACTAAAGAAGGTAAGTAATATTAAATACATTACCGCAATATACTTATTATTTTACAATAATAATTTTATTCGTTTAAATTTTTATATGACTTAATAAACAGTGTATACTATATCACCAGGTTGAAGATAGTATTAAAACTGAGCAAGATCCCAGCAAAGTATACGTACCAAAATTATGGTACTATGATCTCATGGGATTTCTCAATCAACCAAGCATCTTGAGAAACGTTAAGGATTACTACGGCGGAGCTAGGTATCCTGGGATGATAAAAATGGTAAGCAATTGTAAATTGTATGTTATAAATTATACATTATATTGTAAATTATATATAATAATAATGCTTAGCGAACCCGAAGGCTCGAAGCCAATACCATCAATCTCTTTCCACGGACTACCACAATACGCAATCCTCCCACCTACGCTTCGGTCCATCATTCACATGGTCACCAGTCGGCACTACGCTTATTAACTTTTTAGGAATATACACGTTACCATGTCCAGCAACTTTACAAGTATTGATTCAGTAACATTAACCGAGTGCGCGCTCCGCAATTAAGCGTTGTGTAATCTAAATTCTCCAGTGGTCTAATCCTTTTTTGGTCGGTCGGACGCAACGCCTTATTTTGGAATAGCTCAAGACGTTGTTAATGCTTCAGCGCTCGCGGCCACCTTTTACAGAAGAGATGGAAGGATGATAGTTTTATATATTCAGACTTTTTTAATTTCAAGAATAAAGACGTGAGGTAAGTATTGTCGAGACTGAATAATAACAAGAATTTCCTGTTTTTAATTCCACCTTTACATCCTTTATATTCTTGAATTTCGTTTATTCTAGTTACAATAGATCCTAGGTACTTAATTGGATTATGTATAGCAATAATTTATTTTATTTTTTTATAATCATTACAATTTTTAAGTATTTTTATTTTTAAGAGAAACGATTTGTCCGGACCGGGATTCGAACCCGGGTCGTCTGAATGTCCGTTGCAGTGCTCTGCCGCTTGAGCTATCCTGGCACGGATCTCTGACCGAGGTACGTGCCAGGATAGCTCAAATGGCAGAGCACTGCAACGGAATAGCAGACGACCCGGGTTCGAATCCCGGTCCTGGGCAAATCTTTTCTCTTCAAAATAAAAATATTTATATATAGTAATGTAGAAATTAAATTCCGAATAATATTATTAGTAATTTATGTTTATTTTTTCCCACGAAACGGCCTTTTAAGAGCACGCGAATATAGTTTATACTTTTGTTTCTCATTTTCTTCTTTCTTTTCTCCCACTATTTTCTCGTGATTTCTGCCTGCCTTTGCTTCCTTTTTTCTTACCACGCAGTACCCTTCCGTTTTTCTTTACTTTCCTCAAGAAAATTGATTCATTTTAATTTATCTCCGTATTGTTCTCTACCTAGGTGGTCTTTGTCTGTTATTTTTAATTTTTCTACTTCCTCTCTCATTTGTTTTATATACCCTCCTACTTTCTTGTGTTCACGGATTTTATCATATATGTTCTTGTTAAGTCTCCTTCTTACCATGTGCCCATAGAATCTTAGCCTTCTGATTCTTATTTCGTTTTTCAGGTCTTTCATCTCCCTGTATATCTCCTGGCTGGGTCTCAACCTGCAGCCTTCTTGTGTTTTCTTGGGTCTTGTAATTTTATTTGTATTATTTAAAATCTATGATCGTAATAAAACTTAGTAAATATTCTTTAAAAAAAACTCACATCCCGTTGGTGGAATGTAGCAAGTATTTTGTTTATCTTTACGTTGTACTGTTGGCGTCTTTCCCTTTATTGTTGGATTCTTTATTGATTGGTCCAATACAGTGTTTTTGGAGATTTTAGGCTATTAAGAACGATACCTTGCATCTGGAATCCGCTAAATTCTGACCACATATACAGAAACTTGATGCATGAATGAATGAATGAAGAGAATCAAAGGCAGCATCAGCTTGGAATTTTCGTTAACAGATCAGAAAGTAAAACATACCAGCGAGCAGGATTTTAAACACTAATAAATACAAACCAAAGCTATGGTTAAAAAGGTCTCATTGAGCTTCTATGTGTTCCCTCTAGGGCACTTACAGGCCACTCTTAAAGATTAAATAATTTTACTGAAGTAGCAGGTTTCGAACTAGCGAAAAGTACTGCATTGACCTATTTGCCAAACAATAAAAATTGAATCCTAAATTAATGTTTAATTAATAGCTATTATTGAGGTAAAAACTGCTTGTCAAGATGTACCTTTTGTACATACTGAGACACAGGCCATCCATGACCGTAAATTTTATTAGCTCCATATCAAGTAAAATATTTTTTTTACTTGAATAATATTATTATTTATTTTTTTCCTTTACCAATACCATTCACTGGATTAATTTCTATCAATCTGTATTACTTATTCGCTATAACTATACTCTATTATACTCTCTGTTCTTATACTTACCTAAAGGTTCTTATATTTACGTGCATGTACATGTTTAATACATGTATCTTGTATATATATAGAACAGAAGACCAGTAATAAGGGGCGAAACGTTGACTTTAAAATAAACATTTCTCCTTATTTTAGAGATTTTTTCCTGGACTCCAACCGGGTGATATCATCCTGGATAATTTTTTTATTTACAGTTTTCTCATCTTCTTCAATGTACTTACGGTCGAAAACATTTTCAACACTAGTACGGTTAACGCCACTGTTATTGTTAGGATTCGAAGACTTGTCTATTCCAACGTGTAATTCTCAATAATGGCTTAGAATCCGTTTGCAAATAAATGTATTAAAATCACTGTTTACTAGAGTCAATCTAAAAAACCAACAATGAAAATAAAATGGTATTTAAACATTGAAAATAAACATTATAACATGTTATGTCGGCCGAATTAGTTTTAAAATTTCTAAATTGTTACACATTAGAAGTATGCCACTAAAATTATATTAGTTGATGACAACGATAAAATGAATATATAAATAAATAAAAATACTAAATAAATTAAGTTATTTAGTGTATAAATGCCAATTATCTGAATCAAATTATTTTTTTTTTCTTTGGTATTGGCTGTATGGGTATAATATGGCCATATATAAAATGTTTATATTATGAAAAATTGGTCACTACGTCCTTAGCGATTACACAGGGAGAAATGGCGCACGAATATGTATAAGTATTCCGAAAGAATTTTTCTTCTGAATTATGTTAATTATGAGCCAAATAACCCAAAACTCGCGGTTACCAAACGGGGTCGTGGTTCAGTATTTCAAAATTCAAAAATTAAGAAAAAAATATTCAAAAAATTAGAAAAATTGTAAATAATGCTTACTGGTCGAGTTTGGTATAGTTTTCAATAGAAATTGTGTCACAGAATTGAAAGGTGCCGTTGTCAAATCGATTCTATTCTAGCTATCCTTGACCACAAATTTTTCAGTGAGATATTTAAAGCAAGTAATTTTGAAGAAAAAAATATTTGTACAATCTAATTGTGTTTGGTATCGTTTTCCATTATAATTTAGTAATAATTGAATATTACATCATTTAAAAATTAGTTCTGATTACTAGTAACAATAACGTTCAGAGAGAGAGAGATCCTGAATTTACGTTTTGTGTGGCACACCAATTTGGAAAACTGGCAAAAACAAAGAGAAGCTAAAAATTCTACGTCATCTATTAGTATATTTTTTTCACACCTAACCTCCCCTACTTATGTTAAATAAATAATATTGTACACTTGTTATCAGAGAGTCATAGATCATATGTTGGATAAATTATAAAAGAAAGCTTGGAGGCTACTAAAATATAATGTGTGTTTTTTAAACTGGAACTGGTTTTCTTATTATGAATTATTATTCATAAAACACCTTTGATAACTGTATCCATATGTGTGCATGCATTTATTACTGTATTCATAATGATAACTTTAAATGTGTTACAAAGCCGGAATGATAATTGCTCATTTACTTACAAATAATTAAAATTATTTCAATAATGATATCCGTTCACACCCGGCCAATCGAACCGCTGCTTTCGACAGATCTTCCCTGATTCGGTCCTGTTCCCTGTGGAATTCTATCCCTTCTTCCATCCGCTGTTCCAAGACCCTTCCTACCTTCAAATCTCGATTATTTGATTACTTTCTATCCCTCCAGTTCCCCGAAGAGCATACATAAAAATTATCGATAGAATATTATTTATTTTGTTTATTCATTTTTATTTTTATTTTTAATGTGAAGTAATGTGAAATCTTCATTTTTTCATTATCATAAGAAGCTATTTTTTTTATTTAATCAGCTTTATAGATCGATTTTTCTGCTTGTTTTTTTTTTCTTTGTACTCTAAGGGTCTAAAGCCCACAATAATGCATAGTTATGTTATTCTAAAGGGACTTGTCCCAGAATAAATAAAGAATTTATTATTATTATTAAATTCAGTGCTTGCTTGATTCCATTGAAAGTTGTTAACATCATGGAGGGAGTGAACTCATCCCCACTCCGACACACTCTGTCACGCGTTCCCCTTCAGTTACTTTTCAGGTGTAAGGCGTAGTTGTTGAGTGTTTTGTTTTTAGTTTTTAAATTGTGATAAGTTATTCATTCATACAATCATGCCTTGCTGCGCTGCGTATGGCTGTAATACTAGACAAAATGACAAATCCGTTTTTCTTCCTATAACACTTCACAAGTAAGTTAACTAATATTATTTAGACATTTACTATATATTAGAACAGTGGAACATCAAAACAGTAGAATAATAGGTAATAAATCAAATTAATCCTCTTTAACTTCTAAACAACAATTTAGAAATTTCTTAGGAATGCAAAAAATAAAAAAAATATAATTTTAGCTAACTTAGTAAATATTTAGTTTTCACATATCGCTCCTTCAAAACAACAATGCCATAACTAAAAAAACAACTAATTTTTCAACACAGGTTTCAACAAATGTTTTGAAAAAGTAAAAATTTATGTATTGGTAAAAGAAATTATTCCTGTTGTAATGACGGTATCGAAATTATTTTCTAAACCATTAGGCAATTTTTAAAAGCTTAATACATTTTTGATTTTATCTTATGCCACTATTCCCATAAAACTTCGAGTTCAAACATGATACAACTTGAAATATGACATTATTAAAAAAAATGTTGGAAGTGGAATATCGGATATATTGTTCATGAATTGAATAGCATCAACCAATACATTTGCTACTGAAAGCTTAACTAAAAAATGCCAATTTTCATAAAAAGTGTCGTTCTTTTGAAGGAGCGTTATATTCTAAATTTATGCTAGTAATCAATGGGTAATAATAATTATATTTATTTAGTCATTATTTAACGTTTTCCATCTTTTCTTTGTCTTCTTTTCAATGGGAAGATAAACAAAGAAAAGATGGATTCTTGGGACCACGTGCTTCCTTTCTCTTCCGTTCACTACGTTACTTACTATCACTTCGTCGCTGGTTTCTTTTCACTCTTATCCAGATCCTATTATCCAGCCATACTCAAGATCCTATTGCTAAAAATCTCTCTACAATGTCATCTTCCTTTATTTCTTTCTGAATCTTTCTTTACTTTCTGAATCCAGCTGACTGTTGGCCTTGACTTTTTCACCGGAAGGTATTCTTTTCTATTTAATTGGGAAATAGTTTATGGGAGGTGGAGAGTCAAACTCTGGGTTGTTAGGTGGAGTTTGATTCTTCATTCAACGGACCTGAAAATGGCCTAGAGCAATAGACCGAAACGTAGGCACGATAAAATAATTCATTCTTATTTTGTGTAATCATTGACTGCTCCCCCTCACCATTTCATTACACTCTTAGAATATTCTTTCAAATAATCTGGAATCAAATCAAATATTTTCTAAGAATAACAATATTTTTCTCTTATTGGCCCGTTATTCTTTCTATGTCTCTGCATATTTCATCATTAATTTTGACACTTATGTGTTGTATTCACCCATGATTCTTTTTTGTAGAACTTTAAATTAATCTAATCTATTATTATTAATATTAGGCATAATCCTTCGTAAAATCCTCAATGCTCCTTATTATGTCACAAACAAACTCATCCATCATGATCTTAATATCCCATATGTTGCTGATTTGGCCCAAACTAGATAGCTATCCTTCCATGACGATAAGCTCTATACACACTTGAATCCACTAGTCTCTCAACTTGCTTCCCATACTATTCCTGATAACCTTCCGAGGCGTTTGAAAAGAAGATGGCCTCGAGACCTTCTACTATAGAACTTTATTAGAGTGCTACCAATGGGTAGTTTCTCCACAAGTGCTTTCTTTTTTTCATGTCATTTGTTCATATAGCAGATTTACTTGTTGTAATATTATTACAGTTGTCAATATCAATAAATTAATTTTTTTTATTCTTATAATTTTATTTTTTTTTTTAAACTGGATCTCTAAAGAGTGAAAATTAATGAATAAACAACAACTGGAAAACGGTTTTTCTCTTACCCTAAATAAATTAATTTTTTTTTAATATCAGGCATTCACTCACTGCTGTGTAGAGACAAAGCTACTTCACTATACTACACTTTAATAACAAAGCACTTCTTGTTACAGAAGTTCTTAGTAATACCAAATGCTCTTTCCATCTTAAACAGCCTATTCTATTGTAGATTTTTCCTGTCTATTTTCTTCTATTTCTCCCAGATTTTCGAATTTCTTAACTTTCTCTGTTCGACCTATAACAGTTGCCAACTGTTTGTATTGATGTAGAATAATTTATTTCCCTTATATTTCTATTTGGATTAATATAAATAATGCTCCCTAAACTTATTGCCGAAATGTTATGGTCTTTTATTTTTTTCAATCCAAATTCGTACAATGTTCTCTTGTAGACATTGCACAGGATGGCTTTTATATTTTTGGGTTAAATTTTCATAATTTTAATTGTTTTTCCCGACATCTTACAAGATTTGAAAAGTGTTAATAAAAATTTGTTTTCGGTCACAGTCCCTTTTTGAGGATGCATTCATCCTTAATGACCTTAATGTCGGATTTGTTAATTATTTGTCTCAAATCCGATATCAATTTTTTTCATTGCAAACTTTATTCCCACTGAAAACCAGTAGTTTCAAATCTAGCAACCCTTTAATTCCGGATAATCCTCCGAGGCGTCTGAAAAGATAGTCTTGTGACCTTTTAAGTTGAATTTGTTATTCAAGTTCTACCATTGGGTAGTTTCTTTACTTGCCTTTATCTCGTGTAATTATATATTTTTCATTATATTTACTCGATGTATTATTATTATACAGTTGTAAATTTCTATATATATTTTTATTAATTACTCTTTTATTGAATTATTACTTTAGACCGAGCATCAACTACTATTGAGTTAAATCTAGTTTAAACTATTCACCTCAAAAACTTTAAAGAGTTTCCTTTCTTTACTCCCTTTCGTGAAACCTTTCTTAACAAAACACCTGTTGACAGATTTCCTTCAGTCGAGGAGGATAGGGAAAAATGGATTATTGCTGTGGGAAGAAGAGATTGGAAACCATCAACAAGAACTTATCTGTGCTCCAAACACTTTACGGAAGATTGTTTTGACAGATCAGAATTTTATGTTAAACTAAAAAAAAGTGCCATTCCAACAATTATTCACCCGTACCCCGGGCATTTGAAACCAAAGGCAATCCAGGTTCGTAACACATTTTTTTTTAAATGATTTTCTTACTCTTAGGTGTCTGTCTATGTCTTTTATAAATAATGATCAATCGGACCTAATTTTCCTTTAAAAAAAATTAAAAACAAAACAAGTTTATCTAAAAAATGGATATAGATAATAGATGCAGTAAGCTATTTTCCTATCCTTAATTTACAAGGATTATGGATATGACTGACGGAGAGTGGAGTGACTCAGTGGTAGAGCAATCCCGAAGGTCCTGGGTTCAAATCCCGCTCGCTGGGGGGTTGTACAGGTACAGTTTTTTATTTTTATAAGGATTTGACTTGGGGGAGGGGGAAATCATGAATCAGGGGGAAAGGGGATTTATTCATTATATGTGGCGTTGAGGATCAAAATCAGATAACTCCTAATTTAAAAATTAATCTTTTGACATTTTTTCGCTAGTTTGGTCAAGCAATGCTTTATGCTTCCGAAAATTTCAAAATCAGAATCTGACTAAAACAATGAGAAATGTCACAGCAATGTGTCGTGCGAGACATAATGGTTACCACTTTTCTAATCAGCCAAACTTAATACTTCAAATTATCAGGTATAAAACATGGCATGATGCTTTTTTTTTAAAATATTTTTAGTATTTATAAATATTTGTTAGTTTATAATTCTTAACTGTTGGCTGATGACGTATGCACCCTAGTATAAATAATTTGACGTTTATCTGTTTGATCTTTGAGGAGGAAAGAAAGGCTACAAAATGTCCGTTGTTGTAATTTAAAATCTGTTAGATTGTCAACAATCTCCCAGCATCCAAAAAAAAATATACAGTCACAATTGAAGCCTACATATATGTTTACGGAATTGTTTATATAAAATCTAAAAAAAAAATTGTTTAATGTGCATACCTATGATGTTTATTCATTCATTTTTGTTTATATGATTAGTAAAATTTTCTCATTTTCTTTTCTAAAATGTCGTTGATTTATTTATTTTTATTTAAAGGGTTTAAGGCGTCTCTTGTCTAATACTGGACCTTATGTTTCTAAAAAATATTCAATATTTATCCTGCCTAAATTGCATTTTAATGCAATTTGAAACTTGTGACTTGCTCGGAGTGCTGGTATATTTGAAAACCAGTTTAATATTAATAATTTTAATTAACAAATTTGAAATTTAAATAATTCGAGCTAAAGTTGATTTAGAAATTAAAAAAATAACACAGTTATTCCATAGAAGTAGGCTTTAGCTTGTTTTCGTGCAAGCATTTTGATTGTACAAACTGCTGCACGATTGATTGAATCGGGAGTGGCGCTTGCGCAAGTCAAAACTGAACGACCTCCCGACCAGTCCGGACTATCTTCAGTCGTCTTCGAGGTCTTCTTTTACCACCATGTCAAGCGATTTGAACAAGAGCAACCGAACACTGCTCAAGGAGTTTATCAAAGCATACGAGAATCTGCCGTGTCTTTGGCGAACGAAAGACCCGGAGTATTACGACAGGACTAAGAAGAACGGGGCGTACGGCATCTTGTTGAGTAAATATAGGATAATTGATGCGAACGCTGATAAGGAGACAGTCAGACAGAAGTTAAACTCCTTCAGAACTAATTATAGAAGGGAACAGAAAAAAGTTGAAGCATCTCGTCGATATGGCAATCCTGATAAAATATATAAGCCATCGGTGTGGTACTACCACCTCTTCGACTTCTTGGAGGAACAAGAGACGCGTATAAGTTCTTCTTCTAAGCAAGACGATAGGGAGGTATGTTATCTACTATTCTATAAGGAAGAAAATGAGAGGTCGAAAAAAATTCTCTTTTGTAAGATGAACTTTTTAATTTAAAGCGAACGTTTCGAGCCACATTCTTTAGGGCTAAATATACAACATACATATAAATTTAATATATAGTAAAGAATAAGAATATAAAGTGATCTAAGGATATGGATAAAAAAAAATACAACAAAAATGGGGAACCCTTTATGTAGATATGACAAAAACAGGAGGAATAGCTATAGAGAATTATCGACTAAGTTATGAGGAATAACAAACATTCTCATATATTTAGCCCTAAAAGGGACCTGCTAAGTGGCTTTAAAATAAACAGCTCTCGTTACTAAAGAAATTTTTCCTGATCTCCACTCGATCCATTTCTTCCTCATACATTTAAGGTCAACGAATATTATTCAACAAATACTACACTGTACAAACACTCATTTCCTCTTATTGTCTTTATTATTTAAACGTGACGAATGCAATGTTCCTCATATATTAGGTTATACGCAATAATAAGATAAGCCATATTAATATTTTTATTATTTTTAGTGTTTATTTGCATATTAAAATGTTTGTTTATTTAACGTCACTTTATGTTGCTGTGGCTAATCGGACGATGCTATAGTGGGAGCTCTAACTTCTAACCAGGTATAATTATGATAGGAATCATTAACCAGTACATGATACCATACCGGGTTTGGACCTGCATTGTTCGTCTATTGTACTTTCCAAGAAGTACGGTATAACCAAGGTCTTTTTACGCTGTTTTGAAGATGCCATCAAAAGGCGCGTCCACACAATGCCGCGGATGGCCGTTGGCACTGCCAGGTTGGCAAAGCCAATAGTATGTGGACGTGGCCAATGCTGTGCTAACGAAAATCGCTCGAGTGTCGGCCTACTACAAAGCCAATGAGAGCGGGGAGTGGGAACGTGCCAACCACTGGCATCACGCGGCTTCAGTTGTGGACAGCGCCGTATTCAATCATGGAGTGGACGAACGCTAAAGTGTTTGAATTAATCAATCTATACCGAGATCGTCCTGTTCTTGTGGACTGTTGTATGAAAGAGTACAAAGACAGGAATAAAAAAGTGGACGCTTTAGCAGAAATTGCCGTGAGTTTTGGTGTGGATAAAGACGAAGTGGACAGGAAAATTAAGAACCTGGTGGGCCATTTTTTACGAGAAGTAAAAAAAGGAGAGAGACTCTATTAAGTCTGGTGTGGGAAATGATAATGTGTACAGAAGTAAATGGTTCTGCTACAACAGCATGCTCTTTCTCAAAGATCGTAATCAACCAAAAGGAATGACGGATACCATGACGCAGGTAAATAAATAAAAGCAATCGAGTAGCCGACTTGCAAAACTTGTTACTGCAAATCAAAAACAAATATAGTATAGTGTTCGTTCGTTCGTAAGTTCGGTTATAAATTTCTTAAAACGAAGTACAGGTTTTGTTGAATCGAATCTCACTCTGGCTGTGGACTGTATGTTGTAATTTAAAAAGAGTTCGCAACAATAAAGAAATAATATGAAGAAATCCAAAACATAGAAATAAAAGTTACTTACCCAAGACGCAGGCCGGGCAGCTTCGGCGATAAAACCTTGGCTCCTTGAGCGCGCTCAGAGACCAAAAGAAGCTGGTAACGTCCTTCCAGATGGATTCCTATGATTTAGAAATCCTCCAGGGGAATTCACACTTATTTGCAGGTGAAACGGGCATTGCTTATAAATACATGAATAGAACGGAATCACGGAAAGTAGAGAACTGGTCAAGAACTAGATTCGCTAAAATTGAGCTGGATGGCTGGGGTAAACAAAAGAACATGTGACTGATCTGTGTGACTGCTCGCTCAAGACTCGATTAAAAACAGTGCCACATGTGAAAAAGTGAAGTTGGTTGCCCCAAGCAACCGCTAGATCAGGTGTAAAGTGCTATTTTAAGATTTTACCTATTTATCTTG
The DNA here is from genome assembly GCA_037127475.1 of Arma custos. Lineage (NCBI taxonomy): Eukaryota > Metazoa > Arthropoda > Insecta > Hemiptera > Pentatomidae > Arma > Arma custos. The sequence goes on along the minus strand of CM073764.1, from coordinate 67,605,885 downwards.
TATGGCATTAATATATTTACAAAAAGAACGCCAAATGGCATGAACATATAGAAATACATATTTTATTGTTGGTCGTATACAAAATGCTTTTCTACTGCAACTTTTCATTCGGAAAAAGTTTTTGAAACCACATCCACATCTGTACTCGAATAATAATAATAATAAATAAATATATAAATCCTTAATTAAGTCACTCGTTCTATATTTTACTCTACTTTCAAGGCTTGGACGCACCCAAAACGGTCGTTTGCGTATTTTTGTACTATCTTCAATTATTATCAACGCAGCAGAAGCAGCAAGTAAATCCTCCTCCTAAGACATTGCCCGACTACAAGTCAACTCAGATGTAGACGGGAGGCCAATCCGGCAGTGTCAACGGCCAACCGAGGCATAGTGTGGACGCGTCTTAACGTGCTTGTGGAGTGAAACTAGAAGAAATGTGTACAATTGTTTCAATTTGGTTCAACATTAAAAGTTACATACAAAGTGTAACCTAATTGCAGGTGCACCATGATTTCACACTTTGGAGTCAAACGATTTTCGAATTTTCTTACAATTAATACAAAAACATCTATGTTTATACAAATTATATGTTGTTATAAATTATTAAGTTTATAAGAGTAAGAAAATGGCCCGGATGATGGTCAGAAAAATTCTCATTAGTGAGGATAACTGTTGGGACCCACATTGGAAGACCTGCAATGTTCAGGGCTTATAATAATAATAATAATAATAATAATGTCTTTATTTATTCTGGGACGAGTCCCTATAGAATAACAATACAGGCATTGTAAGCTATTAAATCTTAGAGTGTTAAATAATTACTTTTAATTAATTATTACAATTAATTTAATTAGTGAGAACGAATAAAAAAAATGAACAAATAAAAAATGTGAATTACCTACAATAACAGTATTTCAAAAACATATTAGAAGAAAAGAAAGAAAAAAAATTAAAATAAGTTTACAATAATTATATAAGAGAAACAAATTTATGGTCACATATATCAAATTTATGCCAAGAAAAAAAACAAAAAAGAAAGATTAAACAAGATTATCCGATATTTACCTTTCATCCCTTTTTGTCCTTTTTAATATCTATCTATATGACATTAATAATACATATGTACGTGGTTTAAATTCCACACACTCAAATATATGAATACAAAATAACACACACAAATGTACATCTAAAAACATCATTCATTCATCGAATAAAGAGAGCATTAAGTCAATACTGATCCCCTACTGTTTTCGATTTTTTGGGAATTGTAGGGATAATAGGTGCTGGAATATACGGGATTTGAAGGTTGGAAGATTATTGGAACGACGAATGGAAGAAGGTATAGAGTTCCAAAGGGAGGAGGATCGGATCAGGAAAGCTCTGTCAAAAGCTGCAGTTCGGTGGGATGCTGTATATAGATCAGAGAGCCGAGAACGGGTGTTGCGGGAGAGGACTGTGGTTTTGAATTGAAGGAGATCGAAAATGTAAGATGGTCGACGGGATTGGATAACTTGGTAAAGGAAAGATGCTAGGACGTACTTACGGCGGTAGGAAGGGTAGAGCCATTTCAATTCTTCGTAATATCGGGTCACCGAGGCATCTCTAGGGATCCCAAAGATGAATCGAACGAAGCAATTAAGCAACCGCTTTAATTTTGCTTCGAGATCCCCAGAGATACCCCCATACACCGAACAACAATAGTCAAAATGGGGGAAAATTAAGGAAGAAACTAGGAGTTTACGGATTTCAAAAGGGAACAGGTGACGAAGGTAATTGAGACGCTTTAAGGTGGAGAAGGTACGACGAGAAATTTCAGAGATATGGTTTTTCCAGGAAAGGGTCTGATCAAAAGTAATTCCCAGGTTTTTGACAGTTGGGTAGAATTTGATAGGATTATTGTTTAGAAGGAGGATTGGATTATGTGGAATAGTTTTAAGGAAGTAGTTTGACCCTATTATTATTGCCTTGGTTTTGTCCACGTTCAACTTTAGCTTGTTATCCATTGCCCATCGATTTATTCGATTCAGGTCATCTTGGAGTTTTTCGGTGACTAATATTAGATCGGAAGGGGAAAAGGATAGGTACACCTGAAAGTCATCGGCATAGAGATGATACTGGGAATGTCGGATAAGAAGTGGAAGGTCGTTTATGTAAATGGCAAATAGGGTGGGGGATAGTGATGAACCCTGTGGGACACCACAGGATAGCGGAAGGGTTATGGAGGGAGGTTGACCGGGGACCATAACATATTGGGAGCGATCTGAGAGGAAAGACTTGAACCATCCTAGAGCACTGTTGGATATAGGTAAGTTTCGTAGCTTGGCGAGAAGGATATTGTGGTCTACTGAGTCGAAGGCTTTGGAAAAATCTAAAAGGATCAGAATGGTTAATTTTTGCTGTTCAATTGCAGTATGGAGATCATGGGTGATTTTGAGGAGAGCGGATTGAGTTGAATAGCCTGGACGAAAGCCGGATTGGAGAGGGTTAATGAGGGAACGTTCTTCTAGAAAATTTGAAATTTGGTTTTGGGCTAGGCGTTCTAATGGTTTTGAGAGGTTAGAGAGAAGGGAGATAGGGCGGAAGTCATTTGGAGAGGAGGGATTTTCAACTTTATTTAGCGGGCGCACTAACGCGGTTTTCCAAGGCGTAGGAAATATGGAGTTTTGTAATGAGAAATTATAAATATGATGTAATACGGGCATTAAGACAGGAAGGCAGGATTTTAGTAGCTTTAAAGGAATATTGTCGGGGCCATAGTCACTGGTGCGCGATTTCAGAATGGCGTTTAATAGTTCGTCATATGATACATGGGAGAAAAAGAAGTTATCAGGGTTAAAGTTTATATGATCAATGTCGGTAGCGGATGAGGATTTAGGAGATGTGATGGGTACGAAGTGGTTATTGAGATTGTCTGGCGTGATTAAAGAGGAACAGAGTTTACCGGATACTGTTGGCGATAATTGTCGGAGTATTTTCCATTTGGATTTGGGATCGGTTGCATTGGTGAGGATGAATTGGATGTGGTTTGATTTTGCACGACGTATTGCAGATTGTGTTTCATTGCGAAGTAGTTTGAAACCTGCATAGTCTACTGATAGACGTGTGCGACGAAATTTTCTCCTTGCTGCTTCTCTTTTCTTCATCATTTCTTTTATTTCCGGGGTTAGCCAAGGTGCCGTTGGACGGCGTAAGGTAAGGGTTTTTAAAGGAGCATGGATGTCTAATATGGATTGCAGATTGGAAGTCAAGGTGGAAACCATCTGATCGATGGAACTATAGGAGTAAATGACGTCCCAGTTGATGGAACTTAAATCGGATTGAAGTGATTCGAAGGAAAGGAGATCCAAATTGCGATAGGACACCGTTCTGGGAGTAAAGGATTTGACTGGTAGGTCATATGAAATTTGAATGAGATCGTGTGATGAAAGAAACGGAACAGGATGTTGGGACGAGGAAAGAATTTTAAGAGGTGAATCAGAGATAAACAGGTCCAACCAGGTATCCGAAAATTGGGTGTGATGGGTTGGAGAGTAGGGAACTAGGTAAAGATTGAGAGAGAATATTAGATAATATTAGATAATAGGGTCAAGGGTTGACAGTTGACAGTTCCGGCATCTGTGTGTGTATGTATTACTAATACATTAATAGTCTTGTAATAATTAATATATTATTAATAGTTAATTGTCAATCCTTGAGCCCAATTATAAGTATAATCCATACTGAAGATTTTTTTTTACCCCCACCTAGACCATTTTCTTCCTGGTATATATATTATTATTTAATATTGAATTTATAATTTATGTTTTTGTTTTCAGCAACCGATCCAAGAACAGGAGACGTCTTTTGTGGAACAGCCCGCTTCTTCCTCACCGCCTCCTCTGAAGAAACTGAAAACAGCACCGAATCACACCGCGGAGGAACTGTTGGGGATAGCGGCGGAGTTCTTCAACAGCCCCGAAAGCGAGAACGAAGTCCTCTCGAAAGGCTGGGCCATGAAACTCAACAAGCTATCTCCCGACCAGAGGCTCTTTGCAGAAAAGATCATCAATGACACGCTCTTCGAAGCTCAGCTGGGGACTCTTACGAGGAACGGAGTGCGTTTCTTAACTGACTCTGAATCCAATTCGCATTAGTCTTCCTGATGGCGATCAAAGCAGACACATCAAACTTTGACTTCCACCCGCACCATTTTCCTATTTAGATAAATTAGACGGCCAGCCGATAATCACTCAAGGTAGTTTTTTTCTACGAATAAGCCACTATGAACTAACCTTTCTTCAACTTTGCCTCTTTTCTGTCCTCAACTCGCTAATATCATTAATTCTTGCTCAAGGATTTCCATAGATATCCAAATTCCATACCACAAGGCTGATTTGTAACTGTTTGGAATCACCAATCCAACCTTGTAATATCAATTTTCGATTCGGATATGCAATGCCTTCTTCTGTTCTGCCATAAAATATTATGGATTGTTAATAAACAATCCTTCCTGTAAACCTGCATTTCGGTATTTTATTAATTGAAGTACATACTTTTTGAATCACCACAACCTTCATTTATCGTTAACACGCACTTACTTCCTCGTATATACGGGCTCCTCAAAAAGTGCCAACTTTCTTATATCATCCTTCCATACTTGTTTATATTAAATACGTTACAAGACAAATATTTCATTTTATAAAAATTGTTATTCTTTATCGATTAAAGTGTGTTAGAGTTATTTTTATCATGAAATGGTTGTGTCATTAATGATAGTTTGTACCATGCAAGTATATTTATTTATATGTAAATGCATATCTATTTATTCGAAAGTTTTCGTTATTTATTGTTGTGTATCTATGTGTAATAATTTGTGTATATGTGTATATATTTTCAATATGGTTGTACATTTGTATATTTCTTGTAAACATTAAACTATTTTGAATTGAAGACATTCTTTTTCCTTAAAAATGGGTTAAATAATAAATGTTAACTTTGTTGAACTAGTGGTCCATAACGTGTATATTTCAAAGTCGTTTAGAGTAGATACAGTGTTTTTTCCTTTTTCATTTCACATTTTTAAAAATGATATTTTTTTTAGGTTTATTAATGCTGTATGTGGTTTCTAAATCGTCGTTTATCTTTCATTAAAGCATCTATCAGAAAATGTGAATATCGAAAAAGGTATTCGGCAAGGCTTGTCTTCTCTATAACTTATATTCTGAGAAATTATTTAAAAAGGCATTAGACAAAGTGAATGACATAATCAAGATTAATAGGGAAGTTAGCAACAAAATAAGATATGCTGATGACACGCCCAGATTTAGGGTACTCACTTTATAGAGGCTGGGTGAGCCCCAGGAAGGCGCTAGACCCCATAGGAATCATCCCGGCCGCTAGCAGATTAATAAGTCTGGCACCGAGTGGGACTTGAACTCACGACCTTTAGGCCAGGGGTCAGGTACCAAAAAAGGACTTAGGTTGGAATAAATTGTAGAATCATGATTGTTATTGATAAGATCAGTTCCACAGGCCGTTGTTTCGGATTGTCACAATTTTCAACTTTACATTTGTTACCTTTTTAATATTCTCGAAAGTAAAAATGATTGTGAGTTTTATAATGAAAAATGCAGTTTAATGTGTATATTTTAGTAATAACGTTTTAGTATGAAAGTATAATTGAATGTTATTTGTTTTATTTATTGATGATTCGAAATGTTATTTGAAATCTTTATTTCTTGATTAAATTATTACTGATTTATAACATTTTGCTATAGAGTAAAGTAAATGCCGTAGCTGGTTTCTAATCGGATCTAGTGATAAGTAACCAATACTCACTAAATGATAAACAGAAACCAAAATTAATCAATATTATGAATGTAAAAAAGCTTGATAAGATGTACTTTTTATACATTACTTACATGCCATCAATGGCTGTGTAATATTTTTAATTTATTTAATGAGTTATCGAATTAATATTAAGGTCGAAAACATTTCCAATATTAATACGGTTAATGCTGTTGTTGGGATTCTAGTACTTTGTGTTCCAACATGTAATTCTCAACAAGGATTACAATCCGTATATAAATAATTTTGTTAAAGGTGAGTTAAACTGAAAAATAATCATTCTTATAAATATTAAAAAATGCTACATCAGCCGAATTAATATTGAAATTTCAAAATTGTTACTTATTCGAAGCAAGCCTTTAAATTCAAATTGGTCGATGACTACAGCAAATTTATTTAATTATGAAATAAGCATATAAATAATAATTAATTATAATAAATAATTATGAATTAAGCATATAAGTAAATAAATAACAATTTAAACATATTAAAATCAGTTGTATATCTTACTAATATTATAAATGTGAAAGTTTGTATGTTTGTCTCTCTTTCACGCAAAAACTAATGGATGGATTTGGATGAAACTTGACAGTAATATAGGTTATACATCAGAATAACACATAGGCTATAGCAAGGGCGGATTTATGGGAGAGTGCAAGGGGGAACGTGCCCCCCCCCCCGACAGTATTTTAGGTACTGAGGAGAATCCATTATTGTACATAAATAAAGGTACATCACATGATAATAGTTGTTAAAATAACAGAAAGAACATGAGTGAAACTATTTGTTTTGATATCCTACTAATCTTACTAATAGGTATTATAAATGTGAATGTTTTTATGTTTGTCTCTCTTTCTCTCATAACCTACTGAACTAAATTTGGATGAAACTTTACAGTAAATCACATGATAATAGTGGTTAAAATTACAGAAACAACATGAGTTTTTTATATTATTGTTTTGATATCATTTTTGCTATGAATTACAAATTATACGAAAAATTCATTGTGACCTCTACCCGGAGCAATTTCTTCCACATATATTATCAAGGTCAACCATTACACAGGCCAACGATGAAAAAACTTTTTTAATGAAAATACCTTATTCTTATGTTGTTTAGGTTGCTGAATCCAAATATGATGCTTAAAAAGTTGTATCACCCACCATTTATTCACATTTTATAGTTAAATTCATGAAATAAAGAAATATTTTTAGAATTTAACAGCTTTTTCATAGTTAAGATAACATGAAAAAATAGGTCTAATGAACAAAGATGATGTTGGCAGCACTGCTGAAACACATGCTAAACAGCTGATGTTTTGTTTATTTTCAACATAACCTCACTTTTACGTTTCCTGTACATGTGCTCAGTGCAATGTCTCATCGCGGCTGTAAAAACTCTGCTGACAGTTTTTGTTATATTTGTGGTGAGTTTGTTATTAAAAAGCACCAAAGAAACATTACAGACTTTGTGAAAAAGGTTTATCTAGCATACTTTGGAACCAAACTTGGAGACCAGGATAAACCTTGGGCACCGCATAAGGTATGTTATGTATGTGTTGAAGACCTCAGGAAATGGTCAAAAAAAGAGAAAAAACACTTTAAATTTGCTGTTCCCATGATATGGAGGGAACCAAAAAATCATTCCGATGACTGTTACTTTTGCAGTGTAGATATTACTGGTCATAACTCTAAGAACAAGAAGGTAATAAGCTACCCTAACCTTCCGTCCGCCATCCGACCAGTAGGGCACGGTGTAGATTTGCCAATCCCGGAACCACCAGAGGACTTAAATTCTATTGAAACAGAAGTATTTTCTGATGTACAGTCGGAGTTAGATGAACACGATGAAGAATTCCAATGTGTTACAGAAAATGTAGAGCCTAAATTGTTCACTCAGGTCGAGCTTAATGACTTAGTTAGGGATCTGGGCTTAACAAAAGAAAAAGCTGAACTGCTTGGCTCTAGGCTAAAAGAAAAGAACTTGCTGGCGGCTGGAACCAGCATTCATGTGTATAAGAAGAGAGAACAACAATTTTCGAAGTATTTTGAACAAGAGGGTGATTTGGTGTACTGCTCAGACATTCATGGTTTAATGAATGAGTTTGGAATTGAATACAAAACAGAAGATTGGAGGTTGTTTATTGATTCATCCAAAAATAGTTTGAAGGCAGTTTTAGCACACAACGGTAACATGTATGCCTCTGTACCTGTCGGTCATTCTGTACATATGAAAGAGAGTTACGAAAATCTAGAAATAGTGTTAAATAAAATAGGTTATTCTGCACACGGTTGGATGATATGTGGTGATTTGAAAGTTACGTGCATGCTCCTTGGTCAGCAAGGGGGTTTTACCAAATTTCCATGTTTCTTGTGTGAATGGGACAGTAGAGCTCGGAATCAACATTGGTGCAGAAAGAACTGGCCTGCTAGGGAGTCTTTAAAGCCTGGCGAGAAGAACATTTTACGCAAAAACCTTGTAGATCCAAAAAACGTGCTCCTACCACCACTACATATTAAGTTAGGTCTCATGAAACAGTTTGTAAAGGCTTTGCCTAAAGATGGGCTTTGTTTCAAATATCTCTGTCAGAAGTTTCCACACCTTTCAGAAGCTAAACTGAAAGAAGGCGTCTTTACCGGGCCTGATATTAGAAAAATGATGTTTGACGTTAACTTTGAATCCACAATGACCTCAAATGAAAAGGAAGCATGGGTTTCATTCAAGCAAGTTGTCACCAAGTTTTTGGGAAATGAAAAAGACCCAGAATATAAGGCTATTGTTGCTAACATGTTAAAAAAATTTGAATAGTTAGGATGTTTGATGAGCCTGAAAGTTCACTTTTTGAGCAGCCACCTCGATTACTTCCCGGAAAATTTAGGAGATGTTAGTGAGGAGCAAGGTGAGCGTTTTCACCAGGACGTTAAAGCGATGGAAAAACGTTACCAGGGCCGCTGGAATACCAACATGATGGGGGATTACTGTTGGTCACTTCACCGGGAAGTTCAGCAAGCTATTCATCGCAGGAAAAGCTACACAAGAAGCTTCAAGGAAAAAAGGGAAAGAAAATATAAACCAATTCCAGTTGACAAGTGAACCTTGTATCATCACATAAAATTACTATTCCAAGTATTTTACTGTAAATACAAACCATTTTTACGATTCTACAGTGTTTCATTGATTTCCCTATATACTGTAAATGGGTATTAGACTATATAATAAAATACATTTTGCTTGGAAACTAAGGGTGATACATAAAAACTACGAGCAGATTTGGATTCAGCACATAAAAATCTATCAAGATCAGCTATTAAAATTAAAAAAGTTTTCAAAAAGGTTTTTTTTGTTGGCCTGTGTTATCATTCAATTTTTAAACTTAGCTTGTTAGATCAGTTTATCAGTCGATCGCTTGTCTGTTGTTTCCATAATCTCTAAAGAACAATAATGTAATATTCTCTGGGCAGAAAGTATAAGGAGAAACGCTCCTACGCTCCGGTACCCTGTTGATCGGAGGACCGATTGAACCATTCGGTGACGGGTGATGGTATCGGGTGAGGCAGGCGGAACGCAGATGTATTCCCACACCACACCCACTGCCTCTTGATCTCATAGCAATCGCCCGCATCATGTCCCGTATGATCAATAGAGAGCAGTACTCACTCGACCAGTGCTGTGCACTGCAGGCTGTCTATCAATGAGTGGTTGAGAAGGCATTGTGTTCCTCTTTGCTTCGTAAGACTGCCACAGATTTCTTGATAAACATCACCATAACCCTTAATATACCTTGGTTGCCAGGTTGGTGCAAGGGGTAGTTGAAGTCCCGTAAAATGATGTCACGTAACGTCCCTGCTTAATAGGTTGTGTAACCAATAAAATTGAAATATTTCCCGAGAAAGCTATTACTGTTGCAGTAACATCCTGTATCCATCGCCGTTCATGTGTCATTATACCCAAGTTGGTAATTATTATTAATTGGTGAGTATCCAGCTTGGAAGTAGGGGTAGTTTTCACGTTAGGTTATTTCTACCTCAAGATCTTCTGTATCGACTGGGGCACACCCCCCTCCCTCCTCCAACCATTTCTTCCCAAAAAATGAGCTTAAACTAATGTTACGGGCTACTGGGTATTAAAAATGAATTAAGCTATTCCTTAATTAAAGATACTAATATTTATTTACAAAAGTGATAAAAGAATACAATTAAACTATTAACAATTACTAACAAAGAAACTAAACAAAGAAATTACTAACAAATAGATTATTAACTGAAATAAATTTACAACAGTAATATTTTAGATATTTATAATCTAGGCCTAACTTCTATTTAATTATTACAATAATATAAGATATTATTATTACTAAATAGCTCAACTATTTACATAAGCTTGTACAAATCACATAAAATTCACTAATTAAAGTCCACCGACCGTAAGAATCTCTGAATATAACAAACTGACACACAATTACACTCACAAACTGTCACTGGCTTATCACTGTTTCCGATGTTAACTGTACCGTGTGCTTTAACATTCTCCCTGTACTCGCGCCGAGATTCTCTTTAAATAGCAAGACCGACCGGTCTCGAACTTACTGGAAACGGTATCTTTCATCTCTGCCGACAAGGGGCTTTGTTCTCTTCCAGGAATCGCTAATTCCCCGCGCTCGTCTTTCTGTGACCGTAACACTAATAAAAAACTAATGATTACTTTGGATTTTTAACTTATCTGGCATAATTTCCTGTTCCTTTACATATAATGAAGCCTTCGCATTTAACAGGAAATTATGCCATTTGAAATTTTCATCTTGAATTACCAATTACTGGCTAGTCATTCTCAAATAAGCTGTCACTTAGAAGAGTGTTAAATGGTCAGGGGATGCAGTCAATAAGTCACACAAAATAAGTTTTTTACTTATTTTACTCTTTCCTACGTTTCGGTCTAAGTTAAAGTCCATCTTCAAGGCTGAGAAAAAAGAATCATTTATAAAACATTGCAGTACCAAGCATTTTCTCAGCCCTGAAACTTAAACTTGGACTTCATTTTCATTTTTAATTTTAATAGTTTTCCAAGAAACAGTATGGTCTCTATTACGTACAGAACCCAATACCCTTCCTGGATTGTAGTGGTACAGATTTTATTTTATTATTATTGTTTTTAGGAGCTGTCTAAGTGCCTTAATCTCTAGGAGAACTTCTCAGATACTACGTAGTAAAGAAATTTATATGTATATCATTTATATATTTATATAAGATATCAATTAGACGAAGTAGAGAATGGTCAAGTAGTAGTGATCTTATCATTAAGAACAAAACAAATGGCATTGACATTCAGCCTCTGTGCTATCATTTAGTTTAACAATAATGAGCTGATGCTAACTACCAACATCAAGGCTTTTAAAGTCGAGGCAATAATGGTTCATTGGTTGTTGGTATACTTCATCAAAGAGTATGCCATAAGAAAGAAAGAAGAAAAAGATTAGAAGTTGGAGTCGTATGCAGATGTAGCCATGGAATCGAGATATTTAAAAGAAAACATATGCTTCGACCAAGAGAATTGAAAACTAGAAAAATTTAGGAACTAAAATAGAAAAGCAATTTTATTCTGGGACCAGGTCCGTTAAGAATAACAGATGTGCTCGGAGATAATATACTATATACTATATATCTGGTCAAGAAACTACATTGTAAGAATCACACAACATACAACTATAAGGTTTATTATCATAAAAACAAAAACAAAATAAAAATCCATGAAAACAAGAACTAAGCTGAAAGAAAAAAAACCATGAACTGTTAATGAATTAACTTAAAAACAGATATATAGCGTTTTCAAGTCTATTTGAACCTTTTCCAAGTCAACTGTAACCTTTTACAAATCAAATGCTACCCTTTCCAAGTCACAAGCAACTCTTTCCAATTCAAAAGTAACCCTTTCCAAATGAGTTGAAACCCTTTCAAAGCAAATGTAACATTTTACAGTTCAATTGTCACCCTTTCGATTTAAATTGTAACCGTTTCCATTTCAATTGTCACCCTTGAAAATGTTTTAAAAATTTACCGTACTGGGGAATCGGCGAATTTAGGGCCTCAGAACTCACCAGGATAAAATCATCATAACCTTTTGCTTCACGACTCCTTTTAGGACAAAAATGAGGGAAATAATTCATAAAAACAAATAGTTGATTTTTTATTTCTGAGAAAATTAAGGAAAAAATTTAAAACAAAAAGTTGATTTTTTTTCTCAAGAAGTAAATAATAAAAAAAAATGAAAAAAATGTAAACTTTAATGCAAAAAAAATTTGCAAAATCGAAGAAAGAAACTGTTGATAACTTCAGTTTACGTACTTTTACTTTCTCCGAAAAAAATGCATTTTTATTTATTTATTTTTGTTTTAATGGTTTTCTTCAAAAAGGAACAATTATTTATGTTTAATAACAAAAATCATTGCTTTTCGAAAATTGTATTAATTTCATTCGTTTACGGCTTTGTGCCAATAATAGTTTTGAAAATAACAAATTAAAAAAACTGTCTTGATTTATCCCGTTGAGTTCTGAGGCCTTAACTTCACCCATTCCACAGTACGTTTTCTAAACATTTTCAAGGGTGACAATTGAAATGGAAACGGTTAAAATTGATATCAAAACGGCGCCACTTGAGTTGTAAAGCGTTACATTTGAAGAGGGTTTCAAGTCATTTGGAAAGGGTTTGAAATACATTTGAATTGGAAAGGGTTGCTTGTGACTTGGAAAGGATGGCATTTGATTTGTAAAAGGTTACAGTTGACTTGGAAAAGGTTCAAATAGACTTGGAAATGCTATATTTAAATAGCCTAGTTTTCACTGTTAGGGCATGGTTATGAAAACAAGAGTCTAGAAAAGTCAAAGGAAGTTTAACGAATAGGCTAAATTTCAAAAACTTAAATTAAAAGTTATATATGTATGGATATAATTAATAATTATATATAACTATGTAAAAAATTAATTTATAGCAAATAGTTATTATTAACTAATTCCAGGTACTAAAACAACAGTAATTATAAGTTTTCCTATAAATTAACATTCACTCAAAGTTCACCACCCTCTCCGTCAGTCTTACATTCTAGCAATTAAAAAAAAGATTACATATTGAGTATTTGGACAAACCCCAAGAAAAGGACTTTTTAGAAAGAAGATTATGGGTCGAAAACTAAAGAGCTGAATTTAATCCTAAGAAGACTCGTAATCGTAAGAAATACAATACCTTCATTGTTCTTCAAAAATACATGTGACGTTAGGAAATTTATATTTATGGTCTGTTGATACAGTTGATATCGGCTCAAATCATATACTTTGATTTGCGTAACTGCTACATTGTACTTTCATTACGAAACTGCTAAAAATAGTATAAGTAGAAAGATATAAGAGCTACTCAAATAAATTACTGTTTTTTCGGATGATACACAAAATAGTCTGCACCATTTTGAAATGAGTCCTATTCAGTATAGAAAAGAGCAATGAGTCAATAAAATCTGAGAAACAATTGCTTGGACGAGGCACCATGTGGTCATCGCTGAACAGAGTATGGAATTCTACATCAAAAGGCAGGAAAGAATAAAAGGATTAAAAGGATACTAAACTTTATATTGATGTTATAAACAATTCAGGAAGCTGGTAGCGAGCTGAGGTGAAGGAGTCCGCCTGTGACAGATAAATTATTTAATCTGTAAATAACTGCGGATGGAATATACAGATGCTCCTGGGGCTCACCCAGCCACCGTTAAGTGACTGAATTAGGAGAAAGACTGGCGGCTATGGGTCATCATGGACAAATCACCGCTCTGCCGGCTGTTCAAGGAACAGTATAGTCCATCCACCAAACACTTGACCCAAGATCCCAAGATGGGTCTTGGGGTTTTTACTCATTTTTTTTTAATAATTCCAAAGCATCCATTTAGATTCTACAGAATATCTTCTTTTCAGACGCCTTGGAGGATTATGAAAAATTGAATAAGTTGCTAGGATGGAAACTAGTGGGTTTGAGTGGAAATAAAGTTTGTCATGAAAACATTGATATCGCATTCGAGACAAATCAGTAACAAATGAGATATTTAGGTCATTATGGTTGACTTTATTCGTAATAAAGTAAGGAGCATTGAGGATTTTACGAAGGATTTATGGGTCTTATGGTTGTCGTGTATATCAGTCCTTTTTAATTAAATAGGAGCTTAGAGCGTATGTCTAGTAAATGTAGAAGTAGCCTGAAACAACGGTAAGGTAAATTAATGAATAAATTAATTGTAATATTTTAAATATACATTATTGGTGGCGTTTATCAGTTGTCCGAACAGTAATTATCCAAACTGGCTTCGCATAAAAGAAATAAATTGCGTAGTGGGGTCGACATTGTCTTTTCTAGAAAATAAGTTTGAACATTAAAATTAAGTATTTTCAATTTAATTTTTTTTTAATTTGACTACTTATGCATACATTTGATTGCTACTGTACATTAAAAGTGACAGCCTAACGTATCGTGAAGAAGTAGTCAAGATAAAAGTACGCGATCAAACTTCTTTTCCGGCTGCTGCTAGGAGGCAATTTGAATAAAAATCTATGCTATTTGTTTTTTTGGAATTTCGAAGGTTTTATTCTTGACGAATTTGTTTCAGATGGATGCTCTATGAATTCTGAACTCTAATGCGAACAACTGGAAAGATTGTATGCGAAGTTGTCATCAGTCAGCAGATGGCTAATGGCGGTATGTTACAATGGACCTTACCTTGAGTACTAACTTCATTTTATATCAAAGAAATACAAATATTTGGTTGAAAAACGATAATTTTTTTAATATATCTTATTAGAATAATATCGGGGCAGATCTACTAAAACATTAAATGCCTACCTTAGTACAACTAAATGAAGAATTGTATAATTTTGTAAATATTCGGTGGGTTCGTTCCATCATTAGGTTGGGGGTGTATCCTCTAGTTAAAAAAGCATTTTTTTTATTTAGTATATTCTTAGGCACTAGTGCTAAGTACTTGAGGATCTACATTAAACAGAATTGCATAGAGAATTTAACAATATCCCCTAAAGCTTAGCAGAAGGATCCTTTACCAAATTTTATTTAATTATCCAATGTCAGCACATGGCATTTCTGTCATACGCAGACGAGCCTCCTATTAAAGACATGCATCGTCATCAATGTTTGGAATGGGATGAAGTTGACGTGGTGCCACCTGCGTAAACTAAACGATCAACATTCCTTTGCGAGTATCGAGTCATAAAAGACATGCCAAGACGTACGGTATCAAATGGCTTTTCTCAAAGCCCGAATATCGGCGTCGGAGTAATTTTGTGGAACGCTGGAGGCCTGAGTAACGCGAAATTTAACAATTTTATTTTTACACGACGCTGATTTAGAACAAAATAGAGTATGTTTATGTTTGCGATTTATTTTTTCTTACATATGCAATTTATATTTGACTATTTGTTGTATTTACCAACTATGAAAGAAATGTGTACCTCCCCCTGATGTTTACAACTTCACAACCATTTGTTTTGTTGAAGAGGTTTTCCTGTTCTTGTGGCCTACTTCTGTCGCGAGCCATGTGCCGGTATTTTATCACCTTGTTTGCTTGTAACCCTAATGTGAGATGTTGCCTTATTTTCGCAAATGCTTGTTATGATTTAGGTATTTTCGAAACTATAACAATTCATGTGTTTGACAGTCACCGCTAACTCGGCATTCACTATTTGGTTGCCCTGAAAATGGCGAATCATCGCAGACAGGCACGTTATCACAATTAAAAAATAAGTTATTTTGTGTTATCTTTGACTCCACCCCCTGACAAGATTCAAGATCCTCAGGATTGCAAATTACATCAATTTCTTTTGTTATTTTTATAATAATCATGAAAAAAAATTCTTCCCAAAGTTAGGTTGAGGTTTTTTTTTTTTTTTTTTATCACAAAAATTATTTTTCAAAACTATAGTTAAGTATTGTTTACAAGTTATTTAATAGACTAGTGAAGTCATTATTCAACTCCTTCCATTAGGCTCGTCAAATTGAAGTGCAAAACTCACTGAGATAATGTTTTAGTCTGTTAAATTGCTGTTTTTGAATGGATTTGTACTTTGATAACTAAGTTTACTTTTTTCTAAACCTTTTTTTGGAAATTTTAGAAACATTTTACGTCTTTTCTGAAGGATGGTTTAACCAAGTATTGTTTGTCCCTTAAATTCCTTAAAAAATCCAATTAAGTATAGTAAGTTATTGTAACCAATAAATAGGGTTACTTGTATTTAAATGGTAGTTCTTGATTGCCCTTCCAACAATAACATTTATAAAAAATTTTAATCTATATTTTTAATTTGAAGCTACATGATTTAGAGTATAATACGTATTATACCTATATTACGAGACATCTTTTTTGAAGGGAGTAATATGATGGAGTGGTTGACTGTTGGGGGTTAACCCCCCCCTCATGAATCAACTCTAGTTACGCCAATGTGCGCAAGAGACGTAGCGCAGTAAAACGTTACTCTTAACGTTATTTTTTCTCACGATTTTACCCCTCATATTTATTTCATACCACGGGCCTTATATCGTTTCTTAAGGAGTAAACTCAAAAAAATCTGAAATAGCAAGAATTAAGCAGGGAAAAAACATAAATAAACGTACATACAATATATAAAAACTATAACCGTTTTAAGAGAAGAAAATGTAGGGTAAGTCATCCATTACTTCAAGTGGGTATGAGCTTTTAATTATAACTGTTTTGAGAGCATCTAAATTGGGAGATGTAGGAAAAGAATGGGTTTGAATGTGTATAAGGAAGAAGCATGGCGGATATTAGGTGTGAGTAAGTTTTAAAGTGTGATGGAACGGGAGAGAAAGGGACGATGGAATGTTTCGGTTCTGCGGAACTAATATAAAGGTCGGAAGGGGAGATCTTGTACCCTATTATTGTGGGAAAATAGTCAATGAAAATTAATACTGGGTGGTAAAGCGCAAAAATATTGCAATTCGTTTAATGCGTAGTTTTTTTGTTGCAACTTAAAAATAAATTCCTGACAGAAACATCCTTGAACCTCCCTCCATTCTTGCAATTAGTGCATACAATGGGCATTGTACTCATGATAATAAGACGTAGCCTTAAGCTTTCTTGTGCCCAGTGGGACGAAGTTTGTCTCATCCAGAGTAAACGATCCTGTTCCCGCCGATTTTTTCTATAAGCACAATGCAATGTAGAACCGCATCTTAGGGTGCAAAAAATTAATAAAGCAGGCTTATTGGGCAATTGATTTGCAACTAACTGGGTAATAACTGAGTTATTATAGCTATTAGAAACTCTATGAGAAAGTTGGTGTCATTTCTTGAAAAGGTTGTTCATGTACTATCATAATGGAGCCATAAAACGTCAAAGATGGATCACAACATATGATGGTATAATATAGCAATATAGCAAACTGTATTAGGAAATAAAAGTAAACTAGCAATTGGTGTTTTATTGGTGTAAAGAAAAGGTTGATTGTGGAGTGTTTCTAAGTAAGAAAGAAATGGTTGTGTGGGGAAAACATGAATACAGTTATGTAATCAATATTTATTTTATAATTGTAAATATGTATTTGAGTATATATATGATAAATATATATATATATATATATATATATATATATATGATGTATCAAACCTTACCTGTTGGATTCACGTGGAAGCGTGGACAAAAGTGATTTTGAAGTCACTCGTTGCCTGTTTCATTTCTCTGTAGTAGATCCCTGCTCCAGAGTCTAAACTATTATTTCTAAATCTTAGTCTAAATTTTCAAATTATGGAAAATTGCAGTAGCAAAACGAGTATGTAAGAAAATTAAAACACTATATAAATCAATGGGATTATTATATGGATAAACATACACATGTTACTGGGTCAGAGCTATTCTAATACTTTTTTTTTTTTTTTCCTTTCAAAGTAACCCTTTTGAAGGACCGTTTATTTATTAGCACATTCTAATACTTAGAACATTAGATTGGCAATAACAGACATTTACAATATGGTTGTTGTGTTTTGGGCAATTGTCTTTAGTGTTAATTCTATGAGCGGTTTTATTGTCGTTAAAAAAAAATATATTTGCTTGTTGGGGAAAACTTTTTGTTGAATTCGTTGTTCTCCCTATGGGGAAATAAGTGAGTAGATCTCATGTCAAGTACGGCTGAACTGAATGGATTAAATGTTATTATATTATTATTATGGATTAAATGTTACATATTAACTTCCCTTACTTATTTTCTTTTCATTCTTCATAGTTCATAGATATAATACCACTATTTTCAATGTTTAATTTTTGAAATTTATCAAGCTTTTCTTTCTATTTATGCTTGTATTATTACACTTTACCTATGTAACCCCTCATGTCTCGTTTCTTATCCATATATATAATTAAACTAGTTTTTTTCTAAATCCTTCATACTCAACCCCCCTTTTTCTATATTTTAATCTTCTTATTTTGTATCTTTCCGTTTACCTCCTCATTTTTCTTTCCCTTTATATTATTGTTTACATTTTATCCCTTCTTGACATGTATTTTTTCTATTTTATATTTTTATTCTTGTATTATTTTATCTATCACTATTAGAATTTCTGTTCATCATCTACAATTTTATTTTTATCTATCACTATTTTAAGTTTATTATTCTGTAATCTGTCTTATATGCTTTCTTATTTATCTTATATCTATTCACTATTTCATCATATCTAGTCACTATTTTTATTTCCACTCCTGTACCACTTTATATATTCTTGTTACTGCTACGTTTTTATATATTTCTGTTTTTTTCTCTTAGCCCTGAAGATGGCCTACATTGTAGACCGAAACGTCGGCACATAATAAATAAGTTATGCTTATTTTGATGTTTTCATTGACTGCACCCCCAACTATTTCTTCCTTAAGTTATTATAAAACGTTGTACAGAGCGCTCTATTTACATCCCGTTCTTATAACATTTCTTTGTATTTATTTAATATTTATTTTTTATTTTTCAACATTAAATAGGGGTTTTGTTCAGCCAACAACCTATATTATAAGTTTTCACACCTTAAACACTGTACATTAAAGTTTAATACAAATATATTCCTTTTTCCCTTTCAACTTAACCCTTAAAAAGGACCGTTTATTTATTGGCAAAATCCATACAAGTGTGTACTATATGCCTTTAATTACTTATGTGCAAAATTAAATCATTTGATTACGAAATAATGACAATGCTTGGAAACTATTTATTTATTGGAGATTATTTATATATCTATCCAAAAAAAGGCAAAAAGTCCCATTCTTTCAAAATTATATATACAAAGGTGAAATCATTCAGTAATAAGATTGATATCTGTGTATTTCTCGCCTAAGTCATCGAGACTGTGAAAATAGATGATAATATAGTACGTTTTCAAATACATACAAAGATTTATTTTGCTCAGTATTTAAATACTTTATTATTATTATAACATTATTTAAAAATTAAAACATCTTTAGCCCAGTTTGGTAGAGGGTTAACTGGTGAGTTCGCGTCACCAACATGGTCAAGACAGGCGAACCTAGTGGCCTGTGCATAAGTTATAAAACTTTCAATTTCATTTTATCAAATTTAGTTCAAAGGTCAGAATTACATTGATTTAAGAATAATTGATAAAATAATGTGACCAATGGGTCGTTTTTCACTTTTCAACATTATTTTGGGTTCCGACTTTATAGAGTCAGGGTGAGTCCTGTCTAGTGATAAATTATAATTAAATTGAGCTATTACTAACTGAATGGTTCCCAAAGCTGCAAGATGAGGCAGATGCTAGCTATTATGAAAAGTGCAGCTGAACAAATTAATAATGAGTTAGGCATTAGTGAACGTTGACGTTGGCCATCTTCACAACTGGGGATTACAATTTTTTGGATGACCGCCTCCCTTCTTTAACAGATCCGTTATTAATAATTTTGAACAAAAGTGACTGTCCGCTATCATATGATGGCAAAATTAAGTTAATTGTTAGCATCTCATGAATATTTATTTTTATCTTCCTAGCCTGAAAAAAGAAAATGTACCGCTTTAACCTGTGAGGTGTCTAGGGTTCAGTACATGGTAGAGACTGTATTGTATCTTGTATAACGATTGTGCAGGGACGTGATTTGTCCTATATAACGGCTCATCCGCAAGTTTTCCCCCTCTTCTTTTAGCTACCCACATTATAGAAGCTGGGTGAGCCCCAGGAGGGTCTCCTAGATCCCATAGAATCCATTTCCGGCTGCTATCAGATGAAATAAAAGTATTGCCTGCGAGAAGGATTTGAACCCATGACCTTCAGCATGGCGACTCAGTGCTCTACTACTGAGTCACTCCGCTCCCCATTAGAGCAGTAATATTTTACCTAAAACAACTAAAAAATATTATCCCAGTTGATGACACGAATCAACGTTGAAAAGTAAGTGCTTCGTCCGTTTTTAATTCATTAATTAAGTAATTATAATTATTTTGTTAAAGTTATAAGTAATTTCAAATTTAGATTGCTGTTTTTTAAGGAGAACGGTGGCTCAATGGTAGACCAGTGAGTTGTCGTGCAGAAGGTCCCGTGTTCAATTTAATTTATTTAATCTGTCACCAGGCCTCTATGAAGTGGGTACCCTTAATAGGAGGAAAATCCTGCTGGCTTGTGAGTGATTTCGGACGAATAACCTCACTGTACAACCGTTGTCCTTAGAACAACACAATTTAGAGTTTCCACTTCCTTCGGCAGTCCTCAATGAGGAACCAACCAAGGAATGGTTGAGATGGGCAGACTGTGTCGCTCATGACGCAACAAAATTATTGAATGTGCGAAACTGGATGGCAGCGGCACAAAACAGAGGCGCATGGCGGTTGCTGCTGGAGGAAGACAGGACCTATCCTGGGTTGTAGTGCTATGAAGAAGAAGAATGTAAGGAATATAACAATTTTTATTCATAGAAAAATATTAATATATACAAAAAAGTTTTAGTTAATTTTAATTGATTAAAGTGAATTAAAAGATTAAAGAAAGAAGCTAGAAGAAGAACGAAAGAAAAGAAGAAGAAGGAAGAGCCCTTTCAAATAAGAGCATTTGTAGAGACATCTGCCAAACACACTGACATGTGTTGTCGCCAACACTGATTGTGGATTATCTGTGTTTACAGAAAGCAGGTGGCTTTGACTCATCTTATCTCCCAGCCATAGTATTATCATAGCATGAGAACTTTTCTGGCGCCAATTTTTATTCAGTGAAATTGTTTTTAAAATATGACTCATTGAAAATGGAAAACTCTGGCGAGTTACCATTCTTGACCGTCTTGTCCATTCATTAAAGTAAGTTGAACAATGGGTAACGAAATCTTTCCTTCCTTGAAGAGTCAAATCCATAACTTAATAATTCATATATTCCTCAAGGCGGTATTCTCGGCACAATCCTCTACACAGTTTATATAGCCGACACCCCAACCCTTTACCAAGTTTGCTGAAGACACATGTCTATTCTCAGTGAAAACTAATCCAGATATAACATCACATACTCTTCAATCCCATATCACTGACTTCGAAAAATGTTGTGAAAACTGGAGGATTAAAATAAAGTCCCACAAATCCCATCTAATCATCTTTACTCTCCGTCGTAAGCCAATGACTTTCTGCCCTACTGTATCGTTTAATAACTTCCCACCGTTTCCTGTAGGACAGGTTCGATACTTAGGACTACCAACACCTTGACAATTGTGACAACTTGGAATTCTCATACTAAACTGAAAAGACAAGAAACTGTTCCCAATTAATTACAAAAAACACCTAACATTTTTTTTTTCTTTCCCCCTTCCTGCCATCATTGGCATACGGGATTCAGTCATTAAGTTGGGTTTACGCACGCCCACCACTGCCAAAAAACAACTCTTTATTTATTAATAATCTTATTATACAAAAACTTTGGTGGACCTATTTGGACTTACGGAGTAGAGCTTCATTATGCCATCGAATTCCTCTCGTATCCAATCCTAACAATCCAAAATCCTCGATGCTCCTAACTTCTTTACGAATAAAGTCATCCATAATGACCTTTTTGCTGATTTGGCCCTAACCCGTTACCAGTCCTCTCGTGTCAAAATTTATTCCCACTTAAACCCACTAGTTTCAAACCTAGGCACCTCTTCTATTCCCGATAATCCTCCGATTTATTGTAAATGTCAATAAATCATTTTTAATATAATATCAATAAATATATTACGGTGCTTCAATGTTTTGTCATTGTTTTCATAATGTATCTGAAATATTTTACCGATGCTTTCAACTGACCTGTTACTATGATTATGTTCTATTTCCTTATATTAATGGGATGATTAGACAAAAACTGTAGTTTTTAAAATATTTTCGAGATATTTTTATTTTATTATTTTTTGTTAATCTCAAAATCAACAGATACAAAGTAAATGTAGCAATGAATAATATTTAAGGGTCAACAAATGCTAGAAAAGATTAGATATGAAGAATCCAAGTCATTGTATGTAATCAAAAGCGTCTCTAATCGTAAATGTAACACATAACGCTTAACGCATTCTCATTGTGGTTCAATTGATTTGTTTTTCATGACTTGTCATTAGAAAAATATTATTTGAGTGAATAAGAAAATCATTGATTAATTTTTTGAGGGAGGTCATATGTCCCTCTCGTCATCTTTAGATATTTTCCTAGAATCTACTGGTATTATTTTTACGATATCTACTATGTATATTTTTGTAAATATACGAGCGGGTTCAAGGATGGTTTAGGTTTTTTTTTATTGTTTGCTATTGTTTATAGCCTCTATGCATCTGATTCCGGCTGGCAGCGCAGCGATAGCGGTATCGAGATTTTTTAATTAGCCAACCACATAAATATAAAACTATACTTTTAGTTATATTGGTGAAATTCCGTCCACCTTCCTGTAATGTTATATTTAAGAAGTTACCCAAATTAATTCGTTTTGTATTTATTACAGAAAAATGCTACGACTGAGTTAATTCTTTCTTGTTATTAATTAAAACAGTTTAAGTGAATACTTACCCCATTTAAGCAACAGATATACTCATATGCAATTAATAGGTCAAGTACTTACATTTTCATCAAAAAGATCTAAATAATTACAATTTATTTAAAATATGTATTAATCTTTGGATGTAGACATTGTAATAGACCTCATAACAGGGTGTATAAAAAAAAATACCGTGTTTTCAAATTCAAGATTTCTAAGAGCTGTAACTATTTTAATCCTATTTAATACAAACCAATACTTAATAATCCTATAATTCTTGGTGCTTGTTTAATCCCATTAGACATTTTTATTTTAAAAAACCTCAGTATAGTTATATGTTTCTAAGAAGAATTTTTATTTTTATTTTAAGTAATTTTAAGGCATCGAAAAAAAAATTCACAGCTACTGAAGGAACTCTTGAAATTATTAAATATGAAGAAGGAGGTGTCCTTGACCAGAGCGTTTGTTTGAAAAATTTAGTAGTGGAGATACGGCTATGGAAAAGAAGAAGGGCTTCGGGCGAACATTAATGGATATGGATGAGGTTTTGCAGGAATCCCTTTAGTCAAATCCAATCTCAAGTACTCAAGAACTTGCCAGGGAGTGTAGTGTGTCGAAAGATACTGTTATTCGCCATTTACGCTCCATTGGGGAGGTGAAAAAGTGTTGCAGACCGGTCCCTCACAAACTTACTTCTAACCAATCAGATAAAAGGTTAGAAATTTGTGAAATTTATTGGAATACCCTTCTGATATTAGATTTTACCGGAATAAGGTCACCTATTATGAAAAGTGGATGGCGAAACTCGAATACCAGAGGCAAACTGTTTTTCCGGTCGCTGCAAGGGGGCAATTTGAATAAAAATTCATGCTTTGCGTTTTTTGGAATTTTGAAGGTTTATTGTTCACGAATTTGTTCCTGATGGATGCTCTATGAATTCTGAAGTTTATTTCAATGCAATAATGCTCAAAGTTTCCGTCGATCCAAAGAAAGTTTAAAGAACGTAGTTGGTTCAAACTCCTGCCTCATCCCCCATTTAGTTCAGACCTCGTAGCATCGGATTACTACTTGTTTCGATCCATTTTATTCAATAGAAAAAAATTGATAATTTTGCAGTAGTTGAAATTGCGGCCTAATAGTTCTTTGATAGCCGTTCCAAGGAACGGCATCAGCGTGGGATCGAGCAATTGGCAAGCAGATGACTATTGAAGGTAGATATCATACCATATCATCAAGGTAAATATCATCAAAATACTTTGAGTATTAATTGTATTCTGTGTCAAAGAAATTTAGTTGAAAAACGGTCATTGTTTTTAAACACCCTATTATATAGATGTATGTCAAGGAATTCATTCAGAATTGTTTTAATCAAAATTCATCCGGGCGATCTCTAGCTCCAGAGGACTAAGTCCCTTTAGAATAGCAAATATTAACAGAAAAAGAAACATAACATTTATCTGGCCAGAAGGCTAAATGTTACAAATCAGAAAAAGTGGAAAAAGTGACAGAAAACAATTTAAAAATAAATATTTAAACAAAAATAATAATAAGTAAACAAACAGTACAAATCATGACAAGATATTAAGCAATTTAAGAGAATAGATAAATCCATTACTTTTCTAAAATCCATGCAATAATTTCTTTACATGGTTTACACCTTCTTAAAATACAAAATTAAAACAACTAAATAACAAAATGAATTATTCTATACATTACGTTCTAAGCAAATCACTAACTTGCTTAGAGAGCATCTTTTTGGGAAGCTTGGTGTTGGAAAGGCAAGGATTTTCTGTGGCAACATACTATATACAGAGATCGGAAAGGGGGGATCTCGTTTTATGGTGTTGAACTGATGATTTGAATTGGAGGAGACTGTAGATATATGAAGGGTGTTGAGAGTGAATGGATTCGTATAAGAATGAGCAGAAGAAATATTGTCTTCGGAAGGAAGGGAAGAGCCACTTTAACTTATCATAAAGGTGGGACACGCGCGATCGCCTATTCTCTTTAATCTGTATACGAGCATTTTAGAAAGGCTTCCATATACCACACTATAATAATCAAAGTGGGGGAAGATGAGAGAAGATCCGAGTAGCTTACGGGAAGATTGTGTAAGCAGATGTCGAAAACGATGGAATAACGTCAGGGGACTAAATAACCGTCGGGATATCTGGGCGATGTGGGATTTCCAAGAAAGGTTTTGGTCGATGCTAATGCCTCGGTTTTTCACAGAGGAGCTGAACGGCGATCGTTTAGGATTAATGTTTGGAGGGTGTGGATTAATGTAAGGAAGGAATTGGAACCTAAAACAATGGCCTGAGTTTTCATTGTGTTCAATTCCAGTTTGTTCAGCTTTCCCCAGGCACTGATCCTATCTAGGTCTTCCTGAATACTGGCCAACGCAATTAATACCTCAGAAGGAGGAAAGATTCGGAAGTCGTCAGCATATAAATGGCAGGAACAGTGGTGAACTGATTTAGGAAGATCATTGATGTAGTAGTTGAAAAGAAGAAGAGAGAAGCTTGAGCCCTGTGCCACACCTGAGGAAAGTGGAAAGGGGTTGACTGGGTATGGAAACTGCTTGAGATCTATCAGAGAGGAAAGATTGGATCCATCGGACAGAACTGTTGGAAAAGGACAGTGATTTGAGTTTACTGAAAAGGATAGAATGGTCCAAGGAATCAAAAACTTTAGAAAAGTCAGGAAGCATAAGCACAGTTAGTTTTTTGCCGTCCATTTATTAGGCAGAGTTAAGTTATATATGTATAACCTCAAATCTTTCTAGAATAAATTAATAAATATGATTTACCATGCCGTTAAAAAAATAAATAATTAAGTACTCGATCATGGAAGCCTCCGTAGTTCATACCTAGTAAAATTATATTCATGTTGATCCTGACTCACTGTGGAGATGACTCGAGCATCACCTTGCGAATCACGAGGTAGGAGGAATCAATGGAGAAATAATGGCTAACTCTCAGAACAGGTTACTTGAGGTGCACTAAAAAGACACCAAAAAGTATATAACCAATCCATCTGTGTGCTGTAACAAACCAAAATACAACAATAATTCTTAATAATCAACTTGGCCATAATACGTTATATTAATTATATGACATAAACATAATAAATTTATTTTAAAAGAAAATATTAAGATGAAGACATACGCTTAAAAAACAATAATTATGTATATGTGGAGGTGGTCCGGGTAGAGGTCAATGAATTTCTCGTAGAATTGGCGAAAACTTTATTGATTAGCCAACGTTTCGACCTACTTTGTAGGTCTTCTTCAGGGCTGTATGCAAAATACATACAATTAAGAATAAAATTGGTACAAATATATTAAAACATAGTAAATAAAAATAACAAAAGTAAGGTGAATACAGGCAATAAAAATGAGAAAGATGCACAGCAAGATAAATATGAAATCTATGAGTGTATAATATAAACAACGAAGTGCCAGAAAGGTAGTAAAATACATAATGAAGAATAAAATAATAATAAAACAGAAAGTGTTGAAAAATAAAAAATAAGGTAATAAAGATAAAAAATAAAAACTGAATATAAAATGGGAATGTAAAAATGATAAATATGATATGGGTAAATGTAGATGTAATTGGGCAAATGATAAGAAATACAATAAGAAATAAAAATTGTAAAATTACAAAAAATCTAGAAACCAAATTATATAAAATAAAATAAAAAATAATTTTTTTTTATAGAAAATACAGTATTAATATTGATAGGTAAAAAGAGACCTTACATAAGTATAAAGATTATTAATTGCATAAAAGAAAATACAGTATGTTTTAAATAAAGTGATTAAAATAAAATTAGGCTATATTGGCCTAAAATACATGTAAAAAGGCAAGGATATGTGGAAGAGGAAAGATATAATTAAAAATAGAAATAGTGAGTGAAGTTGAACCCGGATGAAAGTGAACCTCTACCCGGACCACTTTCTTCCACATATATTATCAAGGTCAACAATTATCATTCAGTAATAATTATGTATATTTGCTTACTGGTTAGACACTTATAGAAACTTACTGGTTCAAGCGTTACTGACAGACACATTATCATAGAATTCCACAAGGAGACTGAAACATCTCTGGAGCAAGGATCTACACCATAGAGGCAAACCACACTAAGGGTGTTTTTTATTTGAAAAGAAAAGATATGACCAGGACCGGGACTCGAATAGTCGCTTCATTGGGGGTTTTCTCCATACATGCTTCCAAGTGAATCCTTTAGGGGTGATTTTCGAAAGGAGATCCCAAATACAATAAGTGCCAAATATTATTTGAATGATTTCTGTCAATAAATATTCATTATTATTATGTATGTTTAAGTATATTTCTGTCATAATTCTAGCATTTTTTTGGAGAGCTCTTAAAAACGAAACATTTACAACCTCAATACGTGAAGGGTCTTAGGTTCAGTACTCTGTAGAAACTATACTTTCAGAGAGAGCGGTTGTGCATACAAGTGAGTGGGAGTCGTAAATTTTGTAAAAAAAATTGATCCAATTTTAATGGGGATCTTAAACGAGTTTCTGAAATCGCACAGATTCGGAACTTCCTTTTTATCCCTTCCGAAGGACGACATAACCAAGATTTTTTACACCCTTCATCTTAACCCATTATATCCCGATATTGTTTTTTTTTTAATTTTCCCTTCATAGTTGGTGTAATTGGAGGAAATTACTTACTTTTCACGGCAAATTTAAAGTTTCACGATTTTTTTGCCTTTTTAGGCGTTTTTTGAAGCGTATGATTTTTCACTTAGGGCACTTAGAAGGTGAAAAAATGGCTTAGCAAATAAACAGAGTTATACTTGAAAATGTTATTTTATTTATAGAAAAATGGTACAGTACAAAAATAAAAATTTAAAGAAAAAGTATTTATTTTTAAAACATAAGAAAATTAGACTATTTTATGTGGTAAGCAGAAAATTTTTTTTGGATGCAGAGCAACATTGCATTTCATGCAACGAAATTTGGCACATTTGCGGCATGTTATTTGTGAATCAATGGCATCTACTAGGTGATCTATTCAATCATATCTCGTTTCGTCTGTCACTTGTGTTAATTGCTTAGGTCTTACACCTCTTGGTCCCTCAATACTGAGAGTGAACTATTGCCAGGACTATTCTTCGCTGAAATTCAAAAAGTGGGATTTGATTCAACTTATTGTACAAAATCCATAAATTTACAATTCTACCGTTTAGACAGAAACAAATTTATTTCTACTCATGGCATTGGTGACTGCGGCATTATTTGTGTCGGCTCTTGACTCGCAGTATTGACGTCGATGCATTACTTTCGCATAACCTGAAAGCAGGAGTATAGCTAGCTAGGTACTGATAGATATCCTCGTGTGATAATTTTATTATAAACCCCATTTGAGCCACTTATTTTACACTTTCTCGACACATAATGTCGGTAACTTCATCAGGAAAAACTAATCTGAAAATATCTGTGGGAGCCAGATTATTTGCGCCCATATTTTCTAATATTGTAGGGGTCCGCACTGGTTCACTATCAATTTTGTCATTAGGATCTAGTTCCGTGATGTTCAATTTTCTTTGTATATTTTTCTTCACAATAGTTGCAGAGCTCTTACTGGTGCCAGCAACCACTCTACATGTAAATCTTTGGTTTCGCAAATATTTTCATTGATTTTTCTAACTACCCTCACTTCCTAATTATTCTTAAGGATGCCTCTTCCAAGATGGAAAACCTCATGAGGGTCCCGTTCAAGCGTCGCTCCCAGCATCATCCTTGTCTGTGTCGTTACCATCTTTTGGTGGTATATGAACTAATTCTACTTCTACGGATTCCTGCAATTCAGATGAAACTTCATCATCGAATTCATCACTTAAAATCAGTTTCACAGCTGCCTCCTAGTCTTTCTCACCCAATAAGTTGTAACTAAAATCAATGAAAAAAATAATGTGGAATATACCCCCACATGCCCAAGGTATGATATTTCATACATAAAATTCAAATTAGGATTTGAAGGTTAAAAAAAATTATTATACAAATAAGTATACCAATAAAACCTTTATTTTATGTAGTTTAACAAAAAAGTGATATATTTGAAAAAAGTAAAAGCCTAAGTAAATAAGGAAAAAAAATGACCTCCTGTGCCCAGCCATTGTAGCAGAAAGACTAGCACTAATATTATAAAAGGTCTGTTCTCAAGACAAGTTGTGTGAATCCTAGAGATGATACGGTTATGTGAAGTAGAGACATCCAACTGTCAATCCCAGTTTAAAAAAAAATGGGATTCACTGCCCCTTCTTATAAAACCCATATTAAAAAAAAATCGCGTATGATATTTCATACGGTGGGATATAATGGGTTAATACCACCTGCCAGCATGCGAACCTGCGATTTGGGCATTGTAGACTAGCCACTACACCACAACTAGTATCTATCTTCAATTTTGAATTGACACGTAAAAAAATTACCAGTTAAATGATCATGAAAATTGATCAGTGATGTTAGAACGAAATCTGATCGTCTCGAATCATTGAGGGGGGGAGGTGAGCAGTGAGTCCCCCCACCACTGGCTGGTGAATCTCGCTCACTCAGTCTGTCTCAAACCTTCTCTCTGAGTCTGGTTCCTCCTTCATTATTTGACGTCACTCGGGAGAATCGTCCCTTTTCGTCCCTAGCTAATCTGAAAAATCTGTAAGATATCGCTTTACTTGTTATATGATAAAATACTCGTTCTTAGTAACTCACATAATCATTTAAAATTTTTATAATGATCTTAAGACAATAGGTAATTATTCAACAGTTTGTCGCTTCGAATTGAGTCACAACAATTTTTAACTTTTCATTCGTTTCCCTTTTAATATTTTCCAAAATAGAAGTTATCATGAGCTTTAGTATGGAAAAGACAATTTAATCATGGGAAATCTGTATATTTAATCTAGAAATGAATGTTTCAACAAACATATCATCTGTACTTCGAAATGTTAATTGAAACTTTCTTGATGAAATTATCACCGAAATCTACTCATTACACACAACTACATTCTCTTTTCCATACTAAAGCTCATGATAACTTGTATTTTTGGAAAATATTTAGAGGGAAACGAATGAAAAGTTAATGCTGGTTGTGACCCAACTCGAAGCTACATCCTGCGGTATAATTACCACCAATTACGTGGGAATTACGTGGTTAAGTCGAATTTCGTCCAAAATGAGTTTATTGGAGAACCGGAATCGTGTTATTTTCGCATTGAAAAAGGGGCTAGTCCAGGCATTAAAAGAATTCCGCTCCCTCGGTACAGATGACTCAGGGCAAAATTCGAAGTAACCACGAATTCACTGGTGCTGTAGATAAGATATACACAAATTTTCAATTTATTATAAAAATACCCATTTTTAATGCATATAGATTTTAATAATTTGTAAATGAACACAATACTAAATACAAGTATATACACAAGCGAAATATATAAAAAACTCATGAAATTTCATCAGTAGTGAGTGCTCCCTCTCGAGAGCCATCTTAATTACATAGTCATTTTAGTAGACAAGATAGCGAGGCTCATATTTTTTAATTGATTTATTTTAATCATTAACGTGTGAATTAGATTCCATTAAATGAGAAATAAGTAATATTTTTGAAAAGGAATGAATTTACCTCAGACTCGTTTCAATTAGTGAGTAGTAGGATTGATGCTTGTTTTTTGTTTAGTATTGTCCATAAATTGCATGGTATCATTCATCTCAAAATGTATGATAATCATTTCTTATAATTTATTTCACTAAGATTTAGATGCGAATTAATCAGTTAATCAAAACAAATATATCAATTTATTATTTTTTATTTTTATAATCCTTTATCTTTGAGTTTCATTGAATTATTTTTTTTTTGTATTTATGTTCATCTCCTCCTGGGATTATATTTCCGAGTCAATGTCCGAGACATTTTAAACTGTCTATAATTCATAGTCAGTTTACAATGTCTCAGAGTTTTTTCCTTTGTTGTCGTACTGAATAGTTCGATGCTCTTGTTCACGGTTCTGATGACTCAACTATTATTCACTTCTGGAAGGAGTCCATGTGATCGATTGTGTTGCAAAAAATGTTCAATCCCTGAACTGATAATGTTGTAGGATGCATTCCTCATGCTTAGGATGTACGAGTTCCATGTTCAATGTTTTTATTCAAATTTAATTATCCATTTTCTATCACTTTATCTTAATACAAGGTTTATACAAATATTTTTTAATTAAAAAGAATTAATATATCCTTTTATTGCGGATTCCGTTAATGGTGTTTCTTAGTATCCTTCGGAATGTTTACTATTATTGTTATCAATAACTGATGGCTGAGTAAGCTGTACCAGCCTCTAACTTTTTGATGACTTGGCTCGGAAATTGAACCTGTTAATATGAACGTATAACGTTCTTTATTAAGGGAGAAGGTAAATACAAATGGAATACACTCTAAGTGGTGGAAACAGGAATTTAGAATGCCTGTGAATAAAAATTAAGTTGCCTGGAATGCATATCAGTCACTACGTACAGCTCAAAACCAAAAAAAAATACAGGCTCAGAAGAAATGAGGCCAAGATAGATGTTCCTGGAGCTAGGAAGCAAGCCTGGAAGGAATTCGGCTTAAACATAAAAATATTTTGGAAGAAGGCAAAAGCCCTGAGAAGCAAAAGTATTAAAAAGATAAGAAATGAAATGAGTGAAGATAATAAAATTCTTGCCAAGCCTAAAGAAATTCTAGGTAGGTGGGAAAGAGATTATGAAAATATTTTTGCTGAAGAAGTTGTGATGGAACCCAACGAGACAATGACCGAAGAATGCCAGGACGATGAAGAAGCTATCTGGGAGGAGGATGTTGAGAGAGAAATAGAAAAAATAAGACTGGCATAGCTGCAGGAAATGATCAAGTATGGAGGACAGGGGATGATAAAAGTCTTGCAGCCCCTATTTCTGAAAATATGTAAAAAAAAAAAAGAAGATACCGAAGGATGGGGAAATAAATATCACAGTCCCAATAGACAAGAAAGAGAAGCAAAGTGACTGTATGTCCTCAGTAGTGTATAAACATCAATCCTTCAGTATAGGCTTAGAGAACTGGTGGAGAATCAGCGAAGAGAATGGAAGAGGAACCGGCTGACTTCCTACTAGGAAGGCAAACACAGGATAATGTTTTCATTCTAAGAAATATATTGGAAAAGTCGTGGGAGAGAGGTAAGACCGTGTACCTTGCATTCTTAAACCTGCAATCCGCTTTTGATTCGGTTCCTAGGAAATATATATGGGAAGCCCTGAGAGCAAGAAAGAGAGAAAGAGGTCCCAAAAATCCTAATAGATGCTATAAATTTTATTACAAACCTTACACTTGCACGGTACACGAGGTAATAGTATACTGTAAACTGTTATAGTGGTTAAACTAATTTGCGGTTACCAATAGCCCAGGGCTCCGCCTTCTTTTGGCAAAATATCGACACTTTTATTTTGGACGACACTTTTATTTTGAAATTTTCAAATAAATAAAATATGTAAAAAATATGGTAGTTCGATAAGGTCCCGAGATTCGACAGATTTGAAATTCAAAAGTCTCTACCTGTATCGATAATATTTCGAAACAATACTATGTTGAGACAAGCTCGAATGTTCTTAATAAATTTCTTAAAAATGTGTGCCAAATGGCGTGAACATACCGCCCACCAAAATTGGGATGAAAGTCCAATTTTAGAACCAAAGCAAACTGGAATAGTGGTAAATGGTGGGTGGCTCATTAGAAAAACAATATACAGGAAATCGAGAAAGTAAAAGGAAAAGAAAATGAATAAAATAACCCAACTGG
Organism: Arma custos; assembly: GCA_037127475.1. Classification (NCBI taxonomy): domain Eukaryota; kingdom Metazoa; phylum Arthropoda; class Insecta; order Hemiptera; family Pentatomidae; genus Arma; species Arma custos. The sequence goes on along the minus strand of CM073764.1, from coordinate 67,573,187 downwards.
GCGTAAATAGGATAAAACCATAAGAAAAGAAAAGAAAGGCAACAGCCTAGAACAAAAAGGAAGGCAACAGCCTTGAACAATAGAAAGGCAACAGCCTTAAATAAAAGGGAAGGCATCAGCCTTGTACTAGGATAAAAACCATAAGAAATAAAGAAAGGCAACATACACGAATATTGAGAGTAAAATAAATAAATAAAATAACCAAACTGGACGTAATATAGACTACAGAAAATCATTCCGGAAGTGGGATGAGCTTGTTCACTGGTCTTGTTAGAGTTCCAGTAGAGGTCTCAAGGATAGCCACGCGAGATACACTATTTTGTCCAGGCTTGAGTTCGGAAATACGAGCTAGTGGCCATGAAAGGGGAGAGGTGTTCATTCCCTTGATCACAACAACGTCACCTGGTTGGAGAGGTTTGGAATGGGAGGTCCACTTAGTACGCTGCGTCAGAGTGTTTAGGTATTCCTTGGACCAACGTCGCCAGAAGTACTGAGAGAGCCTGGAAATAGTTTTCCACCGTGAGGTTAAAACAAGATCCTCCGAGAGAGGCATCTCTGCTCTAGACAAAAGAGGAGCACCTATGAGGAAATGGCCTGGGCTCAGATACATAGAGGCCTCATTGGGGTCCGAGGATAGAGCGCAAAGAGGTCGACTGTTGAGGACCGCTTCGATACGGGCGAAAAGAGTCGCATATTCTTCGGCAGTGAACAATATGTCAGCGGACAGGCGATACAAGAGAGTTTTGGTAGATTTGACGGCCGCCTCCCAAAGACCACCGAAATTGGGGGCCAATGGAGGGTTAAAAAGCCAGTAGATTTCACGGTTGGATAGGGTGCTTGCGATCTCATCGGTATGGGTACTAATGAAACGATAAATCTCTTGTAGGCGTCTATTCGCCCCAACAAAATTACGCCCTCGATCGGAAAGTATAGTGTGTGGAAGACCTCGGCGGGCGATGAATCTATCAAGGGTAGCTAGGAAAACGTCGGTGGAAAGTTCTGATGCGAATTCGAGATGAACAGCCTTAGTTGCGGCACAAATGAACAAACACAAATATCCCTTAGTTACGGTGGACTTACGGAGGCGAGATGAACGGACTTGAAAGGGTTGTACTCGACAGGATGGTAAATCAGCCATAATAGGTTGTGTAGTTGAAGCTCGGAAGCGATGGCAAGTGAGACAGCGATGAATTACCTTTCTTACGAGTTGCCGTAAGGAAAGAATCCAATACCGGGCGCGGATCAGAGCTTGACACGTGGTAGGACCAGCGTGCAAGGCAGATAGGTGGTAGTGTTTGCATATCAGCTCTGAAAAATGGGCAGATTTTGGAAGCAGAATTGGGTGTTGCATATTATAGTTGAGTCCGGCGTTCTTGAGTCTGCCGCCCACCCTGAGGACTCCTAGAGTATCGATGAAGGGAGTGAGGCTGCAAAGTTGTTTGACCGGTTTGTCAGCTCGGAATTTGGGTAAATATTCAGAAAAATGTTCCGCCTGAGTTTGTAAAACAATAGTAAGCAGGGCGTCTTGCAGCTCTGACACGACTAAAGGGCCCGCTGTAGGTGGTTTTGACAATTTACGTGATCGACAGTTTGATGCGAAGCGGCGCATCCATGCTACGACTCGTTGAAGTCTTTTGAAGGATGAAAACCGAGAAGCTAAATGCTCAAAAGTTTGATCTGGTTGTACCGAGATGAGTGAAATTGGAGTAGCCTTAAGCTCCGGTAGTGGCTTAGTGAGCAAGTCAATGTCACGATAAGGAGGGGGCCACTGTTCATTACAATTAGTCATAAAAGAGGGACCTTGAGTCCATAAACGGAAATTGTTGGGCTATGTCGGCGGGATTTAGCGAGGTAAGGCAATGAGACCAGTTTAAGATGGACGGCGAATTACTTGTGATGTGAGCAATCCTATGTGAAACAAATGTTTTAAGTGTATGCGGAGGAGTGTGCAACCATGCGAGCACTATAGTAGAATCAGAGAAAAGGCGGATGCTGGACAAGGGTTTAGGATAGCGTAGTGATTGAACCGTATTGACTAGGTCAATTAGAAGTACGGCTGCGCAAAGCTCGAGTCTGGGAATGGAAAGTGTCTTCAGGGGCGCTACGCGCGTTTTGGCTTTCCATAGGAAGGAATGACGTGAATCAGCGGTCTCGAAACACAAGTACACTACAGCAGCATAAGCGACAGAAGAAGCATCAGCAAACCCCACCAGGGACAGTCTGTCAAAGATAGGCGACGGAAGTACGCAGCGGGGGAAGCTAAGCAAAGCAATGTGATCAAGATGGGTGCTCAGTTGTTTCCAAAGAAGCTCAATTTCTGAAGGGACGGATTCATCCCAATCGAGTTTGGCAAGCCAGATTTTCTGTATTATAATTTTAAAGGAAATGGTGATAGGTGATAAAAGTCCAATCGGATCAAAAATTCTGGCAATAAAGGAAAGCATATTGCGCTTGGTGCAAGCTAATTGAAAGGGCTGAACCCTAAAAACAAAACAGTCGTGGGATGATTCCCAGTTCAGGCCCAAAACTTTAAGGGCGCTCTCCTCATCATTGAAGAGCACCGTGGATTCCAAATGGCTGTGAGGTAAATCATGAAGCACCTGGGGATGGCTGGAAGACCATTTCCGTAATTCAAAGCCACCAGACGAGAGTAAGCGTTTGAGCTGTAACTTTAAGGTTATTGCAGAAGGAATATCATCCGCACCTGTAACGATGTCGTCAATATAAGTCTGGGATGAAAGGGCTTGAGCAGCCAAAGGAAAACGGTGTCCTTCATCTTGGACAAGTTGGCGGAGAACGCGGACCGCCAAAAAGGCTGAAGAGGCCAAGCCGTACGTCACGGTGTTGAGCTCGGCTTCCTGTACGGTAGCAGAAGCTTCTGGCTTCCAATAAATGTGCTGCATGTGTCGATCCTGCTCATGAACCAACACCTGCCGGTACATCTGCCTAATGTCGCAGCATAAAGCGATTTGGGATAGACGAAAATTGAGCAAAATGTCAGAAACATCGAGCTGAAGTTTTGGTCCTTTGATCAAACGATCATTGAGTGAAAGTCCAGTTGAGTCTGGGCTAGATGCGTTAAAAACCACACGTATTTTGCTCCCTTGGTTAGTAAGCTTCTGGACTACGTGATGAGGAATCACGTATGAAGTTGGATGCGCTGGGACAGACATGTGGCCCAGATCCAAATATTCGCGAAGAAATTGGTTGTATTCCAATTTGAGCGCGGGGGTCTTATCAAGACGTTTGATAAGTTGAGCGAGCGAGTAGTGTGCACTTTTCTGGTTACCGGCTAAAGGAGTTGCTTCGGGCTTTAATGGAAGAGCAACGGAGTATCGGCCATCATCAATTCGCTTGTGAGTGGCGATGAAATGCTGCTCGGCAATAACGTCAAGAGGGTCTTGAGGAGTGGGAGTAATAATATTCTCAATTTCCCAAAACTTCTGGAGGTCTTGGGAAACTTGACAAGCGGATATCAATGAAGTGGTTGGCTGATTGGAAGATAAGGCCTGGATAGGACCTACGATTGTCCAACCGAATATAGTATTAATGGCTATAGGCCCGAGAGAACTAGGAACAAAGGGTTGAGGCAATAATAATTGCGGGTAGACATCGGCACCTAACAGGAGGTCAATTTGGTCCGATCGATGAAATTCAGGGTCGGCCAGAGGCAAATGCTGGAAAGCGTGAGCAACATCTACTGTAAGACTTTGAGGAGGTAAGTGATTTGTTATTTGAGGAACCACGGATGGGTTGACGAAAATGTGGCTATGTGAAAATCTGGAGAAAATATCACACGGAACAGTGCCAAGTGAGAGCGAAAGACGTCCACCGAAACCTGAAACAGTAATGGGTTGATCGCGCATTTTTTGACTCAACTGGTCAAAAAGGCGTTTTGAGATAAACGAAATTTGTGATCCAGGGTCGATTACTCCACGGACTGGGACGAAACCTAGTTCTGAATCAAAAATACGCGCACGGAAAGTGCCTAGGAGTGAGGTTACGGGGTTACCGGAAGTAACGCATCTGAGAGATATTGAGGAATCAGCTTGTGATTGATCAGCTGAAGGGGATGAATTTTCACTGGAAGTATGATTGCCAGAATCTGAAGTGCGATTAGGCCTGGAGTTCAAAGGTGAATTTGAATCTACAACTTCAGAGGGATGCAAAAGCGTGTGGTGATCGCGAGAATTACACTTACGACATGTGAATCTGGAATTACAGTTGATTCTCAAGTGAGGGCCTAAACAATTGAAACAACGGTTGTGTTTCTTGAGCAGATCGATTTTTTTATCTCGACTGAGAGGAAAAAATGTAGAACAGGAAGACAGAGAGTGTGTCTTTTTACAAAATATGCATCTGAAATCATAAGAATTTGATTGTACAACAGGAATTTTATTTGAATTTTCTAAAGAAATAGGACTACTATTAGCAATGAGAGAATTTACTTTAAAATTCCCAATGAGAGTATTAGGAGGAGGTAACGAAAAATTATCACGAGAAGACTGAGTGGGATTAATAACCGGCGTAGAGGTTGAAATGGGTTGTTCTTCCCTCTTTAACTGTAAGTATTTTGTCTTAATTTTGCGAAAAATGTAATTAAAGGCAATTAGGGGGTCCATAGTATTGACGAAATTTTGCTTAGGTATGAGTGCGTTAAGATCGTCAATTTTGTCATTTGCCGCTTCAAAATCGGCTTGAAGGGAGGTTATGTCCTCAGAATGTGCCTGTACAGTTGAAATATCCGAAACATCGGAATTTTTTACCTGATCCCAACGAGATTTAATATTTTCAATAATAATAATAATAATAATAATTTTTAAATAAAAGTGAGAGTAAACAAGCAATTATGCGTGTACGAAACAATTTAGGATTAAGGTTATCTGTAATTCTCTGTATCGCGAGCCTACAGTAATAACAAATGAATAGAAAATGGCTGCCTTCAGCGTGCGTATTTAATACGTAATTTAATGAAAATTGAAAACTCGTGAAAAAGGCTGGAAAACCTTCAAAGCTTTTGGAAATTTTAATTTTGAAATTAATGAAATTTCTGTTAGAAGTTAAATATGAGGGTTTCACCTGCAAAAAAGAATGATATCCAATCTCTCTATAATGCGAACACTTTTTTATGGTTAAGAAATCGTAAATTTCGGTTTGTAAGGCCAATAATTTACGATTACTTAGGAGAGTAGGAAATGAAATAAACGCTTGAAATGGTTTTAAGAAATTTATCCGGCACGCTAGGACCAAAAATGTTGAATTTTTAATCCGGCCCGCTAGGACCAAAAATGTTGAGACAAGCTCGAATGTTCTTAATAAATTTCTTAAAAATGTGATTTTAGATAAATAAATTTCACTCTGGATGTGGACTGTATAAGTTATTTTAAAAGCATTCGATATTATAAAGAGGTTACAGGAAGAATTCAAAAACAGAGAAAATAAAAGGTGACTCACCCTATGTCGGCGGCATACGGACAGGAACTCTGGCTTCTGAGTACTCAAAAACCAAAAGAGGCTGGCAGCGTCTTTTAGTCCTGAAGATTGCCTCTACCCTTGAAAAACTCCTGGAGGATCCAGACTTATTTGCAAATGAATGGTGAAATATTTGTAACACATGAATAAACGGAAAGTATTAACTGATCAATCACTGGTAATTACAATTAAGCTGGATAGCTGGACCAAATAAAAAGGCATGTGTCTCGCTCAAAGGTTGCACGCAGAAGGAAGCCGTAGCGCGAGATTTAAAAGGAAAAGGAAACAGGTGATAAGAGTCCCGTATCGCCATCTGCCTATGATTATGTCAATTAATTGAGGAGTTAGTTGCTCCAAACAGCCGCTAGAGAGCGTAATGTGTTATTTCAAGAAGTATATGACACTTTACCTATTTTTTAAAGTATTATAATGATTCATTTATGAAAAGAACGCCAAATGGCGTGAACAACTATATAGAGAAACTCTTGTGTTTACAAAACGAATAGATGAATTACCTGTAGAGCCTCTGAAGTATGACGAAGAAAGCTTAGCAAAGGCCTTCCACAACCTCATCATGGACATCATGGACACAACCTCATCATGATTAAGAAAACTATCCCGGGGGAATGGAAAAAACGCTAGTGTGTCCCATATTCAAAAAGGATTCCCTTTGAATGTAGAAATTACAGAACCATATCTCTTCTCCCCAGTGCTTTCAAACATCCTCTACCAACGGTTTCTTCCTTTTGCAGGAAGAGAAATAGGTCCCTACCAAAGCGCATTCAGAAGAGGCGAAACTACAATGGGTCTTTTTTCCTAAGGACAATATTGGAAAGGATGCGCGTACTAATCCTTTGAGTCAAAGGCGGCCTACGATAGTGTTGATAGGGAAGGTCTCTACCGAACATTAAGACAATTAAATATCCTCACTAGCCTCAATTATTAAAAATGACTATGACCGACCTTGAATGTGTCATCCAGATCCAAAACGATTGCAGCGAGGGTTTTCCGTCAAGAAGATGAGTGAGTCACAGCGATGCACTCTCCTTTCTGTTATTAAACCTTGCCTTCTCGAGAAGGCATTTAGAGACTCCAGTGCAGACAGCGGGAGCAATCATAAATAGATCGATGCAGCTCCTTGTCTACGCAGACGACATCGTCATAATAGGTAGATCAAAGCAGTCGGTTGAAGAAGCCTTTCTCTCCCTGGCAGAGGGACCGAGGAAACTAGAACTAGTGGTTGACCAAGATAAGACCAAGGGTCGAAGATTCGTTCCCAAAGAATCTCATTCAAATCGTTCGGAGCAGGAGCAATATTTTATAAGGAAAATCGTCCCGATCTGGGCTGGAACGATATAATTTTGTTATAAAACAACCGCTGCCGAACGGAACAGAATCCGCCAGAAGCGATATTTTTGGATCTCTTGAGGATTTGTTCCTGCGGAGCAAAAAAATATCGATCCCACATGTTTCTTTCTGAAGCTTGATTTACCCCTCATTTACCAATCTACGCACGAAAATACCAAACCGGAATGAAAAAATTGTGCCTAGAGAGGCATAGTACTTTCTCATCCTTAAAAAAAAAATTCTGAGAACTAAAATATTTTTTTACTACCTTAAACTTAACCGATCCTTATCGTGTCTTCTTTAGGATCAACTAGATCATAAACCAAACATTTAGGAATAAACCTGGTTGAAATCCGATTTGTAGTTTAGTTGTATATTAGCTGGAACAATTTTTGCCGGATTCTACACCCTATGAATCGTCAAGAAACATTAAAATATCGAAGTCGAATTTCTTGGCAATTTCAATACTTTCTTCATCTGAAGGATGACAGGATCGATATTTATTGTTCCGGCCCAGATCGAATCCTCAAAGGATGAAAAAATTTCGCTCCGGTCGGGATTGAATCAAACTTGGAGCAGAATAAAGCATCTTTTGCGGATAGAATTCGAAATAGAGCATTTTCGGAAAGAACGTTATTTTTTCTACCTTAAATAATGGTTTCATTCAGAGCAGCAAAAATATAAATATATCGGTTTCATCCCCTGGATAAGACCAAGTACATAGTACCTGAATAGCAACCAAGACATCCTGGAAATAAGGTGGGATTTGGAACTCACCTCTTTAAGTGGGTCTTAGAATTCACCGATCTTGGATCTCAAGTATCAAACGTCATTGGGGTGGAAACTAGAATAGAGAAACTAGAACTAGAAGGAGAAGAATATTGTTCGCAAATGGCTGCTGTTTCGGGCTGAGACAACATATAGCTAGTAAGTTTATAACTAGAACAACAAAAATCATTCTCAATAAGATCGGAAAAATGGACAATGACGAAGTATGATTACCGAAATTTGCTTGTAATCGAACGCAAGATCCTCCGAAAAATATGGGGCTGATCTTTGTTAATGGAAGGTGAATAGACCAAGAAAAATTGAAGAAAAATATGATCTCTTTGGTGAGCCTAATGTGGTCAGTGTTATTTTAGAGGATTGCAAATATAGTATTTTGGGTTCAAAGACAATGATACTGGTTCTAAATACACTCAAAGGTTTTATAAGCAACAAAAACGATGGAAAACAATTGCACGATATTGCATAATTTCTACATGGTTGGGTGTTAAGAAATTGTAAACAAACAAACAAAATTTACATATACCTGCACAACACTCTCCTTGATAATATTATATATATATATATATATATATATATATATATATATATATATATATATTTTTACAATATTTTGTTTTATTTTATTTTAAATTGTATACAAATTTTAAAACATAGGTGGGATAATCCCTTATAATGAAAATGAGTTTACTTACAATGGTTACATTTTACATTAAAAAGTTTAATATGTTTTTGTTGTTGGTAAAATTTAAAAAACCAACAGAAAAAAGAAGTACATAGGATTTAATTAATACTAAATTCATATATATAATATTACAAAATAATAATAATATTTGTTTTGTTCGTTTGTTTCTGTAATTTTTAGTTTTATATTTTATATTGATTAGTCACTGATACTAATGATTAATTTAAAAAAAAATCCATCGGTTATCGAGGTGACTCTTAAGTTGTAACTTTTCATTCGTTTCCTTTAAAATATTCTCCAAAACATTAAATGATCGCGAGTTTTAGCATGGAAATAAGAGTGTATAGTTATGGGAAATCTGTATATTTCGGTAAATATTTCATAAAATAAGAAAGAAAAAGAACTTTTCAACAAACATATATCATCTATACTTCGAAATGTTAGTGCAAACGTTCAATTCTTTACGAAATGATTACCGAAATATAAATATTTCACATGATTACACGCATTTCTTCATATTAAAACTCGTGTTTATTTTAGTTTTCGGCAATATTAAGGAGGGAACGAATGAAAAGTTAAAACTTGTTGGAACATTATGGTCGATTGGTAGTAGATTTTATGTAAATAACTTAAACCCTCATGCCTTTGGATTAATAAATGGTTGAAAAATAAGTTTTGGTGGAATGATGAAAAAAAAAAATGAAAGAAAAAATGTTTGAATGGGAATACCAGTGTGGAAAAATTTCAATCGAATCTTTATGCCACATTGTTAGAATAGTCATTATAGGCCTAGTTCGTGGCTCTACATTGCACTTCCATTCACTTGGTTGAATTCTTTCAGTTATAGCTAATTAGCAAAATTAGGTCATCAGATACAGGATGCAACTTGATTAAAGCAGAGGGAGCCTCGGGCCTTTTAATGGTTTCAAAGTGCATTGAGGATTCCAACAATGGCGATGCCGTGCTAGCTTCATAGGCGAAAAAAATCTATTCGCACTCTTCGGCCCTTTTGAAAGATCTTTATTCAGTTCGCCACGAGGAGTACATATTTGGAAAGAGCTGTTGGATAAAAAAAAACAATTCAGCTCTTCTCTCGACGACTACTGTTTCAAGAACTTCGTTGCGAACTGTAGCGTGCTTATTATACAGTATATGGAACCATCGAAATGGAATTGGGAGATTATTAACAGATGTTCTACATAAGTAAGTGCATCTGATTAGAAGGTTACGAGTTTGAATCCTATAGAATGTATTTAGCTTATAAACAAAAACGGCACGTGTTCGTGGGTTCGTAGAATGTCAGGTAGGCCTAGTATAAAGTCCTTGGTTATGCCATGCCGTCCTTCGTGACGTAAATTGGGTGTTCCGAGCCTTATACCTGTTTAAGATCATTATCTCAATTAAACCTGGATAGCCAATTTGAGGGCTCCGACTGTATTATCGTCCGATTTGCCATAGCAACATAAATTGACGTTAAAAGAACAAACAAACAACAAATACCAAGTACTTGTGATTTAGCAGGTTGCCATGCGCTATTAACTATAACCTCAACAAAGCTAATTATAATTTGGATACTACCTATCTAACTATTCATATTAATGGAAATTGAAATTTTCAGAATGTTACAGTAAATAGAAATTCTAGACCCATCCATATCTATCCTTATACAAATCAATTTGATAACCTTTTTTTTACATAATTTCATCTTTGAAATTATTCCGAACTTCTGGATTAAAATATTCAGTTAAACAGTAGTGCATGAAGTTAGGATAAAGACTCTTGATTACCTTCGTCTATTTTTTCGTCTTCTGTTTGTTCGTTTTTTCCGGAAAACCCTAGAGAGAATTAAGTTTCATCCTGAGGCAGTTGCATTCTTGAATATCCTTACAGTAATTTCCATCTCGTTTCAGTCTTTTTTTATCTTTTTGAACCTGAAGGGTTTTTAACACACATTTTTTTTTAAGTTTAGTTTCACCCAACTTTGGAGCATTCTGGATCAATCATTAATGCTTATTGCTTGATTTCCTATTTCTTTTTCATCATTTTGCTAGCCCGCTTTGTTCTCGTCTCAAACCTCATCCTCTTGTCTCGTTATGCTCTTGGTAGTTACATCTCTAAGTATATCCTCCGTAACACCGAGTTCTCACTTTTCCCTCCTTTCTTCCTTAAACCAATTCGATTGCATTCATTCGTATTGAAATTAACCATTATTTTCATCATTTTGTAGGAGATTCTTTCTGTTACTAAGAGTCTCATTTCGACTAATTGGTCGTTTGAGAATTCAGGGAATTTTTCCTATTGCTAAGGACCACGTCCTTTCAACTGTCTTTATTCTTCTTGATATTCGCCCAGTACTCCCTCATTCTTCCGTCCATCTCTTTCCTGGCCTATGCTTTCGTTTTTCCTGAAGCCCCACATGTGTATCCAGTTTCATTCTGAGACGATTGCTTACCAGAAAATCCTCGTAGGTAATCTCCATCTCCCGTAAATCCCTTTCTACCTTTTCGAACCAGAATACTTTTGTTTAAAATATGTAAAATCCGGTTCGTCAGACAAATGGGTTTCATTCTTAACAAGTGGCCATAAAATGCTAGACTCCTTAACTTACACATTATTATAATTATTGTATTTTTATATATATTAATTTAACGTTTTAGTTTTTCCTTATCATATAAATCCCAAGATTTTTTAAATCTGTTATCAGATAAAATGGCCGATTCCCGACCGATCAGATCCACGGTTTGGTCCCACTTTAAGAGGATGGAGAAAAAAGGGAAGTGTAGATATTGCAAACTAGACGTGGCCATCTCTGCCGGCTCGACCAGCAACCTCCGCCGCCACTTGCTCAAACTCCACCCGACAGTGGTCATCGACTCCGTGCGACCTCGCTCCCGATCCAGCTCACCCTCGGCATCCAGCACTTCTGGACAACCTTCGCTGCTAGGTACGTCTTCGTCTGAAATTGAAATGATAAAAAATATCGTACCTTTACCCTTTGCGGATGTGTTCTCAACAAGAAGCTTCTACACGAAGATACTGTTTACGTTGAAATAAGGCGGAACACTTTTTAACTATGATCGATAATAAGTGTTTGTGGCATATTTTATTTAATCCATTAACAGTTGGGAATGCATCCTTCGGGATCTGGAACCTGGGACTTACCTTACTCTATACAGTAGGTACCCTCAATTGGCACCTAGCTTTTGGGCGTGATCAAGGTCAAATCACTCCCTTGCATATTGTTCTGGAATCAGTCCGGTCTCTACCATGCAATGAACCAAACAAAATTCATTGTCAGTTGTAATAGAACAGGTTTTTTCTTTATTTCACTGGTCATTTGTAAAAGCACACTGCGTTGAATTACGACAAAAGTTAATAAGTAATTGTATGTTGAATATTTTGTTCATTTATTATAATTTACTTCTTTCTTTTCTGTCTACAGACCTTGTAGATCTTTGACCGACTTTTTCAGCCTTCTTCGAGGCTGATCTTAGGTTTCAAAATTATTATTTTTTTAAGGAGTAGGTTTATTGACCCAATGCCCAGCCCCCAACCCGGAGTGCCAATGGCTGATTGCAGTCAGAGTTGGGCGATGGGGCCGCCAACTCCCTACGCCAGATATTTACTTTACTGGTTATAATTAGTAGTTATATATAGATTACCTTTGATTGGGTTTGATATTAGAATAATGTAACCTTGTTTGTATGTAAATACCTCATGAAGTCTTCTCTTCTAGCCTTTGTAGATCTCGTTCTTATTATATCTATATTTTTGTTTTAGTTTTTAAGTCTGTATAGGATATTTAGGTCATTATTAACATATTGACTTAAACATTTTTCGAACTAGCCTTAAATTTGGAAGTTGGACAGGAATTGGTACAATAATTCACGTTTATACAAACATCTTAAAGAAAATTGTTCATATTGTTATTGACATCGATAAGTAATGGAAGCATTGATCATAGTAATTAATTATGGCAATGTTTTTCGATGTTCCAAATATAAATCTCTAACGGCAGAAAGGCAACTAGTCCCGTTTTGAAACTTTTATTTTTAATACTTGTAATTTTTCCAAGAGACATAAGGCATAATTTACTACAGAAAGGACACTTGTCAGCAAGGTCTTGACAACGCTTTCAATATTTGTTTTCCTGCAAATAGGGAAATAGTTCAAGATCTTTTTTATAAAATATAGAAAAGTGGACTAGTTGCATTGCTATGATTCATCTATGGTTTACATGGTATCCTTAGATTGAAAGTTAATCTAAATAACAGACTTGAAATTTGTTACAGCTACGATTCTTACGAAGCGGCCGCCGAACCTCATGGCGACAAGTTCATTACATGCAAGAAGAACGTATCATTGGAACCACTTCATCAGGCTGGACTTCACAAGAGCCAAGTGTCGCTATTGCCACAGGGTCATCAAGATGTCCAGAGGATCCACTGGCAACCTCAACAGGCACATGAGGTTGAAGCATCCTTCCATTGTGAAGAACTATTCAATCACAGTTCCTCCAATTTCTACTCAAGAGTACGCCCCGGAGTCACTTGAAAATATCCCAGACGAAGTTGAGGTGAGTTGTTTGATTAACTTTGTCATTTTACTTTATTACCGATGTCGCATTACATTCAAAAAAGGTTGTTTGTTTGTTCATTCATTTAACGTCACATCATGCTGCTATGGTAATTCGAATGATGTTAAAGTGGAAGTCCAAAATTTTGCCTATTAAGGTAAAATTAGGACAGGGATCTTTAAGGAGCACCTGAAATCGTTCTGGCTCGAGAGCCTTCACTCCCTCAGAAAAAAACTAAGGGCATCCTACATGTTGTTGCATAATAATTCTTTCTTTATTCGACGTTACAGTGTGGTACGAATCTCGGACTCCCTTGTAGATCGTCTCCAGCGGTCATGATCCATCGCCTTCGTAATCCAAGTTTGTTGAGATTTTGTTATGCATCCTTCATTAACCTCGCTCCCTAATCAGGTCACTCTCGGTATCCAGCACTTCAGGACAACCTTCAACAACCTCTTCATCTGTACTTGAAATAATAAACAATATCTGAGCCTCATACCAATAATCGTACCTTTTGCCCTTCCCTCTATTTCCTTTACCTTGGAAATTCTCCATGATGGCCTAGCCAAATTAATCATCGCAACTGTACAAAACTAACTACATCCTCAGTCTCTATTAGGTTATCAAGCTCCTTATTCTCCAGATACCTTAAGAGTATACTGGGCCGAATACACGGCTTAATATTTTCGTTTTGAAGACCCTTAGGGCTCACTGGTTTGAGACTTTCCAGGTCCAAGTTTCACCATATTAGAGATTTTCATTTTTGTTTGTTTAGTAAGAAGGCTTGATTTAATTAATTTTTGAAGACCTTCGTAGGTTCTATTTCCTGCTATGATTTTACTTCTGATCTCACTATTTCTCTTGAATTCGAAGTTTAGTTCTACGCCAAGTTAGATCACTGAATCAACACATTCACTAAAATATAATCAAGACTAAAATCATGAGATAAAAGGGACTATGTCTAGTTCTAGAAAAAGAATTGCTTGACTAAACTACTGAAAAAGTAAAATTTTGAAATTTCTGAGCTATCCCGGTTTTTATTCTGAACGTCTTAATTTATATGTTATTGGTTTTCACTCTCTAATTTAGACTCTTTATTAATATTATAATATCCTTAAGAGGAGTACCTGTCCAAGATACGATGTTTTCAATTATTTTATTATATATTCTTTTGCAGGTCCGGATTGATGAGGACGACAATGAAAAGTCCGGAAGTGAGGATCAGGCAACTTCTGACAGGTTCGTTATACAGGCCAACACATCCGCATCGCCATCTTCATCTACATTCCAATCGCCTGAGAAGCGACAACGAATGGCCTTCGACGTTGTAAGAAAGGTACACTCCAATCAGAACTGGGAAGAGGACGAGTTCTCTATTATGGGCAAGCACATCGCCAACAAGTTGAGGAGGCTGCCATCCGAAGTGTTACCGGTCGTCGAGAAGTTGATAACGGACATCATCTTCGAAGCCCAATGCGGCAACGTCTCTCATACATCGAGAATAGCCTTCTACGACATGAAGAACCCCAATCCGCGACCACAAGCTAACCTGACCAATAAGGTGTCTCAGGAAACCGACAACTCAATGAAACTTGAGAATTTGAGTTCAATGTCGCCCAACCTCGTGTTTCTTGTTCCGCAGTCGGAGGCATCGAAAACGTTGCCCCTTAACTTACAGGTTGTTCAAGGTAAAACTGAGATCCAGAGCAAGATCAGCGAACAACTTCAACAACCGAATGAATAGCAGGCAAACTCGAAGACGCCAATAAATTAAAAAAACATGTTTTATATACTTGAATTTATTTATTTTTTAAAATATCAAGTCGAATTAGTCTCAATTCATCGCTCCTTCAAAAGAACACCGTTATAACACAAAAATTGGCATTTTTAAGTTATGTCTAAGTATATGCTCCTACAGAAGATGCTGGAATATCGGATAAAGAAGCATTCTACTCAGACCTCCAACGAGCGATTGATAGAAGCAGGAACAAAGGAAGGATAGTTCTCTGTGGACATTTTAATGCGAGAACAGGACGGGACTACAGAACATCATTTGTTGCGATGGAGCCTTACTGAGGTAAAATCGTTAAGAACGAAAATGGCCAACAATTGATTGATTTATGTGTCGACAATGATCTCTTAGTAGGCAATTCCTTCTACCCACACAAGAGGGTATATAAAATTACTTTCTCAAGCGCAGTTGGAAATACTGTCATCGACTACTTTATTTATGATCCAGGGATACGACAATATTTCAGAGATGTGAAAGTAATAAGAGGAGCAGAAATAGGCACAGACCATCTGTTTTAGTTGTGGATACCAGAATTTTAAGAACCGCAAGCCACAATTGAAAGAAGGCCTAGGATTTTTTATGAAGGATTTGTCCAGAGGATTGGAGGAAAACTTTCCAAGAACTAAAATAGCTCTGCAGGGACCGTGAAGCCTGGCATGGACTGAGACCCTTCCCCCCCAGGCTGAATTGACACAGAGGAGGAAGATAAAGAAGAAGAAGCATAAGTTAAGTCTTCAGTGGCAACTTTCTTGGTTGAAGCTTCCAATCCAGGAAAAGTATATCTGATATTTCATATTTATGTTTTTGAATCTCAAGTTTTATGGGAATGATATGACAACAAAAAAAGTTTCAAGCTTTTAAAAATTTTCTAAACATTAATAAAATAATTTCAACAGTACCATCATTCTAACAGCAATCATTTGCTTTATCAATACCAAAATTTTTATTTTTTCCACTCATCTGGTTTAATTGTTATAAGACAGGGATCTTTAAAATGCCTCTATTGAAAATTATGTTTTTAGAGTTACGACACCTTTTGAAGCAGAGATATTGTAATATAAATCACAATCATGTTCCTAAATCTTATAATGAAAACAATGTTGAACAAAAATAAAATCATAACATTTGAAAAATCTATTGAAAATTCTCGTGACTGTCGAGATGCTTAAACTTTTTGACCTATATGTATTTAGAATTTTTTAATGTAGATTCATCTGAAATATTCTGCTCAATATTTTTATTCCGAGGATTTGCCTTTTCCGGGTTATATATTAGCTTGGGCTGTATTTATTTGATTTTGTTCTACCAACGGCCTGGAATGTAAATAAAGATCTTCATTCTCTAAAATTGCAATAGTTCGTATTGGGATGTACATGCATGTAAGTAAATACGAAAGTGTTGGTAAACAGACGATTTAAATTTGTCAACTCTTAGCCTCATAGCAACAGTTTGCCAACAAGGACCAGAGAACCATTCTGCATATAACCACCCTCTTTCTCGAACATGATACTTGGATCCGTTGCTCCCTTGAATGTTTCGGGACTTGAACAGGGGTCAATAAGTAGAGTTTCAACACATACACAGGATTACTTCATTGAAAGAATAATGTTTTAGATGAAATATTCTTTACAGCATGTCTGAAGGGTTATATCCGGTTACGTACATAAGCAGTTCTTAATATTTATTTAAACACTGTTTACATTTTCTATACAATTTAGAATATGTGGGATATGTGAGACATTTCTTTTTTTTTTTCAAAATGTCATCTTTTAGTAGGTTGTTGATGGTGTCAAAAAGTGAGTATTAAAATAAATTACTACAAATTCCGTCAAATCACCTCTACCCTTCGAATTGCTTATTTATTTAAACACCTTACGGCAACACGGGTCGTAACAACTTGACATTGTCAATAGCCTTCTCGCCATTTTCATAGTTTTTTTGTAAGCCTCTTGGCTTTATTTATTATAGTATTTGGTCATTTTCATTAGACGTCTCTTCTTCTGAGATTGGTTCTCGTACACAAGTTCTTAGTAGTACGGGTAATTATCTCGTGTCAGTAGTTGAGGGAAATAATTCTCAGAAAGGAAGAGAAGTCCTGCTCCCCTCAGAAATTTAGATCTTTGTGTTAATATGCTCAGCAGAATCCGAAACCCCGCAGCGAAAACTAATGGGGTCGATATCCTTCCCGTAGCCATAAAGTTTGGCCCGAAAGCCTCCATGCCCCGTGAGGAATTTCGAAACCCGGTAGTCCTGGAGAAACCATTTTGCCGATATCCGTGACCGGACGGTGAGAAAATATTTCCTCTAGGTACAAGCTCTTGAGGTTGTCACCCATCACCGATTACACTCGTCAATGATATCATTTCGGGTTATTGTTCTTATCGGGTTATCGATTATTTTCGTACGGATATTGTTCGGTAGACCTTCTGAGCCATTCTTTGTGATATTAAGTCTGAATAATTCTTAAAGGTTA
This sequence comes from Arma custos, assembly GCA_037127475.1. NCBI lineage: Eukaryota > Metazoa > Arthropoda > Insecta > Hemiptera > Pentatomidae > Arma > Arma custos. The sequence continues at coordinate 67,556,056 of CM073764.1, read as the reverse complement.
TTAAGAACCGCTCCTGCTCTTACTTGCACCGCATTAAGAGTTACATTCCTGTACTCTGGTGACTCATAGCACAGAACACTGTTGAATCGTCGGCGGTATGAGATATTTTTGAACCACGCGGGAGATGCATACCTCAGAATTCCCCATATCACTCCTTTATAATCATCGAGTATCTGAATCACCAAAAGACACGCAGCAGGAACCGCTCCTCCTTGAGTTCTCCCAGCAACTCATCAAATATCAGCTTCAATAGGATCGGACATAGGACTGATTTTCTCTATGGAAGCTTCTGTCTCCTAGGAACTACCACGGAGCTTTACTTTCCTATACTGAAGGTAGCTCCCCACAAGGGCATATAAATTGGGGAGGGTTAGAACTCCATATCTAGAGGCCGCCAAACACCGTGAAAACCGTCGAGTTGTAGCAAATGGCAATCGTTCCGTACTTACGTCTACGTCAGCATATACTTAAAGCAGGGCATCTAAAGACAATCTTCCAGTTTTTTTGAAAAGTACCCCCAATCTAGAATATCATCGAAACTCCTGAATAATCTATTTCCGATCCAGTCCTGAAGAACAACCAGTTTTCTGTTTATCCACGCATATTATTGTCCTTCGTTTGATTCGGTTTTCTCCCTTACGCAGTCAATACAAGTCTGGTCAAGCTTTGTATATTTTTGTGGGCAGTCTTTCACTACAGGAACCCTTGTTGCGCACCAGATGCTAATTACAGCATCTGCCGTACATGTGGTTTTGGTGTGCTCATAGCCCTGGTACCCTTCGCAGCAAACCAATGACTTTCCATCCTTCTGTATCTTTTAATAATACCCCGCTCGTTTCTCTAGATGAAATTCTACACTAGGGACTACATCTTGATAATTTTTTAACAACATTAGTTAATTAAACAAGAAACTGTTTGCCAAGTAAGTATGAATAAATTACTAATATATATGACTGTTATAACACCTATTTGGAATTATGGAGTAAAGCTTTGCAGCTCCACTAAGCCATCTAATTACTCTCGAATCCTATCCTTACAATTCAAATCCTCAATCATTCTTACTTCGTTGCGTATAAAGTTTTTCATAAAGACCTCGATATTTCGTTTGTAGCTGACCAGGCCCAACACCATTGTAAATGTTTACTCGAACCCACTAATTTTAAACATTGCTTCTTCAATTCCCGATAGTGCTCCGTCTAAAAAGAAGATGACCTTAAACTTAAAGCTGTTATTTTAGCATCACCAGTGCGTAGTTTCTTTACTAACCTTTATTTATTATAGCTTATTTACAGTTATTTATTATTCATAATAGTAACGAGTTGTATTATTTAAAACAGTTGTAATTTTCAATTAATACATTTTTTGAAAATCATAAGGTTACAAATAGCATAAATCTGTGTGGCATTTGGAACTTAAGAAACGATTAATTCCCCACCGAATGAGAAGATTTACTACTTGTTTCTGTTGACTTGCATCCACATCCGTTATCCCTTCCTCCTATCCTAGGCCCAATACTACTCGACTTGTGTCTCGTTAGGGACCAGTGTCGAAGAATTTATCGTCTCTAATAGGTTTCTGTCCATCACACTCGTGTTCGCCCTTGATCTGGTCTCCCTAGATCGTTCTATTGATCGTTCTTTTCCTAGAGCGACATCCAAGCAGTAGTTATTAATTTGTGTTGTTTATTCGGGAGACCATTAGAAGATTCTAACGAGGAAATCAATGCTAAGCTACATCGAGATTTTTTTAATAGATTTGGAATGATCCTGATGTAACATTTTTCTATTTTATTTTATATGAAACATGCTGATATTATCTTTTTCCCAAGAAATATCATGAGGACTGCCGAAAGAAGTAAAAAATTAGAATAACTGTGTCTTAGCCAATTATAATATGAATTATATAAATTTGTAAATCTAAAATCTTGACATAAGTCTTGTCTTCACGTATACTGACACTCCGAACAATAATTATATACATCTTCAAGTAGTTTATTAATTGATCAAAGCATATGACTGCACCATATCAATACAAAATATAAAAAAATTGTAATTATTCCGCAGGTTTTCGCTTCGAGTTGAGTCACAACAAGTTTTCAATCGATTCTCTTTTAAAATTTACCAAAAATACAATTTATTACGAGTTTTAGTGTCGAATAGTGATTATAATTATGGGAAAGACGCATACTTCGGTAATCATTTCATCTAGAAATGACGTTTCAACAAACATGTGTCATCTATACTTAGAAATGCCAGTTGAAACTTTTATTTCTCGATGAAATGAATACCGAAGTATGCATATTTCCCATAATTACATTCACTTTTCGGCACTAAAATTCGTAATAACTTGTAATTATAACTACCCATTACCCATAATTACATCCTCGTTTCCATACAATCTCATGATAACTTGTATTGTTGGAAAATATTAAAAGGGATTGAAAACTTACACCTTGTTCCGACTCAACTCGAAGCCAGAGTCTGCGGAACGGATACCCAGTAATTTAATTGAAATAATAATTAGTACATCGATATATTATTTATACCTTGTATTTGTATTTACACGGATGTTAATGAGCTTTATTTTCATTTTTGGCATTACTGTCATCGTGGAGCTCAAAAAATACATTCAATTATTTCATAAAACAAGACATTTAACTAAAATAAATAAAATCTTTTGGGTAAACGAAAAGTTCAACTATTTATTAATGATTTAAGTTATTATTAGTATGAAATGCACAACTTTAAAGATCATTTAGTTAAATATAATTATTCTTATGTCAATAGAATTCTAACCTTCTAAACAGAAGTTGACTAAAGCAAGTATTATAACTCATAAGCAGGCCGCTATGCGTCGCGAACCTCGCGCAATACGTCACGAGCACGTCGATCATGTTGGCGACGTGAGCTCCGTTTTTCTATGCCAAATATCGTTAAACGCGGCTGAAGAAGTTTTTTTATCAATGAACTTCTCACACCTGCAAATCAGGTTACTATATTAGATGACTACTACGTTGAACGTGACTCAGCACGAACAAACACAGTACAGTAACACACCCTGCGTTAGCTCAGAGAACACAATTTTCTCTACATATAAATAACTGACTGCAATTCTGAGAAAAACCAAGGGAAACAAATCAAAGGGCTCGGTCCTTGCGGCAATATTCAACAAATATACTGCTCATATAATTGCAGAAAATAACGTGCAAATCGCCGCTTATGCTGACGAGATAGCGGTCTACAGAGCAAGCGGATCTAGCTAGGTGCAAGGCCCGAAAAGCAGCCCAACTGATCACAGAACAATTACAGAACATAAACATACACATAAACAAGCACAAAACAGACGCCATCATCTTTTCTTACAAGAAAACAATAAAAACACAACCAACACTAAACGGACATACAATTCAGAAGAAAAATCACCTCACCTACTTAGGCACACCTTTCATTCAACGCTCACACATAACACAGAATACACATAGCACAGCCAATCAACTCAGACACTTACTCTACTCACCGGTACTCAGATTCAAGATCCTACTTTACAAAGCAGTTATCAGACCCACACTACTACACGGATCCCCATTCCTTCATTACCCCTATCCGTTAGCCCTGAAGTCACTACATTTATATCATTACAGCATTTTACAGAACATCACTATAGGCACTACATTAGAAAGACGCAACATGGGACACATTCATAACGAACTACAGCTGTACAGACTCACATCACATCACTAGGTATGTGATTTTGATTTTGTGATTCACTAGGTATGCATTTAATTCTTCGGCAACCTTCCCGCATCCAACAATCCACTCTTCCGAGCCACAACCCCATCCCCCTTCCTGCAAGGTGGCAGGGTAGGAAGGGACCCTTAAACCACGTGAATATCACATCATAAATAACCCCCCTCACCCCACGTTAACGTTAGCGAAAAATTTATCAACACAAGAATAAACCAGATGAAATCAACAAAGTCTTTTTTGTAATAATAGTGGCCGTGGAAACCTAAAAGAGTATTTAACTAAATATTAATTATGATATATCTGCAGCCCCAGTGAATACTGGTTAAGTAGATTTTTTTTCAAAACGAGCTTTTTGTATTGAAGCCGTTTTCGTAGTTTTTTACTTGAAATGGAGTGACAATATAATCAAGAACTCTTTTTTATAAGAGTTCACTTATCGCCTTATATTCACTATACGAGAATGACACGATTCCGCTTTCCTCAGTAGAATTAATTCATTATAGAAGAAATTCAATTAAACCACATATTAACCAGAGGTTCAGATGTAATGTGAATCCAGTATAAATCAGTATCAATCTATATTTTAAATCCTCCTTTGGTATTAATTATTATGATTTCGCGAGTTGGACAAAATATTTTTGCATATAATTTGTTTTCGTAAATAGTGACCACATCATATGAACAGTCTTTTTTTTTTTTTTTTGTACTTCGCCTTGATATGTATTATTCTTATTATCCTTCTGGCTCTACGGTCCTGCAAGAACGCGGGCCTCCACCATCACAGCCAACCAGTCTGTGATATAGCGCTTTTCTCTTCCAATCTTGTAAGCAGCTTTAATTCCTTCTCCACCTCCACAATACCAAGCCAGCTGATAGGAGGGCGTCCCCTGCTTCATTCGCCTTCTTTCTCATAAATAATAATAAATAAACTATATAATATGCGGTGGGATCATCCAGAAATAACTGTCCGAAACACTGCAGTTCACCATCTTCAAGAGATTGGGATTAACAGCAGAAAATCACGAACGGTCAAAAATTAGGCTCTTTTTTTATTGTTATATGTTAAAGCTAAATTAATTTATCAATTTGTGTTTTTATTTCAATGGACAGTTCATCTAATTTTTAATCTATTCATTATTTTATAAATTTGATTTTTACTTTAATGCGCCAATGACGGACGGTGTACCAATAATTATATTTACTCATCCGCTGTCCCTTTGGTTTATTTTCTTTAATTGCGTTTTATTTTATTCATATTACCTTACTTAAATCGTTCAATTGTTCATATGCATAAGAGAGTTATATAACGCCTTTAAGCCGCTGCAATCGTCTTATTATAAATTTGCATTGGTTACTGACAAGAGGTCTCCGCAATCACTCCAGGTAATCATTTTCTATTTACTTATTTGTTATTATCTACAATTATATGAATTCCACAATAAACAATATCTCTCAATTGTTCGGTAGTCCAATTCATATAAGATGCAATAATTTTCACATCACTGCTTCTAAAGAACGACATAAGTCAAAATTTGGCATTTTGCAGTTGAGCTTTCAGTAGCGGTTGTATTGGTTGAAGCTTTTTAATTCACGAATGACATCTGATATTCCATTTCCAACATGTTTTATTTTAATAAAGTCATAGTTTAAGATGTATCATCATTGAAGTTGTAGATTTATATGATAAAATAAAAAAATTCAAGTTTTTAAAAATTTTCTAATAGTTAAAAAATAATTTAAATAACATCATTACATCAGGGATGCTTTGCTTTACCAATAACCAAACTTTTATTTTTTAAACTCGCATGGAACTTTCAAATACCTCAATTGAAAAATTAGATTTTTTGAGTTATGACGTTTTTCTTTTGAAGTAGCGGTATGTTTCGAAGATAGGCCTGAATTCTATAATGACTAGTACTATTTGTTAAAAGACACTTTGGTTCATATTCAAATCGTGAAATTAAAGATATCTTACCCATGTATTCAACATCTTTGCTTCCAAAATTACACCGATAGAAATCACTTCCTTAACGGGTAGGCCAAGGTTCAAGTTGGAGAATTTATTGAAATTTACTATTATTTATTTTCTATTGACTGAAAAAAAGAGCCTTACAAGCCCTCTGGATTCTGATATTATATTTTTATATATATATATATATTGGATTATTATATATTGTTGTATATAAATAAATAAAAGATTTAGCGAACCCGAAGGCTCGATGCCGATACCACCAATCTCAGCTTACAAACCTCTGTCCACGGAGCACTACCCAAACCCAAATCCTTCAGATCACATTTAACGCAATCTTTCCATCTACGTCTCGGTCTATCCCTCAGACGTTTACCAGTTGGCACAGCGCTTATTAACTTTTTAGGAATTCGTTCATTACTCAGTCCAACAACCATTACAAGCCCATCTTAATCTTCGCAACGCTATCACTTGATAATATTAACCGGGTGCATGCTTCATAATTCCGCGTTGTGTAATCTCCTAAACTCTCCTGTGGTCTCATCCTATATTGGCCCGAATATTCTGCGCAACACCTTATTTTCGAATATCTTAAGACGTTGTTCATCCCTCAGCGTTAGCGGCCACGTTTCACATCCGTAAAGAACAGTTGGTAGGATGATGGTTTTATAAATTCTGGTTTTTAGATATCGGGACAAAAGACGCTGACTTAGTAATGTTGATACCGAACAAGCGTTTCCTGCATTTATATCCTCTTGAATTTCGTTTTTTTTTAGTTACAATAGACCCTAAGTACTTAAATTTCTCGACATGTTCAAACTGACTTCCTCCTAAAACAATGTCCCCAAAATCTCCCCTTTTTCTGCTACTAGCCATGTACTCATCCGAATTTACTTCCAGCCCTATTTCCTGCATATATATTTATATAAATCTTCCTGGATTCCTTACCTGCATTTATCAACATTTCGTATTAAGTTTTATAGTTTCCGCGTCTTCGCCCAAAAGTACCATATTGTCCGCAAACCCAATCACGGAAATTTTACTATTTATATTCAGATTCAAACCTTTTTCGGTGTGTATAACATTTTTAATAACGTACTCAAGTGTTAAATTATTGTTGTATATACAGTATATTGTTATATATTATATGTTGGATTGCTGTATAATTGCTTCCTATGAACTGAAATCAGCTATCCATTTCACTTTGATAAACAATATCAATTTTGTATAGTATGATTTACTGTTTTTACTTTGTTTGCGAATTTACTTCCAGCCCTATTTCCTGCTTAATGATGTCAATTGAATTTATATAAAACTAGCTTTTGCCCACGACTTTACTCGTGGAATTAGGCCTGCCACATAAAGTTTCGTGGCAGATCATTTTAAATAAATGGTTTAATTTTTTTTAGCTATAAGAAATCCAAAATTTCATGTCTAACTTCAAAACTGACGGATTCCATTCAATCTTTGAACCCCTACTTATTAAGGGGAAACCCTTGGGAGTGGAAATACCCAAATTCCTTTTTAATGCTCATTTAAGCTATACAAAGAACCTATCTGCAAATTTCGAGATGCTAAGTTCAGTGGTTTCTGCTGATGTTCTTTCTGTTATTTTAACAACTATTATCGTGTGATTTGCCTTTAATTATGTACTGTAATGGATTCGCCACAGTAAAAAAAAACTGACACGTCCCCCCCGTGCCCCACTAAATCCACCCTTGTTGTAGCTCATGTGTTATTCTGATGTATAACCTATATTACTGTAAAGTTTCATCCATATCCGTTGAGTAGTTTTTGCGAGAAAGATCAACAAACATACAAAATTTCGCAATTATAATATCAGTAGGATTTCACAACTCTATACCAATATCAAAAACAAAATTATTTAAACAAAATGTATTCCATTAATGTGAATTTTTAACTAAAGTTTAAGACGTGAAATTGTAAGTAACACTTTGTTGACGTTCCAACCAAAACTAAGGTTATTTATAAAATATAATTTATTGTTATATATTTATCCACAGCTTCAGTGAGAGAGAAATGCTTTATTTGCAGCAATGCTGTCCAACTATATTGGATTGCCGTAATACATAGCATACTGATCAATCCATATCGGACATATTGTACATTACAATTTGTTTGTTTTAAATGCATACTTAAAAGTACAGTATGTCCGATATGGATTGATCAGTATTTTTTTTCTTCCTTCTTCCCTTTTTTTTTTTTGTCTTTATATACAAGAAAATAAAGAAAATATATTAAATATTAGCATGTGGGGCATCAGCTACTACATATATGATGATGGATTATCCCCAGGGAGTCAAGAATAATATTCTCGGCGAGCACTGCCACATCTCTGCCATTGACACCCAGGTCATCGAGGAAGCTCCATGTTCTTTTCGGAATCGTTCCGCGAGACCCAAACCAGAGGCCTCTCACGGTGAACTATCTCTCTCCGAAGGTCTCGCGGAATTTCTCGTTTAGGAAAGGGATGCATTTTTCATTTATTCCCTTCTTTTCCCTTTCCACTCCACCCGCCTGGTCAAGGTCATTATTTTCGAATCTAACAGTCCAATCCAAAACCCATGCTATCTTTCCGGTCTTCGGAAATGCGACAATATCCGCATATCTTGTGGATCCCTCAGTGTCGATACAATAGATTTCCTCAAAGCAGGCGAAGTCTTTTTCCTTTAGGAGCCTCATTAATTCGTGTTTGACCCTATGGTGTCGGCGTGTTATGAGGAGGGAGTTGTTGGGGCATTTTCCCAGCACATGGGCTGGTGTCTCTGACTCTCTGACGCATTTGCGACAGAGGGACCCAACTTCTCTCGCCTGTCCGCCAGCTCCTGGAACCCCACGCAGAGGCGCATAATTGATGTTCAGTTTTAGTGCGTTGGTCCATTCCGACCCCGAAAGTACCTGTTTCTCGCGTATATACCTGTTGGCTTTCGGTGTCTCCTTGAAATAACGGACTCCAACGCCCTGCCATCTGCAATTAGTCCATTCTTCGTAAGAATTCTCACGCAGCGACTGTCGTAGAGCTCTCACGCTTCGGAAGCCATGATCAACTCCCAAGCTTTCAAGACATTGAGTTACTTCTTTTCATTATTAAATATAGACTGGAACAGGGCATCCGGGATAGTAGACAGTCGCTGGGCAATTGACCAATGCTGAAGTGGAGCCTCCCATTGACAGCGGATCAGTCCCATGCCTCGGTACCTCCTCGGTGCGTACATCATGGCCCTAGAAGTGTTTGCAGGGAGCCCGATAAAGGCCTTGACACTTCTGCGGATATTTACATCAATGCCTTCTAACACCGCTGGACGTATCTTTGTTAGGGGCGCGGTTTGGAGAGGATAGGTAAGTCCCGGGAACAGGTACTGATTGACAACGTTGATCTTTTGTTCCGGTTTGAGTAGACAAGAGCTCACTAATTTGTCTAAATTATCACTTAATTTAATCACCGCCTCCTCATCAAATACAAGCTCTCCCAAGAATGTGCATCCTAAATATGTTATTCGCTCTTCAGCCTTATATGTATGGATGACATCTCCATTCTCTAGGGAGAGTGTAGTGGTCCGCAGCTATCCTTTTTCAATCAAGATACCCACACTCTTGACAGCCAAACCAATCTCCGCAAGCATCCTTTGGACGCTACTGATGATTCTTTCTGCGGCATCCTTGTCACGTGCCGAAACAGCCTGGTCGTCCGCAAACCTGGTGAGGACCACAGATTCTTGGTCACCCGTAAGTTTGTAACCAAACATCTTGGACATATTTTCATCACATAGATCGCGGTATAAGTGGTCAATGGCCAGGTTGAAAAGCGATGGCGACAAAGGTCCGCCTTAGGGGACTCCTCGGAGGACATTGATTTGGCTTGTCGAGTGGGCTCCTACGCATATCTTAATCGTGTTCGTTCCAAGGAGAGCCGCTATCACGTTCTTGAGGTCCGGTGACACACCTCTTGCCTCTAACGAGCTGACGATGTGATCATGACCAACGCTATCAAAAGCGCCAACCACGTCCAGGAAAACTATCGCGCAATCATTTTTCTTTTTTTTTTGGCATCTTTTATGATCCCGTCTATGATCCTAGCGCTGACGTGTGTTCCCGGTAGGCCCGTTATAAAGCTTCTTTGATTTTTACTGAAGGTGATCTGTTTCCTTAATTCTTTGTCCTGAACCTTCTGTATGACGCGGCGCACAATGGAGTAAATGGTTATTGGTCTCCATGATGAGAGGCTTTTGGTACCCCCTTTTCCTTTATAAACCAATATGGTTCGCCCTTGTCGAAGAGGCTCTGGAACATATCCCTCCTTCAGCATGATGTCCGCAATTAATTTTATTATGTGCGAAACACCAACGCATTTTATGGTGCGGATCAAGACCCCGTCAGGCCCCGGCGATGTATCCAATGATGTTTTTATTGCTTTTTTAACTGATTGGACATCAATGGAGACAATGTTTGGAACCGGAGCACATTTTTCATAATCCGCACGTTTCGGAGATTTTTGTTTTCAAAAAGGCAGTTATATTGACTTTCAATATCGGCCACCTTCACAGGGCATTGTTTAGGAGCGTCGGCGTTCATTATACTTTGTACCACCTTTTTTCTTCTATAATTCAATAATTATATTGCGCCACTTCATATTGGTATTGTTCCTGCCGACGAATCCTGTCCGTCCTGTTTGTTCGATCTCTGCGGGTTTGATACCTTTCCAGCACCCTTTCAAGTCATCTCACTTTTATTTTTCTTTCTCATTTTATAAAATTTGACGGTTGGGTGCTGTGGGCCTGGTAGCACAGTATTAATGTATTTTAGGAATTTCAAAAAATTTCCCACGGACAGATCGAAGTCAGCAGTAATGAAATTATTACCCTGCAAGAATTTCTGGAAGGTAGCCGACCACTCGGTGATACGTTTCTTGATGCCATTGGCCTCATCCTCTCCATTCATATCTTTTGAGTCACTATTTATTATACCCCTTAATTTGTTCGTATTAGCCTCCCTGGGGTGTTTCTTTGCTATATGGGTTCTCAGACCTCCATCGCCCTTAAAAATCAGGCCACATATGGGTCAGATTTTACTGTCGGTCCCCGATAGATGATGGTCTTTATTTCGTTTTACCTCTTTATTGGAATCCCTGGATGTCTTTGGCAACTTTGGCATGGCTGGGAAAGCATCATCTACGGATACTGTTTTGCCCAATGTTTGGCCTTCATACTGCCACTCTTATTTACATTATTTGCCACTCTACCTTAACATAATTTTTTTACTATTGCTGTTGCTTCTTGAACGGGACCTCCGGTTCTCAGAACCCATACTCTTTGACCTGTTTGTAATTTATAATGGTTTAAGTTCATTTGAGTAACAACAGGAATCTATTATATCTTCGATTGCTTCAGATTTTAAATTATTTTCATTATCCATGGGAATGACTTTGATATTTGAAATAATTGTTTAATACTGCAATCCTGGAGTTCTAATGTGAAAATGAGACAAAATATTCCTTATCATAAGCTTTACTGAGAACTAAAAATCACAATTTCATTCATATAGGTTATAATTTTAAAATCGCTATCACTTCGATATCAATGTCAAATAATACCTTTTAATTGTTTGATTATTATACGTATTAGGGGAAAGTGAGTCTTTAACTTTTTATGATGTGTACGGCAACGCCGCAATATCTGTTTTCTTGTGCGACTCGGCTACGTGCGTATAGAACCGATTTACAATCATAATTCAAATTTTCTCCAAAATTAGTTTCTAGTACTTAGGGAAGCTTTAACTAATAAAATGAAATAATTATTAAATCAATGATTCATGATATGGAGAATATCATTAGTAAATTTTATGTATGTTTCATTATTATATTAAACTGCGAATCATAATTTCATTCGAAGGGCTGTGACTAATATTATTATTCTCAAAATATCCGATACCTATCTAATTACTATTTATTAATATTAATATAATAATTTTACCATAAGAGCCTCCCCTAATCGTGTTATCATCATTAATTTGAGGTTTGTTTACATGACCAATATCTAATCTTGGAAGAGTTGATGCCGCATCAAATTATATCGCTTTAAGACTAGTCAGAATAATCATTATATCACGCTAAATCCTTAAACGCTGCATTGCCATGGCTGGGATCTCATCACCTTCTGGGGTTTGTTCCCCTCCTCCCCCTTCGTGGCTTATATGGTAATTATAAAGTTATAATTATATTAGTAAGTATATATTATAGTTACATATATAATTAATTATATATAACTGTATACGTGATCAGAGATTCGTGAGTATTCATGGTTTTTGTAGTTTTCGGCGGTGATATGGTTATACATGTAGTTAATATGTGATAATGGAATAACCTTTTGGAAGTGTTATTACTATAATTAAAATTAAAATTTTTTTTTTAATGAAAGTTCCAAAAGCTTTCGCTACAACTTCAAAATGTCGAGAATGATAATCAAATTACACGATACTGACATAAGGATCACATTTATACAAACATTGGGGAGCGGAGTGGCTCAGTGGTAGAGCACTGAGTTGCCATGCCGGAAATCCTGGTTCAAATCCCGCTGCAGGCAAGACTTTAATTTAGTCCGTTTGCAGCGGGAGATGGATATCCTATATGACCCTTATAGTACCTTCCTGGGACTCACCCAGCCTCAATAAAATGTTATAAAAATAGGGTTCCCAAAATAAGGGGGCTAGGACAAGTCACCTCCTTGCTGAAGCGTTGTCCATGAAAGATTCTCCACCATGTACTACAACCCAGACCCGTTCACGGGTTATAGTGATACCGTTTTTTAATGTTTGTAAATAGATTGTTAAATGATGATCAGTGAGAGAATACAGTACAGGACATTAATAAACATTGTTTGAATAAAATCGCCCATATAGAATTATTCGCTTGGTGTATGGTTACTAACTGCTCTATAATGTTTACAGTATAAGCGAATTATGCTCGTATTAATACAACATTTACAATAAAAACAAATAATTTCAAATTAGTTATAAAGTAAACTATAAAAGGCCTAGAGAAGTGGCGACCCTATCGCCCGGTCTTCGTACAGCAGTCAGCCACTGGCCCTCTAGGTAACACAACACAGGTCACTCCAGGTCACACTCAGTTCGTACCCTAGCCGCTCCGGACGGGAATGCATGTCTTTTTGCACAGAGATGGCAGCCCCATCTGCAGACTAGGCTATGGAGAGAGGGTGGATTATCCTCCTACCTGAAATATCTACCCCCATGAGTATATCAACGACCCGGCACCTCCCATAGGATTCTTAATTTCGGGTACTGAAACGTATCGTCCTCTATAGACCCGTAGCTACAAAACTACTCCTAGATCAGTTTTACAAATATAAAATTTACATTGGCGCTATCCAGAAGATCAGTTGGACTGGCCAAGGAATAGTTGAAAAGAAACACAACTCCATGTATTATAGCTGTCACCAGTACCTACATGAGTACATCAAATGAATTTGTTGTAAAGGAGGAGTACAGTTTATAATATGGTTTAATAATAGCCTGCTTAGTATACATGCCCCTACAGAGGTATCTGATGAAGAAAACAAATATGCCTTCTATGAACTATCGGAAAGGATTCTGAATGCACGCCCTAGGTATACGAAAATAATTTTGAGAGATTTTATTGTCAAGTTAGGAAAAGAAGCAATATACCAGGAGATCATAAGAAAACGCAGCCTTCATGATATAATAATAATAGCGGACAAAGGCTCACTGTTGAAAGCACTTTGTATCCACATAAAAATAACCACATATCGTAGATATCTCCTGATCGGTCGGTTGTAAACCAAATCAACCATATTCTAATTGGAAGAAACCGTAGAAACGATCCACAGAATGTACAGAATCTACATTCGGACCACTTGAACTAGTTTGTTAACGTAGTTCACTAACTTTTGATTTGCAACAAATTTGCAAGAAATACCTGAAAATGCTTCTATATAAACCAAAAGCCTTCTGTTACCTTCCGGTATTTTAAGGCGTTACAATGGGCTGAGTCCGCTGAAGGCGGTTTTTACTCAGCCCATTGTAACGCCTTAAAAAGGTAACGAAAGGTAACAGAAGGCTTTTGGTTTACGTAGTAGCATTTTCAGGTATTTCTTGTAAATTATATATTAATTAAATTTTGGAGGATGAGAAAAAAAAATTGAATTGAATTTTTTAATAATTCTTGAATACTAATCAAATTTTGATATACAATATTCTGAGTATGAAAACTATAAAATTTTAATATTTCAGGCATGCTAACTGCACTTATTGGACTGTTTTTACTACTTTGGCTGCTCTACAAATACTATGTATCCATTTACAACCACTGGGAATCACGTGGGTTCGTCACTGAGCCCGGGAGATTTCCTCTTGGCAATGATATAAATCTTGTAACAATGAAAGAATCTCAGGCACTCATAACAGATAAGGTTTTTTCAACATATTTTCAAATTTCAGAGTTAATATAGAAACCACAATAAATTGGAAATAAGTAAATTTTTATCTTTTTCAGATGTACAGAAAGCACAGATCGCAGCCATATTTTGGATTTTATAAATTGAGATTACCATTCCTCGTTATCAGAAGCCCCGAAATGATCAAGCTTGTTTTAGCTAAGGACTTTACTCATTTCCGTGATCGTTTTCCATCAGAATTGTAAGAATAACATGTTCAAAAATATAATAATTTGAGGGTATGAATTATATCTATTCTTTGGAATGAGATGGTTCTTATTAGTAATATATACAGCACGTCATCAGTTATGATTTATATATATACACATATTATAATCTAAATATGAATACTCTTAATTTATATCAGTGATCATTTATATTCCTAACATAAATTATAGCATGAGTTATCTAACTACTCTACTCTTTCTTTAGCCTTTGTTGAATTCGATTACTGTCTCGTTCGTTATAATATGGTGATTGGTTAGATCATGAAGTGGCTGAAAAGATGGGGTGATTGTAAGGATAGTTTTAGGCCTGCACCGACATGCAATGCAACAAACAACTAAATTTGGAAATCTAGGAGCGTGAATTAAAGCTGAAAGGAGAATGTGGAGTATTAGAATATGGGGAGAGAAGTTTAAAGGTCTCTAGTGAGAGGTGGACGACCGAGATTAGGCGCATATGAAATTATGAAAAGGGAATATAGAGATATCTTCTTCAAAGAAGAAGATATATTGTGAGCAACGTATTTTTATACCACTTAAATAAAAAAAGATGATACTCGCATAAATGAGAGAAAAAAGGTCTCCGCAAGGGCTTCGCCAACATAATCGGCAAGAAATAAGACCCTGAAGAAGCAGGGCATAATTAAAGATACCTTATGATGTTCCCTTCAGGGCAGTGATAAATATGAGTGCGATTTGTGGAATTTAGATAAATAAAGTGTGGGGATTGGCTAATTAAAATTAAACGCGAACTCGAAAAATGAGAAATAACCGCTACTGTGATTCGAAAAAATTTCAGATAGTTAAAAGGGGGGCAACTATAAAGCTCTTTGGCTTTAAAAACGGGAAACCAGCAAATAAAAATGCACCCCAAAGATCAACATGAAACAGTATTCCTATTTGTGAGTGGGGTAATTCGGATTGAAAAACGCTCCAATTTTTTACCAGCAATCCTAGGATGCGTTCTTATAGGGGATATATGATCCATGTAAATGTGTGCCATATTTACTCGGATGACTTATTAATGTTTACTAAAACCGAGAATGAACTGAAGAATTGAAAAGGTGTTCCAAAGAATCATACGATTCGGATTAAATTTATCGAAAAGTATATCATTACTTGGCCAGCAACAGACATTTCCTTTAGTGCACTATTTCGGAGGAGAAAGTAAATCTCGAAAATGACGAAATCAAGTCAATAATGAATGGTCATAACATTACAACTGATTGATCTAGTTATATTAACTATATAAATATGTTTTATTTTAGATTGTTTAATTAACATTACGGTCATTCAATACCTTTAACCATTATAATCATTAAGACAATAAACTTTAACCAGCTATTTTAAGATAACTTTGTTATAGGTTTACCTCAAAAGAAGATAAACTTCAGCACCATCTTTTTAATTTGGGAGGAGAACAATGGAGAGCATTGAGGATAAAACTGACACCCACATTTACGAGCGGGAAGCTGAAAGGGATGTTTCCACATTTTGTCGCTTGTGCCGAGGTAATTTGAACTCAGGTTTATTATTTAGATAATGTATGTATCTCTCATTTATTCTCTTTATTTTTCTGTTTTTTAGGATCTCAGCAACATGCTCCTTAGTCAATCAGATAAACCATTGAATGTCAAAGATATCACAGCTTGCTATACAACCGATACAATTTGTAGTTGTGCTTTCGGTTGGGAAAACAATAGTATTAATGAGAAAGAGAACGAAATGCGAAAATTGGGACGGAATATCTTGACATTATTAAGAAGTGCGGGAATTGGTAGAATGATAAGGGACATCTTTCCAGGTTTAGCTTCATTAATAAAATTTAGGTGAACAATTATTTTCAAAATAGTATTATACTATAAAATTAATTACAATACTAGCCTTATTGTACCAGTTTATTATACGACAAAGATGTGTGTTAATAATATGTATGTAAATGGATTCAATTTGTAGATTTTAACTCAGATAATAATAATAACATGTACCATATTCGCTCTGGTTGAGGTGGTGAGCCAAGCTATATACTTTAGATTTTTTTTTAGTTCATGATTTATAACATACAGCAACGCGCTCTAGTGGAAACGATATTGAATTCGAAATCGGTGTAATGGTGAAACAAGGTGATTGGAGAAGAAAAGGCCATAAGAATCTCCGATATCCAGATAGATGGGATGCTGTTCAGCAGACCGGCCCAAATTGAAGGCTAGAAAGATTTACGAGTGCTCTGAAAGAAGAGGCAGAATAATAACTTAACCTTGGTGTCAATGTAAAGAAGACCAAATCCATGTGTGTAGGATATCCGGACAAAAATGGAATTTCTTTGAAGTTGGCTAGTACAGATTCAAATGGACAGCTTTGTGAACTTGGGATAGGTCATCAACAGTCGGAAAGACATATTCCAGGACGTTAGAAGAAGAATCAATGCTGCCAATATACGTTAATATAGCCTAAGGATACCTTTCAGAAGGAAGTTTATCTCAAAGAGTAGAAAACTGCGTGATGCTGTTTAAAATATTAGTCAGGCCAGTTTTAACATGCTCAGAAGCATGTGTTATAACAAAGGTAGGCGAGAAAAAGCTCCTGGTATTAGAGAGAAACATTCTGAAGAGGACCTTTGGACCCATACAGTTGGGGCAAGCATGGAAGACACTACAACAGAGAATTGCATGATCTTCTGTGTCTCAAATGAACTTAGGGTAGCTTAGACTGCTGCGATGAGTGGGAGGGGGTGTAGACAGAATGGGATAACACCACATCCTCAATCATCATAGAAGGAGTCCATAGTGCATATAGAGTAGGGCAATCAGACATTTAGGTGGATGGAGGATGTCGCCGAGGATGCACGTACCTGGTGAGAGTCAGGAACTGGAGAAGTGCTGACTGAGCAAGAGTCCTTTGGCGGAAACTGTTGGAGGCGGTTTTTGATAATAATAATTTCTTTGTAAGTTTCCTTCATTGTCTTTATTCTCAGTTCGGATTATCACGAACGATAATTTTCAGGTCACCAAGTCTCGTCGAATCCTTCCAACTGTCCGAATTATGGCAGATTAGAAGTGACTTATAATCCTCGAGCCCATTTATCTTATATCCTGATTTTAAAATATGACCTTTTATATTTATATAATACTTATGTTGCTTTTATTTTGGTGAATAACCATAATAATATGCTTTAGGGTAATAGATAATGAAATCCAAGATAAGCTCATTCAAATAGTTGGAGACACTATTGCCTACAGAGAGGAGAGTGGAATAAGACGAAACGACTTTTTAGACTTATTGATTGAACTGAAGAATAAAGGAACATTGGAGGATGATAAGAAACAGAATGGAAAAGATACAGATGTTGGACCAATAGGTAAGGAGTGATAACGTTGGTTATAATTTGTCTGTTAATGGATTAGGTCCGGAAATTGAACTTCGATGTACAAGTTAAGTACAAAGCGTTTGCACCTTTTGGTCATCCTACGTCGTGATCCGGTTCCAGCAACCGTTGCCTGCTTAATTTTTGTACTTGAATTTATGGATTGAATTAATTTTTGTATTGGTACTTGAATTAATTTTTGTATTTGAATTAATGGACGCCGTTGGCCTCCCGTTGTTATGTTTCGGATATAGTATTATCACAATTAGGAAAGCCAATTCGTTATCCAAGGTTAAGCCACTAGAGAAGCACAGGAATTATAGCTGTTATTGTTTTCACCGAGTTGAAGACATTTTCTAGCATGATAAAGCGACATTTGCTGCAACGCACGCAATGTGTGGCAAATGGCTAGAAATGGCGAACTCCCTCATGGTTTCAAGAACGAACACCAACGGATATTGCGGATTCAACTCGGACAAGAGATGCCGGGTTTCAGTACTCTCCACCATCTCTGTTAATACTCTAGGACTCCATTCGTTTTCATCTGTTCTTACCACTTGCTTGTGAATCCAGTAGTCTCGGCCATAGACGGTTTCCCATTTTCATTGCCACTAAAACCCTTCTGTTGGCATAGAGTGTAGGACGTTCCTTTTTGCCAACTTCTGGGCAACTTAAAACCAAGATATATCGAGTGAAGTTATCATTTTTAATAAAAAGGGTTTTTAAAAACCTTCATCAACCAGGAAGTTGATTTTTCCGAGATCATGATGCCCAACCGCCTTATTTTCCCCAATTTAGGACATCAACTAGTAGCTGCGTGAGCCCCAGAAGGTTATGCAGATCTAACAGGGTCAAACCATGGTCGTTATCAGTATATATTAAATAATTAATCTGCCATAGCAAGGTTAGAATCCGGAATCTTAGAGTCCGGCAACTCAGAGTTCTATTCACCTCAGCTTCTCCACTCCTTTATTATTATTACTGTTATTATTATTTCATCTTTTCATCTCGTTAGTTTTAATGCCTGATGACTTGGAGGACTTATACGTTAGTTTAACTAATATTTAATAATAACACTGCTTTTTGCAATATTTGGACTTCCTTGTTATTTTCAAGAATCTTCAATGGTTCTGGGATTAGGCCTTCAGTAGAAACTACTATCGCTAATCATTTTTTTTATTACTTTTCAACAAAAAATATAAAACATTGTGATCACAGCACAATGTTTTATATTTTTTGTTGCGGGAAACTTCTAGTTCAGTTCAAAGTTACTGCCTGTATGCACTTGCTCTCAATTCTGAAGTTCAGAGAAAATTGAGAGAGGAAATCAACACATCTATGAAGAAACATGGCGGTATCACATACCAAGCAATTCAAGAAATGGAGTACCTCGACATGGTTGTATCAGGTAACAGTGGTCGATTTTTTTTTTAGGTAATTTGATAATATTTATTAGGACTATCAACTACTCGTTCATAACTGACCAAATTGTCCTAAGTATATCCATCGAACCCTTAGTAGGGAGGGTATTTATAGTAGTTTTAATATCGTTCAATTTTCATAGAATTCACACATACAAAGAAACAGTTTCAACAAAAAAACAACAACCTTTTTTCCCTTATTCTCTCCTGTTATTTTACAATAATTTCCCTTATTAGTTATTTACAATTTATAAGAACTATGACGAATTCAATACAACTTTAGAACTTTCCTTTACCATCGCAAACCCTCACGATTCCCGAGTGTTCTAGACAATAGACCTACATATATATATACAACGAACATATATAAAAACGAACCTACTTAATATGTTGAAAAAATTAGATAGAACATAAAAACAATGTTAAAATTAACAAGTTGTTCTTTAAATAGAAGATTAACTTTCATGTAGATGATCAAGATTTGATCATTTACTAATAATTGAATCATCTAAAGATAATTGAATACCTGAAGAAGAAATTCCTAGAAGAGTACAAAAAGTGGTTCCTGCAGATTTACAAAACGGAATACTTGGCGTTCTATTCTCCTATTCCGTCTATCTGCTTACAAGATTGGACGAACCCCACTAAGCATTGCTTGTGGTTGGTTACCTTGGAGTTATAATAAACAGATAATAGATATTTGATAATAGAGAGATAATAGATATAGAAAACAAAAGTACTAAAGGTAAAAATAGGGTAGGTAATATAAGATAAAAGGAAAATATACCCTTGGATGACGCAACGTTATATGGGTCAGAATCATGGACGCAACAATTCGACAAATAAACTAATGGCTCTAGAAATGGATTTATGGAGAAGAAGTTACACATCCAGGTTTCAAAAGGTCCCAAATGAGATTATAAGAAATAAGTTGGACTTAAACATTCTCAATGAAATTAGTGATAGAGGATTGCGATGGTCACGTCATAAAAATGGATGGAACACGATCCATTTTATGAGCTCTTAAACACAGTGATGAGAAGAGAAGAGAGCGAAGGTTAAGTTGAATTCCGGGCAATTTAATTTTTTTAAATAGTAATGTTGAATCCATGAAGTATTTATTTAAAATCCATTTATGTCTTTTTTAAAAGCTTTTTCCTCTTATCAATCACCAATGCTTATTTAGCTTAATTATGTTTATTACTTTGCATGTTTAATGAATGTCGTTGTTATCAGATATAATATTAATAAAACTATTACTCTAAATTTTAGCATTACAAGTAAATCATTGTATATTTTCAGAGACTATGAGGCTGTACCCAACAGTGCCTGCTTTAAATAGGACTTGCACAAAAGATTACACTACGCCAGAAGGTCACAAAATATTGAAATATGATCTTATCTCGATCCCCGTTTGGTCAATTCACCGTGATTCTGAATATCTTCCTGATCCCAAGAAATTTGATCCTGAAAGATTTTCACCAAAAAATAAAAACAAAATAAAACCATTCACTTATATGCCGTTCGGTGTTGGACCGCGTAATTGCATCGGTAAGTAATCAGATTTAAACTTTTAAATAAATATTTAATACATTAGAATTTCCGATATATATTTTTTAATTTATCATAGGAAAAGCTTAATATCATAAACACACATTTCCCAAAGAGTTAGAGAGTTAAAAGGCTTTCATATAAGACTTTTTCTTTTGGTGTATAAAAATACAAAAACCTTTAGTCCAAACAAGTCGTTTGATTCATTTATTCATTGTATATAGACGTTTCGACACACGAGTGGTCTGTAATATATATATTTATATATATATTTTATATATATAATATATATTTATATATATTAAATATATATATTTTCAATATATATATACTTTACATCATCATTCAGTCCGAATAAATCTCTATCTGTAAAAAAACATCTAAAAAATATTCAAACAATCATAAAATTTAACATTATAAATTTTTTTTATATAACAACAAGAATTTTCTTAACACTTTATATCTGTCACACCACTATACATGGCATCGTCTAAAATGCATTGTATAAGTGTTACAATTTTTATATCATTGTTGTCCCTACAATAGTACATAGATACCTTTTATTTGGAGATTAACATTTAAAAGAAGCTGGGTGAGGTGCACCCATAGTCAGTCACTGCAACTAATAAGTAGAGCTGGGACTTTGTCCAGTCTGGATTATCAGGCTAATAATAATGGCTTATTGTCTTTTACTTATTATATATTAATTTTTATTTTTAGTTAAAATACAAACATTAGAGGTATTTTAGAACATTCTTTTTATTAAAAATGTTGAGGACTATCTTTTAGTTTTATTTTATATATATCTGAAATCAGTTTGTTTGTTGTTATAAAATTACTAATTTGATAGGTAGATATAAGGAGGAATAGTAGGGTGTGTTAATGGGTTGAAAACTGTTATTTAAATTTTATTAATATTTTAATATATATTAGCAAGTTGATAATTTGTAGAAATAATTTTTATTTTTATGTTCATTTAACAAAGAAAAAAATAAACCAATCCCCATAATAAGCCAATTTTCTAAATTAATAATAAAGATTTGAGGATTACAAAAACTTTTTTCAATAATGATCCAGACCTATGCATAATCAAAACCGATAAAACTAAACAATTAGCAATAGTTGTATTATTGCTACAAATTTTATAATGTTAAATTTTATGATTGATTTAATATTTTTTAGATGTTTTTTTTTACAGATAGAGATTTATACTGACTGAATGATGATGTAAAGTATATATATTGAAAATGACCACTCGTGTGTCGAAACGTCTATATACAATGAATAAATGAATCAAATGACTTGTTTGGACTAAAGGTTTTTTCATTTTTATACACCAAAAGAAAAATATAATTTAAGTCCAATACCCTAGACCATTAATATTGAAAAAGACTTTTTATCAAGAAAGGCTTTCAAACAAGCAGAAACTCCATCGCGGTGCCTTTTATGACATTGATGGACAAGAAAAAATTATTATTAAGAAATATTGTATTTTTCCAAATTGGTGTTAAGGATGACACTCTTCTACAATTAAGATAAAAAAATTAGATAAGAAAAAATATCTTAATGCTAAATCTCTCTGAATTTTAGTAAAATACATTATTTTTTTCAAATTTCGTGCAAACATTTTTATATAGCTTAATTGCAAACGATTGAATAAAAGTCAAGTTTTCTGCTAATTCAATTATTTTACCTACCAGAAGAACAAGCAAGATTTAGAGAAGGGCGGTCTACAATAGGCCTACAATATATTCTCTATAAAATTTCTTTCGTGAAAAGGATGGATGGAAAAGGTGAGTTCATATCGACTTAGAGAAGTCTCATGATACCGTGCCGATTCGAAGTTGTGGAACATCCAGGCAACCCAAAACCTGTAAAAAAATGATTCAAAGAGAATAAGAAACGGACAAGATAGACGGACATATAGAGAATAAGACGGACAAACAAAGAAAATAATATTCAAGACCATGTTTGATACTGTTATAATCTATAGTTCCTTCAAAAGAACTGGAGGAAGAAGAGGTATTTGAAAGTGTCATGTTAGTTTTAAAAAATGGGCATTGGTAAAGCAAAGGGTATCTTTAGAACATTTTTAAAACCCTGGAACTTTTTTTATGTTTTTTATGCCATTGTTCCTATAAAAATTAAGTTAAACATTCAACTCAAAATATGGCTTCATTAAAAATAAAAAATTGTTGGAATTGGAATATCAGATATGTCGTCCCTGAATTAAAACCCTTCAACCAATACATTTGCTATCGAAGGTTTAGTTCAAAAATGCTAAATTTTGAGTTATGTCATTGTTCTTTTGAAGGAGTGCTATGGGGCGTAAGCAATTGATATCAATCCATAGTATCTATCAGCTGAAATGTGATGGAAATTTCTAAGAAAAAGAGTTGGGAAAAGCTCAAAATAAATAGAATTTAGAAACGAAACAATGAGAAACACAACGAAAACAGACACAAATCTGATAAAGAGAATTCAACAGAAATAGCTCACATGGTTTGGACTACCAAAAATAATGGGAGAACATAGATGGCCTCGACTAATAATGAAAAGGGTGCCAAAAAGAAGAAGGAAAGAGGATTGAGGGACGAGATAGAAGAAGCCGTGGAATCGAGAGGTAAATCTAGATAAAGTTATGTGCAATACTAGGTTTCACCTTGGACAAAAAACTCATATGGTACCTACATACAAGGCTTAAAAGACAAAAAGTCAACAGGAGATTCAGCCAGCCATACAGAACACTAAGCAGGACTTAACTAATTTACAAGACTATCCTCAGACCAATTTGAAAGTATGGATTGTATGTATAACTGTGAGGGACCACAAAACCTTTGAGGCTAGCCTGATAAACAAGTCGTCTACGTGACTCTGATCACAATTACCAGCAACTGCCTGGTCTTATCACATGGTATGCTTATCGTATAGTACTACAAAACAACACACGGTCAGTTCTATATGCCATTGGAGTTCTGGCACTGGCCAGCTCCTTCACTCATGTCCCGACCCTCTGCGGCTATAGTGTATAGACCCTTATTCACTGGTCTCAACGGCAACGGTGAATACTTTGTATATTTAGTGTGTTTACAGATAACTGGTAAGTATTGCCCCTAATTGTGGCAAATTTTACTTATTGCCATCCAATAAAATGATTTTTTTTTACAGAAAAACCGAAATTCCATCTCTCATGATAAGAACATTTGCCTCTCCCCCTCAACTAAATAAAGCAGAACAAAGAAGACCATGTTACATGATGATAGTTACTGTGCTGATAGTTGCTACAGAGTAACTGTACTGTCATACTAATCCCATATGATTACGGTACCATGCATTTTTTTTTTATTCCTCTAAGATTTATTTACAATATATACAAATTACAAATATATTTTGTATATATTGTAAATAAATCTTGGAGGAATAAAAAAAAAAAAATTCCGTAACTGTAACTCTGCTAGTAACTGTGCTCTAAATCATGTAAATGGCTGTCATATCTTTTCTTCTTATCAGACTAATCTCGTCTACTTATCAGCTTGAAGTTGACATTGATACAGTTATATAGTATGCTATAACAGAGTAATCGTCCAACGGAGCGTCAAAACTGAAACATTTTTAGTTTTAAAGTAAAACCTGCTACTAATAAATTTTTATTTTTCCGTAAATATACGTTGAGAAGAAAAGGTTACAAACAATTTTTTTTTTTCTTAACTGAACTTAAAATACAACGTTCAAAATTAACTAACTAACGTTATATTACTATGTCATGATAATAGACATTAAGATTATTATTTTGCAAAATTGTCAACT
The DNA here is from genome assembly GCA_037127475.1 of Arma custos. Lineage (NCBI taxonomy): Eukaryota > Metazoa > Arthropoda > Insecta > Hemiptera > Pentatomidae > Arma > Arma custos. The sequence continues at coordinate 67,531,485 of CM073764.1, read as the reverse complement.
AGATTCGTGCTTCGAATAGGAGTTTTGTCACACCTTCATCACTAAAATAAAATGTTTTTCATTTTCGCTCATTAGCTGGGATCTTGAAACATTCTGTGTAGTCTTAATACCTTAAATAAGTATTTGTTAAAGTACAGTTCGAACTTTTCTTTTGTACCGCAGTTTGAAGAAATAGTGACACCTCAAACCCAAGATCTACATTTGTAAAAACATATAGCACTAGTATTTTTCAAGTGGCATAAGTCAAATTATGCCATTATTGTAATAATAATGAACCTTAGCAAACCCGAAGGTTCGATGCCGACACCACCAATATCTAGTTAGTAACTTCCGTGTTTCCAAATCCGCCACACTCTTATCGCATTGCTCCCACCTAACCCTCAGACGTTTACCGTCTGAGCGTTTATTGGATTTATAGGTATTCGTTCGTTACTAAGCCAAACATCTGTTTTGTAAAACGGGAAAAACTATTAGTGAGTATGGTATAGCATTAGATAAGTGTGACAGTAGTGCCCCCTGGCAAACAAGCTCTGAAGCTAGGTTGGTAATCTGTTGAAGAGTGATAAAGAAATATTTACCCACTTTTTCATGGTCATAACTCACCGCCGATTTTGAGTTGTGTCACTTAACAAGTAACAGTGCGACATAATAATAATAATTTTTTTTTCTCTTTATATTTCCATCCACACCTGTCAAATACAAGTAATTGACAATCAGCAGATTGGCTGACTGAAATAAAATACAAAATGACATGGAAGGCATGACGAAGAACAGTACCCAGCGGTACCTCTCCATTGTTAATAATAATAAATTCTTTATTTGTTCTGGGACAAGTCCCTTTAGAATAACATAACTGTACATTGTTGTGGGCTTTAGAGCCTTAGAGTACAAAGCAAAAAAACAAGCAGAAAAGTCAATCTATAAAGCTAATTAAATAATAATAACAATACTAAAGAGGTAATTAGGAGTCTAGTAGTTTCAAATGGAAGTAGGTGACGGATGTAGTTTAGTCTCTTCAGGGTAGAAAAAGTACGTCGAGATATATTGGAAATACGACTTTTCCAGGAGAGGGATTGGTCTAAACTGACAGATGTATATCAAATTTACTTATGATGATATCTGTGAAAAAACCCTGCAAATACTTTTACATGCGTACAAACAATTTTTCCATGTAACGTCTCCATGATCGTATTCGAGTGCATACTATATAATGAGTCGTGAACTACTATAAACAAAAATGCCAATATGTTACCAATCAACACTCAATGGATTACTGATACTGATCATTATACAAAATACATTTAGTAATCAACATACAGCTTAAGTAACAAAAAGATATTACAGAAATTATAAATACCGATCATCTAATTACAAACGAGTCTGAATTAAATTAATATTTTTATTAGAGAACGGACATAGTTGAGGGGTGCAGTAAAAAAGAACACAAATAAGTGCCAGACTTATATTTAATTAGTGCCGACGTTTCGACCTAACATGTAGGCCTTCTTCAGAGCTATGAGAGAGAAACAAACAGAACAAAACATATATAAAAAACGTTACAGTTAAAGATAATGAACAGAAATTAAAATAGTGACAGATATAATAATTAAAGATAACGAATATAGAATACAGAAAATAAAAGAACAGAAAGGATAATAATGTAAACATAATATAAAGGGATAGAAAAATGAGGGGATAAACAGAAAGATACAAAATGAGAAGATTAAAATGTAAAAAATGTTGGAATACAAAGGATTTAGAAAAATAGTTTAATTATAGATATAAAATGCATGGTAATCGAATGATCCTAGAGATTACATAAGTAAAGTGTATGAAAAATAATACAAGAATATGTAGAAAGAAATGAATAGGTATCCCGTAGAATGGCAGTTAGAAATGTAAAAAATTTGAAAATATAAGTATGGGATGTAATATAAAAAAATATTTATAATTTATTTTATCTTTATATTCTATATTTTTTTAAATATTTTATTTGAAAAGAAAAGATATGGCCAGGACCGGGACTCGAATCCGGGACCTTCACCTCTCCGTGGTGACGCCTTATCCATATCCGCTATCCCGGCTTCTCTTCACGGCCAGCCATATCCCCTCTTTTCAACATTCTCCCCGTGTATACATCGCAAAGTGCGAGAACACGGAGATGTAGGATCAATTGAAAAGAGGGGATATGGCTGGCCGTGAAGTGAAGCCAGGGTAGCCGAAATGATCAAGGCGTCACCAGGAAGAGGTGAAGGTACCGGGTTCGAGTCCCGGTCCTGGCCATATCTTTTCTTTTCAAATAAAATATTTAAAAAAATAGTTGATTGGAATGTAATAAAAAATAGTTTGTTACCGCACTCTTGACATTTATTTTATTTTATTGGTATTATCTTTCCACAGTTTCTCATTTTCTTTTTTTGGTCGAAACATCGGCACTAATTAAATATAAGTCTGGTACTTATTTGGTGTTTTTTTTTTTACTGCACCCTCCAACTGTCTCCGTTATCGATTGTATCATCCAGTCAACTATTTTCCTCTCATACATAATATTTTTATTATTTTTTTAGGTTCCCGATTTGGACTATTACAAACTAAAGTAGGTATAATAACAATACTGAAGAATCATGAAGTAAGTAGAACTGCAGAAACGCAAGTTCCTCTTGAGTTCAGAGGTTCCTTCATATTGGCCATGACCAAAGGTCCAATAATATTAAAGTTTACACCAAAACCTTTTGTCTCATAAAGTTTTAATCCAAGTTTTATATTATACATTCTTAATAAAAATTAAAATAATTGTGTATTTTATTTAATAAATAAAAATGTAATACGAGTTTCATAATTTTTATTTTTAATAAACTTAAGCTAGATTTATTTAAAATATATTTTTTTGTAAATAAAATAAAACAAATATATTTTAAACTTGTTCTTTTTTTATCGTGTTTAAATGTTTCGTATCCTTCCAAATTTGCAACGTTTATTTGCCATTGTATTGATTTCAAAAATTTCGACTTGACCAATGCTTTTGCGTGTAAACCAAATCAGATTTAAATTTTTATTCTATTACGGCTTTATCTTGTGATAAATAGAATATTATTGATTAATGCACGGGAAGTGTCATTCACTATTTATTTATTTTGAATAATTAAAGCGTCATGCTGATATTATGCCTGCATTGGATGTATTCTACTTATTCCTTCGTACACCAATCTACTCTAAAAAAAAAAAAAAATTGCCCGTATCCCTCTTCTTATATAGGCGAGGAGTATTGGCTAATCATATCCAAAGAAGTCTATTTATTTTTTTATTTTTTTATAGGAATTTTATCAATAGCGAAGGCATTTATATTTCTAAAGAGATTTATTGCCACAACGTTTCTTGAATTATTGTTTTTGTAATTGAATTTGTCAGGAAATTTTGAATTTTCAGTATAATAATATACTGACGTTGAAAGACAAATATAAAACACAACAAACATAACTACAGCGGAAATTTCCTTTAGAATAAGACTTACCTAAGGAAACAATATATAATTAAAAGCAAATTGGTAAAAATAAAGAAGTTTAACGAATATATTTAACATATAAATTAAACTAAAAATCTAATCTGTCCCGACAGCTAATGTTTTGTATGATATAGCTTGAAGTTTATAATTTTTTTAATATACTTCATCATTATTTAATTTTATTCGTATCACATTTTATGATCCAGTATATTCTTTCATGTTGCTTGATAATATCAAACAAACAAATGAAAGGTGCTTGATTTTATGTGCACATATTTAAACTTACTACTGAAGGATTTCCAAAATTCAAGCAGAACCAGATACATGCAACAAAAACTATTTATTCAGTTTAAATGTATGTAGCTAACTTTAAAGTTTTTCAATTTTAAATAAAAATCCTAAATGGATATGAATATTCAATATTAGTATCAATTTAAAACGAAAGTTGGGATTATTTTATTGTAAATTTGATTATTTACGCAGTAGAAGCAATAAGTATCTGTAATCTGTAAAAAAATAAAATAGTAAGAAATGCAATAGAAGCACACGAATCATTATTATATATAAATAATGATGAAATATTTACTAGAAGCCGACGTTTTGACCCTTAATGCAGGTCTTCTTTAGGGCCTCAGTGCTCAAGTACGAGTTTAGATCCCTTCTGATTAACCAATTGCAAGTTGTTATCAATAAAATAGAGCCAAAACAAAAAAAAACACTAACATTTATTAGAATGCAATTATTAGAACGTCTTGGTGGTGGGGTGCTGTCTCAGGTTAGGGCCAGTTTGGGCTGTTGGTTGTGGGATGTATTGCACGTTCTACTTCGAGATGTGATTTATCTAACTTTTTTTTTGTATATTGATAGTGCCTGAATAGGTGAAACGTCGACTGGTGTTTGTTTTACTCCAGAATTTTGAAACTTAAGGCTTTGCATTGTGTTTTTTCCAATTGCACTCTAATAAAACAAGTTGTTATGGTTTACCCTCTACATAGAAAGGAGAAATGAATTATTCAGCTAAAAATGTCTGAAACCAATGAATGGTCCGTTCATTACATGACCTTAATATCATAGTACTACAGTTCGGGCAGGCGAGTGTCCAAGGTTAAGCTCCTAATACAAATTACACGAAAAACCCATGTTTCCATGGTCATATTCGATTGCATACTAAATGTTCAATAATGTTCATGCAACATTCAGTAGTGGTACTACTTAATCTCAAAAAAGATGGGTTTAATAAAAAAGTTCATAACGAGCCGTAAACATAAACATAATGTTGAATAATATTAGTTGACTACAAATATATATGTTGAAGCCAAAAAACTTGAATGTTTAAAGTGTATAAATTAGTATGTAAAAAGTGTAGCTAGTTTGTTTATGTACGAGCTGGGTGGCTGATGCGTAAACAAACTTGTTTATATAAACTGCTCACAAATTGAAGTGGACCACTCATCAAAACTTAGGTAACTCTCTTTTTTAACTATACTTCTGGTTATTTTTTTGTATATTTGTGCTTATAGTACCTCACTTATCGATTGTTAATGGTTTTTGTTCAACAAAAATAAATACACCAAACAAAATTTAAGAAAAATATATTTTTTAAAATTGAATAAAATTTTTTTAGAAAATAAACATTTAAATTTTTACAAATATTGGTTTTCATTTCAATTTAACCTTCTTCAGTAGGGTGTTGGACGCCCTCTACTTTGAATTAATGCTTCACATCGGCGATTCATACTCCTTATTAAGCTCAATGTGTAATCTTGAGGTAAATTAGCCCATTCCTCAATTAAGGCGGCAGCAAGTTCATCCAAGTTATCTGGACAAGGTGAACGCATGTGTAATTGCCGTTGGAGTTTGTCCCAAATATGTTCAATTGGATTCATGTCTTGTGAACAAGCAAGCCAGTTCATGCGCTCTATTTCTTGCTCTGCTAAATAACGTTGAACCATCCTTGCCCTATGAGGACAAGCATTACCATCAACAAGAATGAAGTTCTAACCCGTTTCTTGGGACAAAAGGATAATTACAGATCTGATGACGTTGCTGAGGTAGGTTTGTGCGGTTACATGTTCATTTCTAAACAGTACGAGCTGAGTTTTTCGATTACTCATTATCCTCCCCACACCATTATTGAGCCTCCTCCATAAGAGCGTACTGGTTCAGTCATACATGGGGTAAATGGCTGGTTTGTCTCTCGCCACACTCTAAAACGTCGATCTTGATGATGGAGAACAAATTTCGATTCGTCAGTAAATAAACAATGGCCCCAGTCCTCGTCAGTCCAATCAACATGTTCACGAGCCAATAGTCTTGCTGCCTTTTGTTGTCTAGTTAAATATACCCTCCTCGTCGGTCGTCTGCCCTCAAACCAACTTCATGTAGGCGTTTTCTAACCGTCTGAGTTGAAATGCGGACACCCGTTGCTTCTTGAAAAGAGCTTTGCAGCTGCCGAGCTGTTAAACCTCGTTGCGTAGTGGTTTGGATTTTGAGACATCGGTCTTGCTGAAGGGTGGTTTTTGGAACTCGACCTCCTCCATGTGTGTACTGAGCAGTACCTGTTGCCTTCTATCGAGACCATGCTCGTCCAATGACTGTGCGAGAGCACTGAAGCCTATGATCGACATCACGTTGAGAATGATCTAACTCTAAAAGTGCTAATGCCCTCTCGAGTTCTTCAAGACTAAGTCGTCGTAAAGACATTCTTAAACACTGCCTAGTGAACTGGTTGGAGTAATACTGACGATAAAAGGGAAATAATGTTTACAAAACACAAGTGGAATAGATTTAACGCTTAAAAAATTCACTAAAAATACCACTACAGGACTCATGTATTTAGCAGAATATTAAGGAAAAATATAGTAATAGAAAACAATTTTATACAGATGGTTCTAAATTAAATAATAATGTTGGTTCTTCATTTGTATCGGACTCCAGGATTAGCAAGTATAAACTTCCTTTCCTGACCAGCAACTTCACTGCCGAATGTTATGCGATTTGCGCGGCACATTAATATATTATGCAATGCGAGGAAGAAAACTTCGTAATATACACGAACTCCCTATCTGCTCTAAAGGCACTAAAAAACATCTATAGTAAAGACCATCTTGTAAGGAAAGCACAAGTTTATGAATCAATGTTACAAGATCTGAATAAGAACATATCTTCGGTTTGGATTCCATCACATGTGGGAATTAAACGTAACGAAGTAGCAGATCGGGCTGCCAAGGAAGCAGCATTGTCATCGATTGATATTACAAGTATCTACACTTTGGGAAAATACTGGGGAACTAAATAAGCATAACGCTGTAAAAAAGGAATTAAAAATATGGAAAAGTTCCAACCGCAGTAACAGAAGGGAAGAGGTGGTTGTAACAAGACTCAGAATAGGCCACATCCGACTTACCCATGGTTACCTTATAACAAAGGACGATCCACCGAAGTGCACAACATGTAATAACACACAATTAACAATTAAACATATACTGGAGGACTGCCCCCTCTGGGATAGTTATTTTCAGGAAGCTCAATTACAAAGATACCTCCCAAATATTCTTGGTGATAACAACAAAAATATAGACACAGTCATCAAATTTCTAAAAAAATATAATCTTTTTAACAAAATTTAAAAAATGGTCAAGAATATAAAGAATAAAGAAACAAAGAAATAATACAGATTGAAGGACGGACACTAAAGACCCTTGATGTTGAGTGTCCATAAGCAATTCTACCTAACCTAACCTAACCACAAGTGGAAAATAAGCAGCTCAGCTCTAAGTAGTCATACTAAGACTTCGTCTTGGTTTTTATCTCTTTAACACCGTGAAAGTGCTGATAAAGTAGCTTTTTTAAAATGGAGGAAAACCTCAAATCAATCAAGTTGGCTAAATTATAAAATATCGTCATTTTCTTAAGTATTCCAGTTCAATTTGTGAGCAGTTTATTACGGCAACACACACCGCCTGACGGGATTATCGCACAGTGCAGAGTCCCCAGTTCTGCAGTTCCTTTCGCAGTGTCCACACAGAGGCATAATATTGGGACCGTGTCCTCATTTCATGACTGAAGTATCTTTATAATGCTAAGGTTTTTTTCCTTTTCTTTTTTTCTTGATTATAATTATTTATTTTAAAGTAAAACCTTATTTTGCTAAGTATCTTCTCATAAACTACTGTAAACGTTTTCAATCATTATTATTTTCACACTACATTTTATTTTTGTTAACATTTTTTTTTGTATGGAATATCATTATTTGGTTATATTTTTTTATTGCAATTATTATGTTTTCGCATTATAATTCATTGCCATTAGTATTGTTTTTTTTGTGTGTGTGTGAAATATTATTATTGTTTTCCTTTTTTGTTTTCTTACAAGATATCATTCATTTTGAATCAACAATAAATATTTTATGTTATTTTTTCTTATATATAAATCTCATTGTTTTATTTTTGATGTTATTTTTAAAGAGCCCGTTGCACTATCCAGCCATCACACTTTAGCGTTGGACAGAAGTAAAGGCTTATTTTGAGCCCCTAAACCACATATATGAGGAAGAAAATGGTAAAAAAATTTACATTAGTAAGAAGAACTGTTTATTTTTAAAACCAACGTTTCGATCCACATTGCAGGTCTTCTTCAGGGCTATATACAAGATACATATAAATTAAAATAATAAATAAAGTACTCTTTAAGGTTTCCACGGCCACTATTAATACAAAAGAATGTTGATTTCTTCTGGTTTAGATCGTGTTGATAAATTTTTCGCCAACGTTTCGCCAGCCATGCTGCTGACTTCTTCAGGCTGAAATGAGAAAAAAAACTCATAGATCCGATAGATTTATCATTTCAGCCCTGAAGAAGTCAGCAGTATGGCTGGCGAAACGTTGGCGAAAAATTTATCAACACGATCTAAACCAGAAGAAATCAACAAAGTCTTTTGTAATAAATGAAGTGTTACTTAAATGGTGTTGGCCAGTGTAATAGGGAACTATTCAGATAGATATAACAAAAAACAATAGGAATAGTTATTTATAGAGAATTATAATGAATAATATGAAGTAATAAAGAAAGTCTTAATACGTAACAAGGATCGTCTAACTCTATAATTTATCTTAAATAAAGCCTTTATTTCATGTTATTATTTATTACTTTTCATTGGTCATGTTATTCCTTATCTCTTATTCGATAATTGTCTATACCTTTTCCTCTGTTTTTTTTTTTTTTTATTTCTACCTAAAGGGTTCTCCATTTTTGTTTCCATATATATTTTTATCACTCATATCACTAGATGACCATATTTACCATATATTATTATAATTAATATGTATCTTGTGTATTCACCCGGACCATTTTCATACTCATATATATAAAGGTCAAGTATTATTATTCAACAAATAAAATAAAAGAAGTTGAACAAATATATTTAACATATAAAGTAAACTAAAATTCTTATCTGTCCTGACAGCTAATACTTCGTTGATCCTGTTGTTATTGTTATTCTTTTCTATTTATTATTTTAATTTATATGTATCTTGTATATTTAGCCCTGAAGAAGACCTGCAATGTGGGTCGAAACGTTGGCTTTAAAAATAACCAGTTCTTACTAAATGATTTCTGAACTCCACCCAAACATTTTCTTCCTCAAATAAATAAGGCCAACTAATTTTATTCAAAATTACTATGTTTATTCACATGAAACGACTCGATACAATTTATTTTTATCCCGAACTTTTGAAAATTGGATCAAGTAGCAATAAATACATATCATTACAAGTAGCCGAGTTGATAATGCTCCATGGTGAGAGTCCTCCTACCAGTTTCGTACCTGCCTTCCTCAATTCAGTTCTCATGTTGCTGGGGAACTAACCACAACCCACTCATCTCTAGTGCATCTCTTTTCTGAACCATCTCCTGTCAAAACAGCGTCTGCGATATATTTTCTGGTATTTTATCTTTCATTTTCATTGATTTATCACTGGTTTAAGGTAATTATTCCGAAGGTTGTTGCTTCGAGTTGAGTCACAAGTTTTAAGCTTTCATTCGTTTTCATTTTAATATTTTCTAAAAAATACAAGTTATCATGAGCTTTAATATGGAAAAGGGAATGTAATTATGGGAAATGATTACCGAAATCTGCTTGTTACCCATAATAATATTCCCTTTTCCAGAATAAAGCTCACGATAACCGGAAGCTTTGGAAAATATTAAAAATGGAACGTTTATTCGTTTCAGTTAAAAATTGTTTAACTCAACTCGAAGCGACTACATACGGAACAGATACCTTGTTTTATTCTCATTTCAAGAGAATCTTCATGTCTAATATTGGAATTGTTTCTGTTTTTTTATAGTAATTTGTTTTTATTTAATGGCCAAATAAGGAAGGTGTTATTTGTTGTTCCTGCATTAAATTTAATTTGGTAATTTTTCTGTTATAATACTAATATTTTTTTTATATGATTTCATTTATACTTACCAATTAACGGATATATCCATTACGACCAAGTTACTAAGGTTATTCCTTGACGTAAAAAGCACTGTAAAATGTTATTTACACTAACGTATATATCTTATCCAACATAATCAATTATGTTTTTAATTTAATTAAAAATTATTTTAATCATTTTTAAGGTTTAGACGGTTTAACGAATTTTTAGACCATCTGGGCGGTTCGAGTCGCGATTGTCTGTTATCTACAAAGTTAATATTTACATTTTTTGCTCTGATGCTATCTTGGAAGAAAAAAAAATGTACGAAAAATTTAAACAGTTTATAGATAATAAAATTGTGAGCACACTTTAGTGTACAAATATCTAAAAACAGATTTTAAACAGAAATTTGAGGAAAATCAGTATGAGTTTCAAGCCAGTGAGGACCTACCCCCCAGCCTCCCCCCCCCCCCACAGCCCTGAAGAAGACCTACAAAGTAGGTCGAAACGTTGGCAAGTTTTTCTCAAATTATACGAGAAATTCATTGTGACCTCTACCCCGACCAATTTCTTCCACATATATTATCAAGGTCAACAATTATCATTCAAAAATAAAAAAAGTACTATCAATATTTTTTATTTTAAAAATCTTTAGTGCCCACATTAGCTCTATAACAAGTATTTCCATTTTAAATTCAGCAATATCCTTCCCACCGATGTGACCGCGGCCCTGGAAAAAGAAAACTCAAGTTCGATATATCTCCCCTCTACCGGTACGAGTGTGAGGCCCGTCAGCCTACTAGAGGCACCTCAAAAAGAGTGATAACGTTACTCCGTGTAATGATAGGGTTTGTAAAAAAAGAATGACCGTTATTACTTTACCTAGCATTTATATTATTATGGAAATTTTTAAAGTGAAACTTTTTTTCTATCGCCCAAATTTTTTCGTTTATCAATCGCATGCGCATTACAGTGTGGTATCTGAGGTAACAGTGTATTCTATTACTTTATTCTCGAAGTGTTTAAATGCGATAATTTTTTGTGTAGGAGCCTTTTTAAAGACACCTATCCAAACAAACACTATTACTACTCTGATTTAGATTCTGCCTTAAGCTGTTGGGGTCCATTCGTATCACTTGGATGCAACCTCAACAGACGACAGCGCAGCGTGGCTCTGATAAGAGTAGGGAATTGACTAGCTAAGGGCTGTGCAGTGACTATTTTATTATGTACAGTGTGTAGTGAGTATTGTGTAATGCTACTAAGACAGGGAATTGGTGTATCACGAAGTGGACAGGCAGTGATCATGCTGGGCTTAAATACACCTCTACCAGACTCTGAAGATGAGGCTCCCTTCAAAATAGTAAAGACAGGTTAGAAATCGGCCAAGAGGAAGACAAGGAAATCAACAGAAATGTCACATCCGGGACATCCAACAGCTTTACCGTTCTAGCTAATATTCCACCAACTAAGGAAACTACGGCGGCCCCACCGAAAAAGATTCCACCAGTTATAAAAATTTGGAATTAAATTTTATAATTGACTATCTTGTCTACTATTGATTTCCCATTATCATTCCCATTTTTCAATAATTAAGTTAAGATTAAAAATGCAATTTTAATACCCTAAATCGAATAATTTTCCAATTTTTTTTAGTTACCTACAAACCGAAAAAAAGTGTCACTTGCATCATGGTTTCATAAAACCACACAACTTTTTATATTTTACAATATTTAATGTAGTATAATTTCTAATAAATATTAATGATTTTTATAATAATGTTACGGGCGCCTGAAGGAAAACCCAAGGTAGTCCATTTCAATAGACTGGCCCCGTACAAAGGAGACCACGGCCCGAAAGAAGACCAGCAGGTCAGGTACCTAAACAACGTCAAAACAAACAACTCAGTTGCTCATACTAAAGTACCAGGGACCCGTGGAGTAAGTCAGGTAATCTACAGGGATATCTTCTCGTTACCAGTGGAGTATTCTCTGGCCCATTGCGTTGCCGAAGATCTGAGGACTTCTCGAGGGATTGCAACGGTCTTCAGGAAGAAGTTCGGCGGAACTGAGGAGCTGGAACGCCAAGGACCAAGTGTCGGGAAGGCACTCCACCAGCCGCACGAAGGACGACACCTGTTTTACTTGGTTACCAAGCGTGCCACTGATCAGAAGCCGACATATGACGCACTGCGGCGAAGCCTCGACGACCTTCGGAGTAAGCTTCTGAGACTGCTTACTCCGTGTCACTAAGCTCGCTATTCCGAAGTTGGGCTGTGGATACGACGGTTTGGAGTGGAAGATTGTCAGGGACATGATCGAACAGACATTCGCCAACTCTGGAGTTGCCATATTGGTGTGCACGTTCAACCCCTGGAAAGAAAGTGCGTCTCCATCAGTAGAAGCTCATAAATGCCCGATTACTCCGGACTTGCTCTGGGGCAGAGCACTTTTAAGGAGGGGGCAGTGTTACGGGCACCGGCAGGAAGAAGGAAGTAAGGGAATTAGCGGCTTAAATCCGCCGGCGGGAGAAGTTAAAACAGGATTAGGACTGTTCTAGATCGTCTCCTTTTGTCGGAAAAGGATTAAGAAGATTCCAGAATTTTCTGGCCCCTTCGTGTTCTAGAATGTTCGGCCTTGCCTCTTTAAAAGACTTCCCTCACCTCGAGTCAGTCAGTCTTAGCCTGAGAGTAGACCACGCAAGATCTGTGATAAGTGAGTGTTAGTGTGATAAACTAGTCAGTGTTGAACCGGCCCGTGTAATAAGTGTATCAGTGAACTGTAACAGTCTCGCGAGTGTAATAAACTGTTTCTGTTTGTTACTGTGTGTCAGTTTGTGATACTTGAAGAATCTTACGGTCGGTGGACTAGTGAACTGTAAGTGTTAATTATTAGTTATGAATTGTAGTGTAATTTTATAATATTCATAGAAACTATTGTAACTAGTTAAGCTATCTAGAATTAGTCTTATATTATTGTAATAATTAAATAGGATTCAGGCCTAGATAATAAATGTTTAGAATATTGTTATTATAAATTTATATTAGTTCAATAATTTAAATTGTTAATAGTTTAATTGTATCCTTTTTATCATTTTGTTAATAAATATTAGTATCTTTAATTAAGGAATTGTTTAATTCATTTTAATACCCAGTAGCCCGTAACAATAATAATAATATTAAGATTGAAAAAACTGATAAAACGGTCATTTATTTTTTTTATACACCCTATTACTGTTATAAATCCTGCTGTGGTCTTCCAAGATGTCAATACCCGGGAGGTTCGGTCCAGGGACGATCTACTTCGGAGAAAGATGTACAAGTCTTCGTGCGCCTGCTGACCCCGAGCAGCCATAAACCCTGGCTCAAGATCGATTTATCAATGTGGGAAGGATATTGGTGAATCAAACCCCTAAGGGACTTGTTAAGGAGCTAAGGGCAGCATGCCGCTAGACCATGGAACAATGGTTCGCAGCAACTTACTGAGTCCCCGCCTCCCAGGGTGTCTGTTCTAACATATTTTTTTTACACAGATTATAAATATTCGTACCCTTAGGTATTCTGCCTGTTCGTTACGTAAACATGACTTATTAAAGATTTGTTTACATATAATTAATGTATTTATAGACCGCTATTAAATATTCCTTTGTCACGGTGACTAATCTTTGTGATAAACTTTTAATCTCTTGACTCTGCACCGATAAGTTACATTCAGTTGGTCTAGCTGATCTGTGAGAGAACTTGTTGCTCAGGTGCCTTATTTAGTATCTTCAGTTCATGCTTATAACTGAGTTAAGTAACACTATCTAGCCATTGAAATTGTCATATCATAAATTAGTATCAGTTACTGACAACAGGCCAACTCAGTTAAACAAGGTAAACTACTATATCAAGCATTTTTATTAAAGATTTTTTTTCTGTACTTCTAAGCTTATACTTCATGTATTAATTGAACACAATAAATATTTATAATTTTTATTAGTTGTTTTAATTTTTAAATATTTTTATTTTGACAATAAAAGATTTGCCCTGGCCGGGATTCGAACCCTGGTCGTCCGTCTCTCCGTGATAGCGCTCTTACCATTTGAGCTACCAGGGGTCGCTTCACAGTCAGGACAAATCTGACTTCAATTATAGAGACTGGTGATATTTGTTAAGAGGCATTTTAATATATTTTCAAATCGTGATCTAAAGTGACACAACTCAAAAACCGGTATCTTTTTATGATGAGTTATGACCAAATAAGAACTGGGTAAATATATCTTTATCACTAATCAAACCTGTATCAACCTTAGCTATAGAGCTTATCTGCCGGAAGGCACTTGTATCACTATTAATTTCCTACTGATATTCCAAGTTTACTTATAGTTTTACCCGTTTTTTTTTCGAAAATACAGATTTTTTACTTACATAACTTTAGAAATAATGGTGCGATATTTTACCATTATTTTTAACATCCTCGTCATCATATCGATGAAAGCACTCCTCTAGCAAGTTAAATCAGGAAATGACTACCTCAAGATTGAATTCAAGTCCTCAAGAAACAATATCATCTTAGAAGTCGAACTGTAGTATTCTGTAGTAGTTTCTTTGGGTGTCATCATGGTATGTGCCCTCATGTACTATTTCTTTATGTAACTACACAATCACACTAATAAACGAAAAAATGTGTGAATGCTGGATGATTCCTGGTCACGAAATCTCTCATCAAGATTTCATCAGTAAGCGAAACTTCCAAAAATGCCGGTAAGAGGTCATAATAGGATCCAAACCTAGCTTGTCATCATTAGGTAGGGAACATTACAATTTATTTTATATATTTATTTATATTTACAACTGTATCATAACAATAAAAATAGTAAATATAATGAATGATACATTAATGTCATGTATAAGGGCACGTAGAGATACCAACCAGTGTTATTGCACAATTAACAAATTCGACATAGATGGTCACGAAGTGTTCTTTTTTTCAGACAACGGGAAGGATTATCGGGAATGAATAGGTTGCTAGGTTTGTAACTGCAGGGTTTGGGTTGGAAATAAGTTGGTCATGGACTGATATCAGGTTTTGGTCTATTAACAACAAATGGAATATTGAGGTCATTATGGTTGATTTTTATTCGTAACAAATTTTGGATAATAAGGAGGTCGATGACTTAATGGAGCCCAAAACTCTATTGGACTCCGTAAGTCCAAATAGGTCTTATAATAATCAAGTATATGACTAAGTTGTTATTAATTAGGCATGTGCTTTAATTTACTTTTTGGAAATTGGTACTATATAGTGCCCTTACTAAGATAGATGATCATGGTGATTGGTGAGGTTCCAACAAAAAGTTCGATACAATGAGCAAAATACTTCGATGGGAGGAATTGCCTCATAATGTGCGTGCTCTTGAATTCTATTTCATTGGTTACGTGGGTCATCGAACTCGGAAACTCTCGCAGCTGATTGATGTTGCTGTGAGATGCTATACTTTATCCAGGTCTTTCTTTTCAGAACCAAAAACCAGTATAAACATTTTGATCCAACGACAACGTGCTTATAGAGTCTTCTTCAAATCATCAAACTGCTTTGTCTTGCCTTGCTGTTCTCAGTTAAACCACATAATGGTCTAAGGAAAAAAATATTCATTAATATAATACTGTTTTATATGAAAAGAGAGCGGATTGGCTCAGCGCTGAGTTGCCCAACAGAAAGTCCTTGATTCAAATCCCATCTACTGGCTTGCTTTTAGGTAATCCGTTAGCGACCGGAGATGGATCCTATGGAATCTAAGACTCTCCTGGGGCTCAATCAGCCTCTATGAAATGGGAACCCAACTATTGAGTGTGATCTAGGACAATCCACCACCTTGCATACCGTCGTCTAAGAAATAGTACAGTCTCTACCATATACTAGACCTAAGACTCTTCATAGGTTGTAGTGGTACAGGTTTTTATAGGAGAATTTTGGGATGTCCTATGATCGTGGGAGTCCTAAAGATTGCTTATTAAGGTATAATTTGGAAAGGGATCTTTAACAAGTAATTGACACCGTATAAACCCCATTTTACGTGCCCTGTGTAGGACTATAATGAAATGTTTTTTTTCCGTGAGTAGAAAGAATAAAATAATAGGATATGATGGGAATCTTGATTTGACGGGTATGTTGATGGTAACGGAACATAATTGACACTAACCTTAATTGTTTTTTCTCTGTGCATTTTAGAGAAAAATAGTTGTCTGTGTATAATGAAGCTACAGAGCTACCGCAGTGTACTATTACAATTCTAACAGAACAATTTTCGACTATATTAATACACTCCATTGAATACAAATAGCCTTCAACCGTTTCAACGTAATAATTTGTTGAGTTGGCTGACCAAGGCCATGAAACCAATTCCTCTGGTTGTTATTTTTGTCTTTTTTTTTTTTTTAAACCACTAATATTCAGTATCCACACAAGATTGGGAATCGTGAGAAGCTTCAGATACCTACAATCACGTAAATAATGTCACTCGGCTCCTTCTAAAACTCATTGTTTCTGAAAGTCAGAAGAACTGAATTTTGGTTTTGCTTGTAACGTTTCTCAGTATTCATTTCAAGAGCAATGTTTCGTTTATAAAAATAAATTAATCAAAGAGAAGACATCCTTAGTCATTATTAATTATAAACAAATCTCCTCATCACGTATAATATATAATTTAACCTGAAATCGCCTACTCCATTGATGACGACAAGTCATTCCCATGACCAGACGCGTAAATTTTTGTAACCTTGATGATGAGTCAGCTAATAACTCCTGATATAATTTTCGCAAGTCGCTTATCTTATTTTGATATGAAGACTAAAACTTAGAATGTAGGGGAGAGGACATTGAAAATAGAACACACTCCATTCGTATCATTTAAAAAAAAAAATGTAACTCTCTATTTTCGCAACCTACGCAGAAAATAAATATTAAATATAGGGACAAAAAACTTAATCCCTCATTGGTTTCTATAAGAATATCGATTTTTTATATTCCGTGAAGTACATGATTTATTTCATTTCGCACAGCGATTAATCAAATAAAATATTCCAAAATTCCAACAGAAGTAAAATATATTTATGTTAGAGAAGAAATAGTTGACTGGAACTTCTAATGTAAGGAAGAAATAGTTGAGGGTGCAGTCAATGAAAACACCATAATAAGTGCATACTTATTTATTGTGTGCCGACGTTTCGACCTACCATGCAGGCCATCTTCAGGGCTATGAGAGAGAAACAACAGAAAAAAAAAATATAAAAAACGTTACAGTTACAAGAATATAGCGACATGTAATGTAAAAAATTAAAATAGTGGCAGATATGATAATTAATGATAACGAATATTAAAATAGTGACAGAATATACTAAAAATAAAATAGAGGTAGATATAATAAAATTAAAGATAATGAACAGAAATTAAAATAGTGACAGATATAATAATTAAAGATAACGAATATAAAATACAGAAAATAAATGTACAGAAAGGATAAAAAAGTAAACATAATATAAAGGGAAAGGAAAATGAGGAGGTAAACAGAAAGAAAAAAGGTGGAATATGAAGGATTTAGAAAAAAACTAGTTTAATTATAACTGTATACAATCAGAATGAAGTTGTATAAATATAAAATATGATGTGAATATAACAGAATGTTATAGTTTATATTTGTATTTATACTTTATACATGTTGTTATGAATGTTATATTTTATATTTATATGTTATATTTTATATTTATATATTTGATGTTCTGTTTGTTTCTCTCTCATAGCCCTGAAGATGGCCTACATTGTAGGTCGAAACGTCGGCACACAATAATTAAGTATGCACTTATTATGGCGTTTCATTGACTGCACCCCCAACTATTTCTTCCTTACATTAAAATATATTTAAAAATACATAACCTAAAAATAAATATATACTATAATTATTTTTTAATAAACAATAGACTGGACATATTAGACTGTCCCTACTGTATTCTCTAATGGATATCCTTGAGTAATTGAATAGTTATAAAGGCATGAAGGTTGAGATATGGACTTGCAAAGTTGTTGAGCAATGTTCGACGATATAACGAATTCCTAAAAAGATTAGGGTTGTGCTGACTGGTAAATGTCTAAAGGGTAGACCAAGGCGTAGGTGGGAGTATTGTTCCAAGGGTAATCTGACGGTTTCGGTTGTGGGTAATAGACGGAATTTTGTATATTATATATCAATACATATCTTTCGGTGTGTATTCAATGCTCGCTTGGATTTTTTGAAATAAAAAAAGCAAAATATACCGTAAATTAACTGTACCTTTTGACATATTCACCACGATGTAGCACAAACAAAATTAATGCCAATCAAAACAAACACAATCGTTTCGAAGAGCGGATCCCTTTATACGTCATACTGTACAGATTTAAATTTTGTTTTTAACTTACTAGAAAAACGCTCTAAGCTTCCAATTAACAACAAAACTCACCTACATGGACCATCATACGACCTATTTGGAATTACGGAGTAGAGCTTTGGGGCTCCACTAAGCCATCGAATTCCTCTCGTATCCAATTCCTGCAATCCAAAATTCTTCGTAAAATCCTCAACGCTCCATATTTTGTTAAGAATAAAGTCATCCATAACGACCTTAATGTCCCATTTGTTGCTGACTTGGCCCGAACCCGGTATCTATTCATTCATAACAAACTTCATTACCACTCAAATCCTCTAGTTTCAAACCTAGCTTCCTCTTAGATCCGGATAATCCTGAAAAGAAGATGGCAACGTGACCTTAGTTGAACTTGTGATTTGAGTACTACCAGTGGGTAGTTTCTCTCCTTGGCATTATGTATCACTTAGCCTATTTCGTTGCTGTATAATTGTAATACAGTTGTAAATATCAATAAAAAAAAAATCAATAACATTAGTTTGAGTTTGAAAAGAATAAAATGTCAATATTTCAGGCATGCTTACCATACTGATCGGACTGCTGGTACCCCTGTGGCTGCTCTATAAATACTATGTATCCATATACAGCCACTGGGAATCACTTGGAATCGTGTCCGAGCCTGGAAGATTTCCTTTTGGCAACGACACAAGTTTTGTAACAATGAAAGATTCTCAGGCACTCATCATTAATAAGGTTTGTTACAAATAATTTCTGACTTCAGGATTGATCCAATCGAGCATAATTTAAAAATAAGTAAACCTTTATATTTTTTCAGATGTACCAAAAGCATAGATCTCAGTCGTATTTTGGATTTTATATCTTAAGAATACCACTTCTGGTAGTCAAAAGCCCAGAAATTATCAAGCTTGTTTTAGCTAAGGACTTTTCATATTTCCGCGATCGCTTTTCATCGAAACTGTAAGAACAATAACTCCTAAAATATAATAATTTGTGGGCATTAAGATTGTCTATTCTTTGGAATAAGAAGGTTCTTCTTAATATTACATCTTATAGTTAATTATGTTTATTTGATCAATAGCTCTTGTAGCTCTATTATTTCTACTTGAAGCAGAAAAATACTTCTGACTTCTTACTTCACCGAAAACTCATTCTCTACGATTTTGTCAGTTGGAACCTTATCATTTCAAATATATATATGTGTGTAAAAAATAAAGTATGATTTATAATAAGCAAATATTTTCTGGTTTTTCTTTAAATGATTTGATGAACAAAAATTATATCATATTACATTTCTTAATTATTTCCAGAAATTTATATTTCAAAATTATTAATGCTTTAATTCTTTTCTAATCTCTTTCCTTTAGAATCCAGATAATTCTTTTAAATGAGCA
The DNA here is from genome assembly GCA_037127475.1 of Arma custos. NCBI lineage: Eukaryota > Metazoa > Arthropoda > Insecta > Hemiptera > Pentatomidae > Arma > Arma custos. Next base: position 67,511,766 of record CM073764.1, on the reverse strand, counting down.
TTGTATGTTCCATGTGTTGTAACGTTTTAGAGATATCAAATGACTTGTATACAACTCCATTTCAAGCCATAACTACGAGAACTGGACGATTCAGCTTCCCTCAATATAAATAACTCTCACTCGACAAAATTCGACAACTGCTTTACTGAGGATACAGATATATTTCTTTGATTATTGCGTCATTATTTCTTTCCAGGAAAGCTCTAATAAAACGTAGTCCAATAAATACATGCATTAATTATAAAACACAATAAACTGTTTTAAGATAACTTTCTTATAGGTTTACCTCAACAGAAGATAAACTTCAGCACCATCTTTTTAATCTTGGTGGAGACAAATGGAAAGCATTGAGGGCAAAACTGACACCGACATTCACGAGCGGGAAGCTGAAAGGGATGTTCCCACATTTTGTCGCTTGTGCCGAGGTAATTTGAGCACAGGTATCCATTTAATATTTTAATTAATTTATATTGACAAGTATAATTCTCTTATCTGGCTGTATGCAATAAACCTATTCTAAACATTTAATGGACAAAAAAATTTCTCTCCTTGGATCCATCCACACCTTCCCCAAATTACTCCAAAACTATAAGTCCCAATGGTATCCGATCCTGAATTGGTAGAATAATAGTAGGTAATTAATGTACTCACAGTTTTTTACTTTTTCTGTTTTTAGGATCTCAGCAACATGCTCCTTAATCAGTCAGATAAATCAGTGAATATCAAGGATATCACAGCCTGCTATACAACCGATACAGTTTGTAGCTGTGTTTTCGGTTGGGAAAACAATAGTATCAATGAAAAGGAGAACGAAATGAGAAAATTCGGACAGAATATCATGAATTTATTCAAACACAGGGCATTCAGTAGATTCCTTAGGGACGTATTTCCAGGTCTAGCTTCATTCTTTAAATTGAGGTAAACAATTTTGTGATATTCGTTACAAAATACGTAATTAACAACAGTACTAACCTTATAATGCTAGTCTGAGAATCTATTTGGAAGTGTGTGTTGAGAATATGTATGTAAATTAATTAAATTTTTTTATTTAACCTCAGATAATAATTTATTAGGCTCGTATTGTTCAAAGTCGCTAATCAAGGCGAGAACAGCCCTTAACTCGAACTCTTTTCAGCTTCTAATCTATAACATCCAACAAAGCATTGCTGTGAAAACATTTTTCTCTTATAAAAAAGGTGCCTTCATATTTCCAACGTTGGAGTTCATAGTTTGCATCTTGTCGACTCCTGGTTTGAAGAAACGGTTAGAGGAAGAGTTAAACCATACCCTCAGATAGCGGAGCCACGGTTCTAATGTGATTATAATGTTGGACGAGATTATAAACTGTTTTTTTTTATGTCCTACTTATTTATTATTAGTAGGCCATTAAGACCACCAAATCTCGTCAAATCCTTCCAACTGTCCGAACTTGAAGGGTTTGAATCCTCCAGCCCTCGTATCAGATCTCTTATCCTGATCTTAAAATATAACAATATATTATACATATATTTAATTCATGTATGAGAGGAAAATAGTTGACTGGATCATAAAATGGAGAACGGAGATAGTTGGGAGGTGCAGTAAAAAAAACACCAGATAAGTACAAGACTTATATTTTGTTAGTGCCGACGTTTCGACCTACAGCATAGACTATCTTCAGGGCTGAGAGAGAGAAACAAACTGAACAAAAAATATATAAAAACGTTACAGTAACAAGAATATAGTGACATGTAATGTAGAAAATTAAAATAGTGACAGATATAAAAATTAAAGATAACGAATATTAAAATAGTGACAGAATATAATAAAATTAAAATATTGAGAGATTTAATAAAATTAAAGATAATGAACAGAAATTAAAACTGTTACTGTAACGTTTTTATATTTTTTGTTCTGTTTGTTTCTCTCTCATAGCCCTGAAGATGGCCTACACTGTAGGTCGAAACGTCGCCACTAACAAAATATAAGTTAAGTACTTATTTGGTGTTTTTTTTACTGCACCCCCCAACTATCTCCGTTCTTAATTATATATTTAAATCACATTATGTCGGTTTTGATTTTGATAATTAACCATTAGAATATGCTTTAGGATAATAAATAGTGATATCCAAGACAAGCTTATCCAAATGGTTGGAGACACTATTGCCTACAGGGAAGCAAACGATATCAGGCGGAACGACTTTTTAGACTTGTTGATTGAACTGAAGAATAAAGGAACAGTTGAGGATGACACGAAAAGATATGTAAAAGAAACAGATGTAGAACAAATTGGTAAGGAATGATAACAGCTACATACGAATGATTATAAATAAACTTCATAGTAGATTAGGCACAGAAAACGCACCTACTTTTTTCTTACGTTTTCGTTCATGAAATTTTCATGAATTCAATTCAATTCATGAAAACGAAAGTATTTATTTGTTCAGCATGATGGTTTAACACTTATTGATATGTTTTAGAAATGGATCTTGGAATGATCACAGCACAATGCTTTGTATTTTTTATTGCGGGATTCGAAACTTCTAGTTCAGTTCAAAGTTACTGCCTGTATTCACTGGCTCTCAATCCTGAAGTCCAGAGAAGATTGAGAGAAGAGATCAACACGTGCATAAAGAAACATGGCGGTATCACATACCAAGCTATTCAAGAAATGGAGTACCTCGACATGGTTGTATCAGGTAACAATGGCCGATTTTTGTTTAGGGAGTTGACAATTTTTATTATTTAACTTGATGAACTTATTGACAGAAATAAATACCCAAAGACACGACACTAACTAAATTATTGCTTCTTGCAATACCAATTTAACCCATCAATAGTCTTCCAAAAATGTTCAACTTTCGAAGAAATCATGGCTCTAACTCTTGACTGTGCTGTTAATAATTAAAAATTTTAACTTAATCAGTACCTTCTCAAATTAAATATATATATTCAAATTAACACTATAACCACCAACCCTTCTCTATGACAGTGAAGGCTAGGTCCTTTTTAGGAAGTATATAAAAATATTATTTATTGTGTAAATATTTCAGCTGGATAAATATTCTCTGGAGTATTTTCGTTTACCTTTTATGTGTGTCTTCATCCCCTTCGGAATACTATGGCAAAGAGGGGCCTCAATCCAGTTCAGTTATCTCGTGCGCTACTAAGTTGCTTCTTTTATGAGAGGGTCATGTCTTCGTTGCCTTCAATTCACTGGATATATTCCTGAGATTCTTGAGAGGCCCCTAACCTTATACATATAGGACCAGTTCCGGTGTCCTATTGGGTTTTTCTCCAATTTTTTCAAGGTTTTCTATGATTGTCTTCAATTGGAGGCACCTCTTATCGCTCTTATTTGTCAAATTGTTACGGATGCATTCTTCCCTTGCCTTTCCCACAGGTCTAAAGAACACGGGTCAGTTACATCGTCAGAACTGACTGGCATATCTATCGGGCATCATCCTGCTCTTCCCAATTTTTAAGGATCGGTGGGTATATGAATAAAGCCTTATGTGGATCTTAACACCTACCTCATGGTGCCCTTCTGTCCCATTATGCTATTGTTGATCTGACAGTAGGTCACACCTGGTTGACTGTAGAAATCCTATTGATATTTCTTGGTCAATCCTAGCAGACGTACCTAAAATGGTTCACAGATCGTTGTACTCTTTTATTATCTCCCGTTCTTCTTCATATCGTTTAAGAACATGCTTTTCGAGTCGTTGATGAGCTTCCCATTCCTCCAGTGCTTGTGGCAATTTTCCTTTTGAGTTCGTGATTCGAAAACCATCTACGTTTAAACCACATTTTTCAAGAACTGTCTGTATCTTTCTTTTTCGTATTGCAGTCCAAACCGTTCTATATTATGAATCTCTCTGACCCCTCTATCAATGCTTTGTTATTGTTGTTTTTGTTTATCTTTAATCCTTAAGACTTCCTCTACATCCTATTATTATATATCATATATTAAATAATGTGGATTAAATTGCTTGTAGTAAATGTGATGGGTCATTCTTTGCAGCTAGATCGTTCCATATTGTTGAGGACCAAAATGAAACCCAACTTTGAGGTATTGAAAAGCCAGGTAGACACTTCGATCTCTGCTCCTTCGATGCGGTTCTGGAATACGAGTAGAAGTTTATATTTTATAAACTTTGAATTACGAGCTAATAGATCTGTAGTTCTCACATTAAGTCGAAATGCCTCTCTTTTAAGTGGTGACCATAGTGCTGTACTCCCAAACTTTAGGAATTTTCTTGCTATCTCATAGGGATTGAAACAATGTTTCTGAGCTGCTCTTCACCAACAAATTTCAGGAATTCAGGTTTGATTCCACCTCCCCGGTTTTTTATTCCCTTTAATAATTTTAATGATGGATTGAAAAATAATTTTCACTAATTTTGAGTTATCTTTGACTTTACCCCCTGACCAATTCAATCAATCATTAGAATTATCCAGTCATCTATTTTCCATTCAATTTTTATAATAGTATTTCATCTTCTTCTATCTAAAGGTCAAGATTGTGATTTTTTTTAATTGAATCAAAATAATTTTATATTAACATAAAAATTTACAAAAATCTTGTTTGTAAAAATGAATATGATCTTGTTTGGATAAATTTAAATCTTGAAAAATGTATTTGATGATTGTTGAATAGTTCTATTCAACAAAAAAAAAATTGTTTATCTTAATATTTATTAAAAAAAATTGTAATGACATGTCCATGAAGTATTTGTCTAAAACTGATTTACTTTTTTTTTTCGTTTTTAATTAAGTAGTATCGATATGAAGTAGTATGGATCATGAATCGTTTTGTAGCTTAATTGTTGCAAAAATATTTAAGTTTGCTTATATGCACACTCTTTTACACAACTATGGTATTGATTATATACCAGAACATAAAATTGGATATTAATACGCAGTTCATTTTATATTTTCAGAGACTATGCGGCTGTATCCAACATTGCCAGCTTTAAATAGGACTTGTACGAAAGATTACATAACACCTGATGGTCACAAAATACTGAAAGATGATCTTATCTTGATCCCCGTTTGGTCACTTCACCGTGATCCTGAATATTTTCCTGATCCCAAGAAATTTGATCCGGAAAGATTTTCACCAAAAAATAAAGACAAAATCCAACCATTCACTTACATGCCGTTCGGTGATGGACCGCGTAATTGCATTGGTAAGTAATCACATTTCAACTTTTAAATAATTATTATAAGAAATCCAAATGATAATTGATGCATTTTGATTTACTATTCTTCTTCTTCTTCTTCTTCTTCGGCAATCTAAGGACCAAGAAGTTATTCCAACTGCTTACTCCGTTGAGCTTTAACATTAGCTCAGCACCCTTGCGTGGATTCTCGATGTTCTCGCCTCCTTTCTTCAGTCCACTTCTTGCCAGTTTTAAGATTAGGCTTTTCTTGGAGACTCCAATGAGCTGCAAACGTCATCATCTGGGGTTCGCGCTCCCTAATACCGTTCGGTGAAACTCCCACTTCTTGCAAATCTTTGTCAACTTCAGTGAGCTATGCCCAATTGGTTTCCTTTCAATTTCTAGTTAACTTTTATAAATTATATCCTTATATATATATATATATATATATATATATATATATATATATATATATATATATATATTGCATTGGTAGCCCATACTTTTTTCTATTCCAGTTTAATTAGGATAGCGATCTTTAACAAGTACCAATCATCGTACGGGCTCGGGGCCCCCTGTTTTATGTCCCTCACAGCATAACCAGGGATTTTTTACCTTTTAAAAAATCCTAAGGCCACCCCCGGGCTAAAACCCGCAATCTTGGACATAGTAGGTTGCTACGCTAATTACTACGCCACAGGTCGCTCCTGTGGTATACATTTTAGTTTTATTAAAACAAAAATTCATTTCAAAAGTACTGAAGGTCACCTGTGGTGTAGTTGTTAGCAAAACAGCCTTTTTTGCTCAAGGTCATGAGTTAGTAGCCCGGTAGATTCCCTCAGGATTGTTAAAACTTCTTCGTTCTGACGTCCTTCGGAGGAGCAGTAAAATAACTTGAACAGTAACAGGACTAGTTAAAGATCCCTGCCCCTCTATGGCACCCACAGATTAGCCATAGCAGCATAAAGTGAAAAATAAAAAAACAAACCATCATTTCAAAAGTCAAAAATAAATCAGATGCAAACATCTACTAAAATGATCAAGCAAGATAGTAAATTATTTATTTGTTTGAATAGTTTCGGTTAAATTTGTAGATTGCTTCGATTAGAAGTTGTTTCACGCCTCCAAACTAAAATATAATCTCTGCACTCTGCAGATTGAAATATAAACTAGAAACTCTGCACCATATCGTTATGGAATGTAAGTCATATACACCTCATAGAAAAAAACTTCTACAAGATCTTAAGAAAAATAACATTTCATACAAAGAAATAATATCACTAAGCGAAAGAGATGAGATAAGCTCCATATTGAATTATTTTAAATCAATAAAAAAATTTATTTAAAACATAAATATGTAAATATTTTCTTCATTCTTACTTATTAATCTGGCTGTATGGAAGTGTCCAATGCCATCGAAAAGAGAAAAAAAAAAAACTAAAATATAACCTGCAACTAAAATATAACCTTTTTCAACTTTGCTCATAGTTAATCAGCCATTTTGAAAAATATGGGGTAGTTGAATGTTTTAATACCTTCTGAATAGTATGTGTGAAAACCAGACTAATGTTAATAATGTAATATTTTTATTTTGAAGAGAAATTAATGATTTCTTTATTATAATTTAAGTTTACAAATTCGAAATTTAAATAATTCAGACCATAATTGATTTAAAAATTCAAAAAAGAACACAGTTATTCCGAAATCTTGAGTTTTCTCTTCCATTGACAGTCCTCATGACTGCCTAGTTAATTTTTTATTTATTTTTATTTTTTTCTAAATTATTATATTTTATAAATTATTTTTTAGGTTCCCGATTTGGGCTAATACAAACAAAAGTAGGTATAATAACAATACTGAAGAATTACGAAGTCAGTAGAACTGAAGAAACGCAAGTTCCACTTGAATTTACTGGCTCATTTATAATAGCACTGACCAAAGGTCCGATAACATTGAAATTTACACCAAAACCTTTTGAATCATAAAGTTTTTATTAATAATTGCTAAATTTTGAAATATTGTTTATTGTAGTAAAAATGAAAAATCCATGTGTTTCGAGGATCATAACATGTACCTACTGTAAATAAATTTTAGGTAGAATTATTTTTACAATAATTTTTTTTGTAAAAAATAAAATAAAATGAATCAAGACCATTTTTACTTCCTTCCTATTTTTCATGTTATAATTTTTGTCTTTGTTTCTGTATTTACCACAGTTCATATCTTGAATGAATGTTCCGATTTAATTAATAAATAAATAATAAGGCTGATGTTTGGGCATTTGTTCAGAAAGAATGGCAACAGGTTGCCGAAACAGATCTTTAAGTATCTCTGGGAAAAGAAATTAACTAGATGCTGGATCCGATAAATCAAAAAAGATTTGGAAATACACAACATGAAAGCATAAGTAGCAGCACACAAAGATGCCTTCAGAAAGACAGTGTTGAACTTGGGATACCAGAGTACAAATAATAAAATAACAGTCAAGAAAGTGTTCGGAAGAAAGAAAGAAGAGACATAGTGAAAGGATGAGAGAGTATTGGAGGAAAAGAATAGTAGGAATTGAAATTAGCACGTGGTCTCTAGTTGGCCAAAAGAGATGGGAAAAATAAAATAAAAAGGCTCGACGAACCCGAAGGTTCGCTGCCGATACCACCATTCTCTACTTTCAAATTGATGTCCAGGAGACAATACCCAAACCCAAATCCGCCAGATCATTCTTAACGCTATCTTCCCACCTAAGCCTCGGTCTATCCCCCAGACGCTTCCCAGTACGATTTAATTACTTTAGCTGAAAAAATTATTAATTCTGTAAAGTGTAGCACAAAGCGGATTAAAAGCTTTTAATCAAGCTTCCTTAAACTTAATATCTTTTACTTAAAGCACATTAGCTATCTTAGATGGACTATTATCACAGGAAAAAAAATGAAAAAAGAAATCATAAAATGCCCATTTAAACTAACCAAAAACACAGAAAAAAAAGTTGGAAATCGAAGTATTAGCAGAGATGCATTATAGAAGTATTTGCCTAAGTATTATTTTGTACTAGAGGATTCTTCGTTTTGGTGCAAACCGTTGTGAGTATTGTAAGGATCATTTTTTTTTATATTTATAGTTTTTAATTATTTCGCAAATTGTACTGAGTAAAGAACCAATTCCTATGAATAAGCGCTATACCGAATGGAACGCGTCTGACGGGTATATCGAGACGTTGGTGGGAAGATTGCATTAAGAGTGATCTGGCGAATTTGGGATTGGGCAGTGCTCCGTGGACAGAAGTTTGTAAGCAGAGATTGGTGGTATCGGCATCGAGCCTTCGGGATCGCTAAGCCTTTTTATTTTTTATTTATTTATTTCCCAGCTTCTTCTTCCGATGACGGCAATTACCAATGTGTAATTCCGTTCATTTTAAATAGTAATGGAATATACATTATTTAATATTTAAGTATAACCAACTTCAACGTCGGTTTCTCACTCACGAAATCTTCAAAAGAGATTATAATTTATTTTATTGTTATATGATATAATTTTTTAAATATTTTATTTGAACAGAAAAGATATGACCAGGGCCGGGACTCGAACCCGGGTCTCCCACCTGTCCGTCGTGGTGCTTTAACCATATCAGCCATCCTGGTTCGCTTCTCGGTCAGTCATATCCCTTCTTTTCACTGATCCTACATCTCCGTGTTCTCGCAATTTGCGATGTATACACGGGGAGAGTGTTAATTGAACATTACTTTTATTTTTGGATCTTGTTGACTTAAGTCATTAAACATTATTATAATTTATTTTATTGTTATATGATATAATTTTTTATATGTATTATTTTATTTAAATATTATATGTATTATTTTATATAACCAGCATGGCTGAGATGGTTAAAGCAGCACCACGTACAGGTGGGAGAAACGGGTTCGAGTCCCGGTCCTGTTAATATCTATTCTTTTCAAATAAAATATTTAAAAAATTATATCATATAACAATAAAATAAATTATAATAATATTTAATGACTTAAGTCAACAAGATCCAAAAATAAAAGTAATGTTCAATTAACATCCTCCCCGTGTATACATCGCAAATTGCGAGAACAAGGAGCTGTAGGATCAGTGAAAAGAAGGGATATGACTGACCGAGAAGTGAACCAGGATGGCTGACATGGTTAAAGCACCACCACGAACAGGTGGGAGACCCGGATCCTGGTCATATCTTTTCTTTTCAAATAAAATACTTCAAAAGAGGTAGTTGATTTTTGTTGGAATTGTAAAAGCTAATCTTATGTACTAAAACACTGAACCGCATTCAACTTATTTTTTTTAATAAGGACTATAATGTTTTTAGCACAACGTTTGCGCAAGAAGGTAATTTGGTTATGATAGAGAAGAATAGTATAGGCAGGATCAGATGAAATTCCAGCTACGATCGATGAAGCCAGTTAATTAGCTCTCCGTAAAGTTGAGAACCCTGAGGCGGATTCCAGATACCGTATAAGAGTTTTAAGGAGTCAAAAATATTTGTAATAAGTTGGTATCTAAGCAACCTAAACTTGTTCCTGAAAACTTCAAAACAGTTTAGGCATAAAATAGGTTTGGTAGCATATATAACTTCGATATCTATGAACAATAGATGCAATAAAATGGCATAGATGATTAAATAATAATAAACCTTACCACTACAATCCATGAAGTGTCTTGGGTTCAGTGCGTAGGGCAGCCACTTTATAGAGGCTAGGTAAGCCTCAGAAGGGCCTGTAGACCTAACAGGGTCTATCTCCTGCTGTTAACAGATAAAATAAATTATCTGCCACAGCTGGATTTGACACCGGGTCTTCCGGCACGGCAACTCAACACTCAACCTCAGAGCTACACAAAAAAGTTATCCAACGAGGTAATAAAATAAAATTGCTCGTTTGATAAAAACTAACATTTATTTACAAAAATAATGGGAATCGTCTGAAGACATTGAAGACTGCGATCGTTGGGAAGGCGAACGTGCCGTCTGCACCAACGGGAAATGGGTCGAACCCTCGTTTTCGTTAGGCCATTGATTGATTTCCTCGTCCACCTTCATCAAAATGTCAAATACGGCCTTCTGTATACTCCTTCTTGTTCCTGGAGGAAAGGTCTTTACTTTCGTGGTGACATATTTGAAAAACGACGTTATTTCGTCATCTTCTTGAGGAGGTGCGATTATATCCGTTGCTGTTTGCAGGAGTTGGAAAGCGCTGGCCATGAGGTTACTGCTCTTGCTTCTTATATGTTTCGTCTTGGTTCGCTTTGGAGGTTTGGAAGCGGCGAATGACGTTTCATTATGATTGGATGCTTCGTAAGATCTCTTCTTTGGAACTTCCTCTTCGGTCTCTTCTGCTTGCAGATGCATTTCATCGTCGTCTCCATCCAAAGTATCCTGAAAATCATTCATTACAGAATCATTAATTACTGAATGTTTAAACCCCCCATATGAGCTATAACTAATTACAACCAATTTGTTTTTATATCTCCTCCTTTTATTTTATTTATACTCACACACTGTGACGAATTTTTATACTATATATTCTCTATATTATTTTGTCCGACAACTTGAATTGAGATAAAATTACATTACAACCCTTGAAGGGTCTTGGGTTCAGTAAGTGGTAGAGACGGTACCGTTTCTCGGACTACGGTAGTGCATGGAGGTTATTTGTTCTAACTGCAAGTTTTTCACCTAATATTTTTCACCCTATTTATAGAAACCGGATGAGCCTTAGGAGGGTCTCAGGATCCCATAGGGTCCATCCCCGCTGTTAACTGGTCAAATATAACTAATGAGAAACCCTGCTCGCTGCATATAAATTTTAGGAGTAGAGTTAAAAACGAAACTTAAGATATTTTCTTCCTTATAAATATAAGGTCAACTATTATTATTCAAGATTAAGATATGTATTTTATTTTAATTAAACTTATTTTAATGTAAAGTTTTTTATCATCGTATTTGAAATGATAAATATGGAAATGCTATAAAGATATATAGAAGTTAATATTATTGTTTTTAGATTATTTTGTAGGTATATATATAGGTATATGCGAGGGTGGTCTGAAAAGTTTCCGACCTAACAAAAATACAGGACATTTTTTGTGATTTTTTTTTTATTTTTCAACATAGTATCCTTCTAACTCTACACACTTCTCCCAGCGATGCTTCCATCTCTGTAACCCGTCCGAAAAGTGTGTAACCCCTCTGCAAAATAATTGTTCGTGAAGGTGATTGACGAAAATCTCTGTCCTCCGCGCGGTATTTTTAAATGAGCGTACAAAAAGAAAGCGCTTGGGGCTAGATCTGGTGATTAAAGCGGATGGTTAAGCAGTCCAAACCGTAATTCGTGGATTTTCGCCATGGCAACCGCTGAGGTGTGAGAAGGTGCGTTGTCTTGGTGAAACAGGATTTTATTTTTCTGCCTTCAGCTTGTCAAGTAATGATGCGTAGTATGGTCTTGTAATGGGTTTTCCTTTTTGAAGATGATCGATTAGCTCTCCATATACTCCAGAAATAACTCCATGACTATCCCAAAACAGTCGCCATCACTTTCCCAGGAGAGAAAACAGGTTTTTGCTTTTTTTGGATCCGGTTCCCCCTTTTCAGTCCTGGTGGGCTGTATTTTTGTTTAGGGCGTATAATGGTGTATCCAAGTTTCATCTACAGTAATTAATCGGCGCCAAAACTCGGATTTATTGCGCCAACAGAGCGTTGGAAATGTTCATTCGAACATACTTTGTTCAAACGCAGCACCCGTTTTTGCACAGCTTTCTCATATCTAAATGTTGATTTAATATGTAACAAACACGCTTTTTTGACATGTTCAAACCTCCGCTATCTCTCTCACTCTTTAATTCGGCAGTCGTTTGGTGAATTTTCGGGATTTTCGGCAGAAACTTTTCAGACCAGCCTATATAGCCTGTATATATATATATATATATATATATATATATATATATATATGTAAGTATGTATGTACATGTGTGTGTGTGTGTGTATTCATAACTTATAAGTGAACAAGACGTCCTTTTATTGATTTACTTTACACTCCTATTAATTATAAAATGTTTCTACGTTTCAATTATTCACCCCTATCATGAGATCAATCTATTTTCTTGTCCTTATCTACTTACTACCCTTTTCCTGTATTATAACTACAATCGAAAATGTATTGTATAATCTAAAAATATATTACCTATAGTACTGGAAATTGCTTTGGATGACGGGGGAACTGTATTAGTTTGTTATTGTTGTAATTAAACCATTTGTACTAGTAACAGAGGACTTCATTGAGCCTAAGAATATCAGCTCATCAATGAAACCAAGAACCGCAAGCAAAGGAAAACAAGGAATTATAATGGAATTACATTCATGAATCCGAAAAATATAAATGGATTCCTAGAATTTCAGTTTCGAGATAGTACAAAAAAAATAAAAGAAAAAACAATACTCACAGTCTTATTGTTCGGGTAACTTCTCTCTCTCAAGAATTCCATCGCATCGAATGCAAACCACCGACTCTTGTAGCCTTCAGAACTTCCTAAAATTATTTAATATAAATGAAATTGATGATAATGTTTTTAAAGTTAAGTAATATTTGATAAAATTTGTAAAAGAAAAAATGCAATATAGAGATTTTTTGTACGATAATTTGTTCAGATACTTTATAGATTAGGTAATTCATAAAGTAAAATTTACAGAAAAAATAGGATGGGAAAAATTGATTAGTGTGCTTTTCGAAAGTAATCACCGTCCATACAATTTGGAATTTCTGTAGGAGGCATGCGATTACAGGAATGCCGATGCATATACATAAAATGTATTCATAAATTTAACGATGAACTATAGAATTGATGAATTTAAACAGGAGGAAGATTGACCATGTGGAGAAATGTAAGTAAGAAATTCAGCAAAAAGACCTAGAACAAGAATAATAATAAGCAACCTCAGGATCAGAATAATGGACCGAGGCAAATCGAAATATACAAATTGTAATTGTAAAATGCTAATTCTAGACCCTCCTAGCCGTTTCTTATAGAAAGGTTTTTTTCTAGACTTAGAAGAATCATCTCGTGTTCTCTTTTTGTAAAAATCTATTGAGCTATTTCACACACGTCTTGTTATCCCTCGTGCTTGAGTTATTCGTGTGAGTTATTAATTTTATTTCACATTGTTTTTTTAGGGTTTTATTTCTAGTTAATTGAATTTAGTCTTTTTGATGCTATTGTATATTTAAAATGACATAATAAGTTGGTTAGTTTAGTTTGTTCATTTAACGTCACTTTATGCTGCTGTGGCTGATAGGACGATGCTACAATGGGAGCTCTAAATTTTGCCTATCCAGGTTTAATTAAGATAGGGATTTTTAACGAGTACCTGACATCGTACAACCTCGGGACCCCCGTTTAACGTCCCTTCCGAAGGAGGGCGTAACTGAGGATTTTTTACTCCCTTTAAGAAATTCTAGGGCCACCTGCCGGTCTTAATACTTTGGTAATTTCCGTCTTAGGAAGAAGAAATTCTTCCTAAAGTTCGGAGGTCACCAAAATCCTTTGGAAGAATATTTTACTATTGTCCTCCGTACATTTCAATATCCGTTAGTATGTTTTATTATAAGTGTATCATCAGTATCAGAATAATCATTGTTCAGATTATCAACAATTAATCAATGGCGACCTGTTAAATCACCAGTACCAAAAAAAAACAAGGTTTTAAGTTGGTAGAGAAACCCTAATGACGAAGGTGATCTCTGTCAGAAGAATGGATGAAGGCACTGAGTGAGGGTCTCAGGAGATACTGACAGGTCATCAAAGCTGGTAGGGAACAAGATCCAGGAACGGAAATGATATTGTTAATTCGCAGTCCGTAGCGGACAAAAAAATTTGAAAATGAAATGAAATCTTTGATTGTATCCAAATTTTCAAGATATTTTTAAATTTGTGCTTTGAATTCAAATGAGCAGACCCAACTATCTCTTAGTTGAACTACGGACTTTTGAATTCCTGATTTAAGAGTGAACGTATAAACCTGAGATTTATTCTTTCCAATTACAATCAATTCAGACTTATTATATCGAGTCCAAATTATTCATGACGTTTTATAAAGCAGTCCCCAATCTTAGGAAGAAATAACCTCCCCGCAGCCAATATTCAATAGCTGATTGAAGTTAAGCGCGGGTCATATGTCCTAGCAAAGTAATCCTATTGCAGGCACCATGCAGCTCCATCTAGGCTATATATTACTTTCCATAAGAGATAGGGGTATTGGATATATTGAATCCGCATTGAGTAGATCCAGAATTTTCTAGGATAGAAATCAATATAGAATATAAGAACAATACTGTATGATAATTTGGGAAAAATATTGATTTATTTTCTAATAAAAAAACAAAACTGTACCACTAAAATTGTTTGGGTTCAGTACGCGGTAGAGACTGTACTGTTTCTTGACAACAGTTGCGCAAGGAGGTGATTTGTCCTAAGTCATGCCCAATCACCAGACGTTTTCCACTTATTTTAGGTACCCACTTTATAGAGGCTAGATGAACCCCAGAGGGTCTCTAGATCGAAGAAAATCCATTCCCGACTGTTTTCAGATTCAATGAATTATCTCCTACGGGATTTGAACTCGGGACCTTAGGCACGGCAATCAGTGCTCTATCAATGAGCCAGATTTTCCCTCTTTACTATAGAATGTGGGAAAATCTACAATAAAGGTATTTATGACATGATACTTTCATAAAATAAATGATTAAATAATGAAAGTAAAAAGTTGGAAGAAGCACCAAAGAGGACTAAAACTAAACTGTCGGAGAAACGGAAGAAGGAAATATCAGTACGAACATGAACCCAGAAATGTATATAGGGAGTTAACTATACCAAAAGAGTTAAAAAAATGTTGCTCCAGAAGCTCCTACTTGAATCATGAGAATTCTAAATTTAAAAAAAACACTAGGTAATTTATCTATTACCCTTTTTGCTGTGGGAAACTTTTTTGGCATATCGCTTTAGAAAACCTATAAATTGTCAGAGAAAAATTATTTTTATGTATATGAGCTTTGAACTAATAGACACGCTGGTCATAAATATTTGGCCGTATAACGGTACAAATATAAATTAATGCTCTATTATAATTCTAAAATCTTATTTTGGTCGTTGTTGTTTGTTCATTTAACGTCACTTTATGCAGCTATGGCTAATCGGACGATGCTACAGTGGGAGATCTAAATTTTGCCTATCCGGGTTTAATTAGGATAGGGATTTTTAACGAGTACCTGACATTGTACAGGCTCGGGACCCCCTCCGACCCTTCGGAAGGACGGCGTAACTAAGGATTTTTTACTCCCTTAAAAAAATCCTAGGGCGCCACCTGCCGGGCTACGAACCCGCTATCTTGGGCTTAGTAGTTTGTTACGCTAACCCCTAGACCACCGGTGACCGTATTATTTTGGTCGGAGAATACTGAAGTATATAATGAAAATAATGAAGTGAAAATAATCAAGAGTATTGTGATTTTTTTTATATCAATCAAATATTAATTATAAACTTTACTTTTAACGTCAATCAAAGAGATGTTGTTGATGGGCGACTCAAATAGAAAAATAGGACGACGGTTGTGCAAGATAGATAGTTATCAATTGGTGGACCTTGGGCTGGCTATTGTGTAACTTGTAATTCTGGCATTTAATATCAGCGTAGATAAAGATATTCATTGGAGAGAGAGAGAGTGAGAGAGAGGAAGTGAGACCGGGAGGAAGCTTCTCGACTGAAACGTAATAAGCAGCGTCGGGTTCAACGATCTCACTTGCTTTACTTTTGGGAATGTATGTCAAACAATATTATTTGTTAGGGGCATATCAAACACTGTAAAAATCTTACATTGTGATTATAAAATAAAAAATATTGTATTGTAAAATGTGTTTACAACGATAGAAATATCGTTAAATCACTTCAATTACAGATATTTATAAAAAACTAGGTAACTATTCGGCAGGTTGTCGCTTCGATTTGAGTGACAAGTTACAACTTTTCATTCGTTCCGCTTTTAAAATTTTCCAAAAATACAAGTTATCATGAGCCGTGGAATGGGAAAATAATGTAATCATGGAAAATACGTATACCGCGGTAATCATGAACGTTTCTAGATGAAACAAAAAACATATGTCGTCTATATTTCGAAATGTTAATTGAGAGTTTAATAAAAAAAAACAAAATTGTTTATGTAATGATTACCGCAATCTACTCGTTACTCATATTGTAAGTATTAAAAATGTTGCCAATTTTTTTACTATTTCCAGCTAGTTATAATTCAAACTAACTGATATGTCTCTTCACAAGAATTTTCTTACAGCTTTGATTGAACTTTCGAAAAATTTTGAGAATTAGGAGATGCAACGGTTTCGAGTTACCAAAATTTCATGCAAATGAGGACCGGTTTCAGTATCTGTTCCGCAAGTTGTCGCTACGAGTTGAGTAACAAATAGTTTTAACTATTTATTCCTTTAATTTTTAAGTTATCGTGTCCTTTAGTATGGAAAAGAGTACGTAATTATGGGTAACGTCATTATGAAATCTACTGTTATCATTTCATAAAAAAATACATGTTTCAACTTACATTTCGAATTATAGATGATATATTCTTGTTGAAACGTTCTTTTCTAGATAAAATGATCACCGAAATATTCACATATCCCATAATTACATTCTCTTTTCCATACTAAAGCTCATGATAACTAGTATTTTTGGAAAATATTAAGTGAGAAACAAATGAAAAGTTAAAACTTTTCGCTACAAGTTGAGTCACAACTAGTTTTAACTGTTCATCGTTTCCTTTTTATTGTCCTCCAAAAATACAAATTATCTTGAGATTTAGTATGGAAAAAATAATATAGCTAGGGCAAATGAGTAGATTTCGGTAACCATTTCACCAAGAAATAAAAGTTTCACCTAACATTTCGAAGTACAGATGATAAATGTTTGTTGAAACGTTAATTACTTGATAAAATAATTGCCGATGATAATTTCTCATAACTACATTCTTTTATTCCACACTAAACCTCACAATAATTTATATTTTTGGAAAGGATACGTATTTATCAAAAGGAAAAGATTGGACATTTGAAAATTGTAACTCTACTCGGAGCTACAATTTACGGAACTGATAGCTAAAATGAATAGAATAATAATGGAATGATTGGTTATGAAATATATCTGTAACTCTGGTGAATAAGTGCTTGAGTCTAATCTTGTCCAGAGGGAGTTGACTTTTTTTAGGTAGAAACGTGAGTACAATCTTATCATTCTCGTATTTATTGGCTTGTAATAAAGTTGTAACATAAGCATAACAGCCTACTGAGCCCCATATCGCGAGTTCGTAGCCTCGCGTTTGATCCGCGGTTGGCCTGGGGTTTTTTAAAGGGAGTATATCAAACTATCCTAATCAAACCCGGATAAGCAAAATTTAGAGCTCCCACTGTAGCAACTTCTGATTAGTCCTAGTAGCATAAAAGTGACGATAAAAAAACAAACATAAGCATTAATTCCTTTTCACGAAAAGCTTGGACTTAGCCACTTACTCACTACGAAAATAACACGATTCCGCTTCCTTAAGTGCATGAAACTTATTTTGGGCGAAATTCGACTTTAAGACTAGAAAACTGTCGATTCGACATAATAGCCTTGATAATCGAACATCCTTGTAAATCTAGGAAATGCTGCAGATACTGTTGATTGAGACTCCAACAGAAGCTTCCGAACGGAGCTGTAGCGGGCATACTTGATGCGGGTTCGGGCTGGAAAAGAACTTCCCGGGAGGATGTAATTGACGCCGTAGGAGATTGATATAGCCTCCTTTCGTTCTTTGGTTCCTTCAAGCTGCCTAACTTATGTGGGCCAGGCTGATTGATGGCGTCTGCTACAAATTGTTTCATACTACTAAGTCGAGTCAGCCAAGGCCTAACTGGAAGTTTCCAACTCAAGCACAAGGCTTCCACAACTTTGTTCCATTCCGTACCGTTTCGACTTTTCCTTTAATTGATGATACCTTTGTATCATCCTCTGAAATTGGTATTAAAGATTACTCTTAATGAAGAAATAAGAACTGGTTTAAAAAATATTACTAAGCAAAACAAAATGGTTAGCACTGATGGAAAATCAGAAAAAAAATATGCTTTTTTTAAAGAAGTGGACTTGTCAGGGAAAAATAATATGCAGAGTATTTACTGCACATGCTATTCGAAAAAATAAATAATAAGAAAACACCCAGATCATTTTACTTTTTGATGTAATAAATTAAAAAGATAATTAAAATCCATCAGTTATAATCAGATTTCTTCTTAAAACATGAGGGTCCTTGTGGAAGAGACAAGGAAACATGGATAGGGGAGAGGGTTGGAAGGAGGAGAGAAGAAAGCAAATTTTAGAGGAAATGAAGGATTGTCGAAGAAGAAAGAATGGGCGAAAAAAATTATATCTGCCTGGTCCTTTGTTAGCCAGTTCACAAAAAAAAATGGATTTCTCTTTTTTTTTTTTACATATTCATGCCTAAATTCACTTTTCTAAAAATAACACTTATTCCATGCAAGACCATCCAATAGAAAAAAATGCATTGATCAAAATCGAGCTGCATTGACAGCTGCAGATACACTGACACAACCTTCTCCATGTACTTAACTGAACACGTGACCAATATCCGACATCTGCCCGAGGGATTGGATGCTAATGTCATCCGGTTTATTGATGTGGCCGATAGGGCAGCGTGAGAATCTCAGACAAGACTGCATTAACAAATCAATGGATAAGTTATATTATAAAAAAAAAATTCCTTCTTTCAGTGCACGGTAGAGACAGTATTGGTTCGCAGCCAACGGTTGTGTCACTCACACTCAACCGCCAGGATTTTCCCTGAATTAAGCATACAACACTACACACTTAGACCACTTATGGGATCTGAAGAATATTCTTCAACTCCTTCAGATCTCATAAGTTCCAGCTATGCAAGTTGACCGATTTAATTATTTATCTGTAACTGCCAGAAACGAACCCCGAATCTTCAACACAGCAACTCAGTGTATTATATACTGAGCTACCCCACTGAACAATATTTATAAAAAAAAAATGAAAAAATTAATAAGATTAAGAAGCAGTGTTGTGATGATTGGAAAGTTTTAGGATAATTTAATTTATTAAATTTATAGCTCTTTATTATTACTTTTTTTTACCTTGGAATAGATTATAATTTATTTCATTTGAAATAGTTAGATAAAATGGGACTAAAACGTTCCTCGGAGTGGCCTTAAACATAGACTTTAGAATGTACAAAACCATAACAAGTATTTTAAAAAATCAATTTAAAAAATATCACAATATAAATCCACCAATTTCGATGTTTTTAAGATTATAACAACTATTTTAGGTCAGGCAGAGTTCAATAGAGAGAGGTGTACGAGTATTTTTAATGTCAAAATACACCGAACACCGAACATTCTTTTTAAAATAAAAAGAATAATTGTACGAGTTAAAGATACAAAGCAATCAATTTAAAAAAATCACAATATAAATCAACCAATTTCGATTTTTTAAGAATATATAAACTTTAAGTTTATTGTGAATAAAAAAATTTAAAAAAATGTAACATCTCATGAAGGCTCTTGAGCTCAGTACATGTTAGAAACGATACAGTTTCAAAACCAACAGTTGTGCATAAACGTGACATTAAGAAAGTCAATCAAAAACAATGAAATAAATAAAAATAAGTCTGCACTTTATGAAGTTTTAGTATAAAAAAAGGGCTTTACTGTTTTGATAATCATTTCATCAAGAAATGAACGTTTCAAAAAATATTTCTAAGTACGAAGATATAACTTAGACAGTGTGCAGATATCGTTACTTTAATCAATAAACCCTCAGTAATACAATTATTTTTATTTTCGAAAATAAAAAAAATGAAATGAATGGAAAAAAGTTAAAACTTGTGACTTAATTCGAAGCGAACTGATAAAAATAAAACTATGTACTTCTACAATAGCATGTTTATAATATTTTAATCCCAGTTTAGACTTACCTAAGCTGTTCTTCGTTTTGTTTCTCTCCCTTCTGTTGGAAGACAACAAACAGACCATCTTCTTCCTGCACTGTTCCGCAGGAATCTTCATCTCGTTCTCGACCTCGTTCCACGCTTCCTCTTTCAGACTTTTTTTGAAATGGTCGTTGTGCCTCGGATCCCATAATATGGGCTTTGCCTTGTAAACTTCGATCAGTCTCAACTGTTCTTCCTCCGACCACTTCATAATGAGACGATAATCAGCCCTGATTAAACGGTTATTCAAGAAAACGAAGAAATGTATGAATACATGGAGTTCGCGAGCGGGAACGAAAAGCAACGAACCCCTCCAAGGTCTCCATGCATACTGAGACACCTCTCAACGGAAAACCCGATTACGGTCGAGTTGCCACGAGCAGTTCACGAACGGCTCGTTACACTTGAGTCACCGGAACCAACCCAGCTTAAAATTTTTGTTTTAATTAGGTTGTGATCTTACCTTATATAAAGTATCTAATAGGTATCAGTTCGGCACGCTTCCAGTTGAGTCACAACAACTTTTAACTTTTAATGAAAATAAATAATAATTTCATAGCTCATATTTTTATACTAGATCTAAAAGTAAATAAATTGGGTTAAAATTCAGTTTTGAGTTAAAATTTTCTCATTTGATAATGATGTGTTTTAATGTGAGGGATATTGATATATTTATGTGTATGTATATATAAATAAACATTTACACATTTTCTTCCAATGTGGCTATTCACTCATCCAGTTAGATATTTGTTTAAAATAAGTTATAGATGGTATTGTTTGTATTTTTTTTCATTATTTTTTTTGTTTTTAGCTTGGCATGCAATTTTATAAGTACTTATGTAACTATAAAATGTTTCTCTATATATAATTATTGTTACATTATTTCTTTTTTCTTCTTCTAATCTGTTTTTTTTTAAATATTGTTATTGGAGGTAATTCGCCATTTTTCTTCATTATTTTTTTGTTGTTTGGTTGGTATAAAACTGTATTCGTATGTAACTATCAATTGTTTCTCTCTATATACTTATTATTATTATTTTTTCTTCTTCTAATCTATTTGTTTATCATTTAAAGAATTGATGACAGCACAGCGCCATCAGTTGATACAAAATATTTAGAAATGAAGATTTTTAGTGTTTATGTTCCTGATTCTTTCTTTTTTCAAATTACAATTTATATTTGTTCCGATCATATAAATAATTCTTAACAACCATCACGTCACTGTCTATAGAGAAGTTACTTTATACAAAGGTTGACGGTATTGACAATGACTAAATAGTTTTAATGTAAATTCGCAATCTGTTATTTACGAGGTATTGTTGAGTTTGATGGTTGAAGAATTCCTTACTTAAGACTAGTCGATGAAATGACGTAGGATGAAGTGAAGAAGTAATTAACATGCAGCAGCTTACGCCAATTAACTTATCATTAGCGTAATTAGTGTTAATTCCCCTGATGGCTCCACTACTAATGAAATGCTTGATGTTCTGTCACACGGTTGATGACGCCGCATCAGCGTTACGTGGGCTTATATCGTTTTATTCTTGATTCGTTTGTGATGAATAGTGATGTGCCGGTTCTTTAACGAAATATATCCGCGGATACGGATATTTGGTATCAAATTCAGTGGATGCGGTTCTTAACTTTTTTACTCGATCGATGTCCGTGCGCGTGACACTGATAGTTTTCGCCACTTTACGCATTGTCTAACAGGTAGGACAGTAGTTTAGGTATAGGTTTCGAGTTTTCGACTTGCGCTGGGCGGCATAGATAAAGTTTATGTTTGGTAGTGAGTTATAAAATTGTCAACAAAGAAGTTTTTCTTTAAACCTTAAAAGAATTTCCTGGTTCAAGTGCTAAGTGTCAATAGTTTTTCATTGCTACCTAATAACCTTAATTCGGGGTTAATTTAAATTTACTGAAAATCACTTAGATACGTGTTAGTAGCACTATAAAAAACAACTTTAGTTTCGGACAAACATCGAAAACGGAAAAAAATAGCGTTTTTCCATACAAACTATGATCAGTTGATCGGTCAATTGAATGGAGGACTGATGTTTTTTCATTTCGACGTTGGCCAGAACAAAAGTTGCTGTTTATAGGGTCACTAACACGTACTTTAGAGTTTTGCAATGAATATAAAATAACCATATATAAAATTTCATCTATGCATTGAAAAGTAATAAGGTAAAAGATCCGCCAAAAAAGTCATGGATAGGGATCTTCCTTTTTCCTCGGATATCTCCGGATACCGATACGGATGCGGATATCCGACACATGCAATTTTATAAGTACTTATGTAACTATAAAATGTTTCTCTATATATAATTATTGTTACATTATTTCTTTTTTCTTCTTCTAATCTGTTTTTTTTTAAATATTGTTATTGGAGGTAATTCGCCATTTTTCTTCATTATTTTTTTGTTGTTTGGTTGGTATAAAACTGTATTCGTATGTAACTATCAATTGTTTCTCTCTATATACTTATTATTATTTTTTTTTCTTCTTCTAATCTATTTGTTTATCATTTAAAGAATTGATGACAGCACAGCGCCATCAGTTGATACAAAATATTTAGAAATGAAGATTTTTAGTGTTTATGTTCCTGATTCTTTCTTTTTTCAAATTACTATTATTCAGTTCACATTCATGAGGAAGAAGCTCAGTTCGGGGACCCCAGGCAAATTGTAAATAGAGTATGAATGTGTACAGTATATTTCTTTTATGTTTTATTTATTATTATTATTTTTTTTTTATTATATATATTTTTTTTTTACTTTATTTTTGTATATATTTTTTCGCTTGTATATAATTATTTATGCATTTATTTCGTTTATATCATTGATTTTTTATGGAATGATTGTAAGCTACATAGCACCATTACTTATTGCCACAACAGGCAGATTGTAATGCTTCAATAAAGTGTTTTTCTTCTTCTCTCAAAAGAATATTGTCATTATAAATTTATATTAGTTTAATAATTTAATTGTTAATAATTTACTTGTATCCTTTTTATAACTTATGTTAATAATATTAGTATCTTTATTAAGGAATTGTTTAATTCATTGTTAACACCCAGTAGCCCGTAACAATAAACAGGTTTACTAAAGCTGGGAATGCTAGGTTACCAGCAGAGAACTGAAAGAACTGATCGTTTTCCATATTGCTTCTTTAATAGTTACCAAAGCTATTTATGCTAATGCAAAGATCGACTGATATGTGATATGATTAGCAAGTAAAAAAAATTCGAAACGGCTAAATTATAGAAGTGAACAAACAAAAATCCTAACGGGTAACACCCGCGAGAAATAAATTAATTAAAAAAACAGAATCGGTAACCGTGACGATCTAGAATAATTACTAATTAAAGTATTAAAAAAAATTTGATGTCATTGTCTTGATTGTTAAAGTCTTAACTGGACCATTAGTGTACCGATGTTAATGCATGAATTGTCGAGGAAATATTTGCTACTACATACATCTAAAATCCACTTTTTAATACTATCATGTATTCCCTAAGACTAGTTAATGCTTAAAAGTGTGAAGTGGAATTTGTTAGGTCTATTTCAAATTCTGATTTGATTTGTAAGTTCTATTTTGGATTGAATTTGTTCTATTCTATTTCAGTTTATGTAAGTGTCAATTTTCAATTTAGGCTAGTGTTTCATTTAAAAAAGCCTGTTCATTTCACCGTTAGGGTATGGTTATGAGAACAACATAGTGTCGAAGCGTTTCCAAAAGAAAGTTTAACGAATATACGTCTTAATCTCAAGGAAAAAAAAAAAGCCTGTACCGTTAAAGGATCTTGGAATGATAGAGGCTGTACTGTTTCATGACCAATCGTTGTGCAGGGAGCTTATTGTCCTAAATCACGCTCAACCGCCAGATTTCTCCCCTCATTTTGTGTAACACCTTTAAAGAGGCTGAGTGAGCCCCAAGATGGTCCTAGATCCCATACCATCCATCCCTCGCTGCTTACAGATTAAATAAAAACCTTACCAGCAGCGGGATTTGAAGCAGGATTTTCAGCATGGCAACTTAGTACTCTACTACTGAGCCACACCGCTCCCCTTAAACTCAAGAACTGAAACTACTTGTTTTATTACTGTTACTGGAACATACAATGCAATTGGTAAATTCTCTTCACTTTATGTTTTTCTTATACCTTATTTCGATCGATTGTTTCCAATTTTCCCATTTTCGGACGTAATGTTGAATTATATTTTATCTCAGAAGCAATCCGAATAGAAAAAAAAACACGTATTCCTAATGGAATTAAGAGATCTGATCTCAAAGCCGCTTCCTTTCATTGTTGAAGTCTCCAATCTCAGCATCTGTACTGATAAAAAGGGCCGTTCTTCGGATCAAAATCATGAGAGGATCAAAGAAGACAGCATCCGCAGGAGTCCATACTTCTAAAAAGAAGAAGAAGAAGGTCCCCATGTGACATCTGTTTCAACGTCCGATAAGTTTGTGCAGTGTTATTGCAATATCAGGATAGTGTTAGAGTATTACGTTGTTACCGCGAATAGGTTCGAAATACTATTCATATCAGTGCTAAAGTAAAGGTGACTGCTATTTTAATGTAGTAAAGGTCGAATTCTGGTTGTACAGCTTAATACGAAATCTTATGAATAATTATTAGTTGATCGGGTATCGCTCCTTCAAAAGAACGGCATAACTCATAAAAGCCTATTCTTCAGAGGCAATTCGTAATGGTTGAAATCTTTCAATTCAGGAACCACATATGTGATAATTCATTTCCAATATTTTTTAGGTCATATTTGGGGTTTTTTCATGTTTGAATCTGTAGTATTATAGCAATAATGGCATAAGTTATTCTTTCAATTGTTAATAATTATTATTATCTTATTTCTATATTAGTTCTATTTGTATTTATCTGGGTTTTTCATTATTGTTATTGGAGATATAATAGCTTAAATATTAATACCAGTATTGCTATTCTAAAGGGATTTGTCCCAGAATAAATAAATACTTTATTATTATTATTATTCGCATATTCCCGGATATTCATAATAATAATATTGGTTAGGGATGGTGAAAAGTAATTATTTTATTATTATTTTGTTGAATATCAATTGATAATTATATTAGATATTTCATTAATAAAGATTTAAAAATAGGTATCTGTTCCGCAGGTTGCCGCTTTGAGTCCAGTTACAAGTCATATTTTGAGTTGTTTCATCTTTGAATCTGAAGCTTTATAGCAATAATGACATAAGTTAAAATAAAAAAAAGTTTCAAACGATTAAAAAATTTATATTGGATAATCAAAGAACTTCACTATCATCATTACAATAGGAATGCTTTGCTTTACAAATGTTCAAACTGTTATTTCTTTACTTCACATGGAATTTTTAAATACGTCTATTAAAAAATTAATTTTTTTGAGTTACGACATTACTCTTCTGAAGAGCAATTTATTTCTCACAGTTTTTTTAGGGGATGTAAAGTACATAAAAGTAGTTATTTTAAATAGATGTCTTTATGTCTTAACATCATTTTTCGAATATAGCAATAAAATTCAGATCTTTGACTTATTATTTATCTCTGTGTAACATAATATAGTTCAAGAACAACAGTGGCTGGGAATACGACAATTTACCAAGTGGAGAAGCAATGTAACATAATACATTATCTACTACGTTTCATCCAGTCATTTGCATAATTAGTGATACCTATATTGAATTAGGAACTACTAATTATTACTTAACCTAATTAGAATTAGCTATTATTTAATGGATTAATGTATTGAGACATACGACGCAATTATGAGAAATTAAATAACGATAAAAAATGTATTACATAATAATGCGATACAATATACATATTTACATAAATTAATGAATGTGCTATGTTAATAAGATATTTATAAAATTGTCGATTCTATCACAAACAATACAAAAAAAAAAAAAAATGTACTACACAGGATACAGATCACGCTCAATCGCCAGATGTCCCCCTTCTTTTGGGTACCCATTTAAGAGGATGGGTGAGCCCCAAGAGGATTCTAAATCCTATATGATCCATCTCCGGCTGCTAACAGACTAAATAAAAGTCACGCGAACAGCGGGATTTAAATCAGGATTTTCGGCATGGCAGTTCAGTGCTCTACCACTGAGCTACTCCGCTCCCTTGCACAGTATAATGAATAATTAGTGAATTTTGTTAAAAGTGATTCCAAATGAATTGGTATGTACCAGAATATCGTAAGGCTCTTTGTAGTTCTCAGAGAGCAGAATTCTGTGGTAGAGCGCTGAGTCGCCATGCTGAAGGTCCTGCGTTTAAACCCCACTGCTGGCAACTTTACTTTTATTTAATCCGTTACCGGTCGGAGATGGATCAAATGGGATTTGTGATCCTCCTGGGGATCACCTAATCTTAATAACGTGGGAGCCCAAAGTAAGAGGGAGGACCTGACGGTTGAGTGTGATCTGAGAAATCACATTCCTGCACAATAGTTGTCCATAAAATAGTACAGTCTCTACCGTGTACCGAACCCGAGACTCATAGTAGTACAGGTTTTTCGTTTGATCCGAGTCAATAAAAATTTAAGATAAAGAGCCTTCAGATTCTGTTTTAGGAAAGGAAGTATCGACCGCTGTGAAAGATTGTAAGTTGGATGCCTGCCCTATATCCGGTGGATGTAAGCCCACCACGGAACTGGATCCAATAGTGGACAGGTCAGAAGGGTGGGAAGTCGTCACCGAAGCGTCGCTAAAATGATTGAATCGGACGGAATTCTTGTGAAGCGAGCCGGAGTCTGCTTCGAAGAGTATCTCGTTGATGGCCCGCTCAGCCAACCTCTTCTGCACAGGCACCAGCGCCTTCAACTTCAAAGCCCATAGCTTAGCGAGCGCTTGGAACTCGTCGTTCGTCTCATCGGTCTGTTTACAGCAGGAATATAATAGTTCGCAAGCCAGTTTCAGTAAATCTCTTTCAATTGGATCTGAAGGCTTTAGCTTTTTGAGAGAAGGTTCGGTGGCAGTAGGTGAAGAAAGAGATGTCGGACAATCTCCTGTTGGAAGTCTATTTCTGTTTTGTTCTTCGCTCTCTTCCTGCAACAAAAAAAAGTTTTTTCATTAATTTATTTATTTAATGAAATTTACAACTAAAGTATATTTTTCAAATAATATATTTTAATTAGTCAAAATACACATTCCATATTTTGATTATCTAAAATATACGATGAAATTTCTATAATGTACGACGCAAACTATCGTTATTCTACAGCATATTCGTTATTTTGCAGTGGATGTTGTCATAACTCATAACCAACTTTAAAACACCTTGGGGTTAAAAAAAAAAAATTCAACACCAAACATACGAAAATGGTATGTTGAATACTTTGTCATTTGATTTTATTAGTATTCGAACCTGATCAAACACGTGAATTTGGTATTCGAGACTTTTAAACTCCCATTTAAAAAAAAAATCTTCACAATAATGAATGGAGAAATAAGGATTTTTTAAAAATCTAAATGGAATTAAGACATCAGCAACCCTTTAACAGGGCTATTCCTCCACTTCACGAATAAGGGGGAGTGAGTGAATTCAGATTCAAGAATTTGCTATAACATTCATGAATACTAGATCTACTAAACCTACTAGTCATAGATCGAAAACGAAAGATGAGGTTTTGTCTTATTCGATACTTTGCATTTGTATCGACGACCCTCTCAGTAATATTATTCATAAAACTCACTATTTAACTGCTCATGAAAATATATCAATTATAAATAAATAATTAAGTATTTCTGTGCGTACTTACTATTATTGTTACTTCTTCGATTTCATGCGGTACCTCAATGTCCACATTCCCAATCGGTTCAGAACTGTTTCCTTCCCGCTTCCTTTCATACTTCTCAACGCAGGCAAATATTTCGGATTTGGCTGACATCAATAAGTGCGGCGGTAACGATTTCAAACTAGAAGACAGAGAAAACAAAAATGCGTCGACCGGATGCTCAATTTTGACCATTGGTTGGTCCGCCGATCCCTCAGCCGACTTCTTTCCCAATAAATATTTCATGAGCACGGAAGAAGCCGATTCGCCTACCATGGTTCTCTTGCTGTCAGTCCCGAATTGAGCAGGAGGAGTAGAGATGTTGTTATCTTCGTGCGATGCTTCTTCCTCATCGATGTCTTCGGGTTGAGATTGCGACTCGCACTCTTCATCTTTAGACAATTTAAATTTAGAGGTTGACATATTCAGTAAACTTTGGTTCCCAGTGAGTTCTTTCTCCTTCATGTGCTTCTTCAGAAAACTCAATTGCCGTGCATATCTATAGGGTTTTAAACTCTTATGCGCCGATTTCTTCAACGATTTCTTGTAATTATCTCTCATGTTGTTCCATCTCTGTTTACATCTTTCTCCTATACAAAAACAAAGTGCCTGTTTATGGTATGGGTTGTAAATAAACTGCGCAAAAATGAATATGGAATACACCACAAATATATTCCAGACACGTGTGCGGTATATAAATTAGTGGTTTATGAATATACCACTAATTTTGTTGCATTTTCTTTGCCTAGCATTTTAATATTATTTGTATTATAAAAAACACTAATATTTATTAGAAATTACAATAAATTAAAGTACATTAAATATTGTAAAATGTAAAAATTTCCGTAATAATATTAATGCTAAGTAAAGTATATACTACAAAATTAACAATATCCCTATTCATTTTTGCGCAGTGTATAAATGAGAGTCATTTTTTTATTTTCTATAAATATTGTTTATGGTATAGCCTAAATGATGCGCTTTTAGGCGGTAGCAGTAGACATCAGTGCGACCGGAAAATTTATTTATAGCCCAATACCAAACAGAGTAATATTGTGACGAGGTTTTTGTAGGGTTTAGGTACAAAGGTCCAGGATCCAATAGAAATCAAGTTTTTTCTAGCTTGGATTATTACTTCATCTAAGTGGCCAACCGTTGAGCTGCAAGAACTAAATTGGTGACTTAATAGAAATTTTGGCTACTTTCTTGCCAAGAAAAAGAAGGAATAATACTAATGAAAGATATCCATCCATAAAGCACATAGCACAAGAAATGCATTTTCAAAAACCATTAGATCTACCACGATAGGAAGCAGCAAGAGATAAGGGATATGAAAAGGTCATTACGATTGTAAATTTAAATTTTGGGTCTTTGTTAAGTTTTTGCTGGAATTGTGGTATTATTAAAATAGTGATCGGGCTGGGAATTAACTAGGTTTTTAGGCGAAACTTTTATGTTGACGCGTACGGTGTCAGGTACTCGTTAAGCATCCCTATCCTGATTGGGCAGAGGTTGTTGGATCGGCATCGAGCATCGGGTGCGCTTTATTATTATTATAGTGATAGCGGGTAAAAAAGTCTTTATCCCATTATTATTATTTTAAGAATAGCGTGAAATACCAGGCAGGCGGTGCAGTAAATTAATACACAAAATAAGAATGATTAATATTATTGTCCCTAGGTTTCGACCTAAGATTTAGACCATCTTCAGGGCAATTATTTTCCACTTGAATATTGTTACTTTAACGTCACTTTATTCCGATATGACTAATCAAACAATGCTAGAGTGGAGTCCTTAATGTTATATATCCAGGTGTAACTCCAGCGTACAAGCTCGAGACCCTCATTTTATGTACTTCCTCTAAGAATGGCATTATCAATAATTTTGTACTCTCTTTGTAAAAAATCCTAGAGTCATTTGCTCAGCTACGAATCCACGACCTTTAGAAGATTCGTTATATGACTGGTTACGTCGATGGCATTAAAAAAAATAAAAATAAAGGAATAATATTAAACTTACCACCAGTGTTCATTTTTTCTCCGATCTCTTTCCAAGCGGCAATCTTCTTTCCGTAATCCATGTAATGACAGTGGGACGAATCATAAATTATTGGACGATTTTTAACTAATTCAATTAGCAGTATGTCGTTCATCATACAGATCCAAACCGACTACGTAATAAATAAAAAAAATTAAAAAAAAACGAAAGGTAATCTTTTGATTAGCTGCCGGCTCCGACGTCGGAGGAGAACTGAACGTCGGTTGGTCACTAGAGTCTAGGGACATTCGGAGCATGAAGCAAAGCTCGGCCGAGATCGGCTCCCTTCGGAGCCCTGGGCGGGCTCCCAATCCGCTATCTGGTCGCAAGTGTCTGTTAATAACTTTCTGTTTTCTATCTTTTAAGATATTACTCTTATATTAATATAACCTTAATAGAAAATTAAATAATTAATAATTCATGGGTTTAAGTATATAATTTGCTGTACCAAATCAAAAAAAATAAACATAAATACTTCCTAGGGATTATTCATCTGGTATTCTAGAACATATTTTAACAAAATATCATCTATTTTGGCTTGACTCTCTAAAATCTCATTTTTCTTAGGGTACCCAAGGATCGACTTCATTAATAACAAAGGTGTGATATATAAGTACTTCCGGTCCTTATATATCTCCTTATTAATGGAGGAATTAATGATAAAATGGAATTACTTTTTTTAATAATTACTTAAATTGAAATATATTATTGATTAAATAATTGAACTAAATCGAACGTAGCTTCCTATGTCACGAGGTTGAGTCTCAAAAAAAGAAATTTACTAATTTTTAAAAATTGTTGAATCATTTGAACCATTATAAAATACAATCGAATCGTCTGTAACATGTATTCTTCGCATGTAAATATTAAAAGATATGATAAAAGAACAGATGTTATTTAAAATTAATTAATCAACCATAATTGTCTTCATGGTTGGTCAAATTGGGTTTTGTAAATAAATGAAGTAATAATGCTTCATCACACAATTTGAAAAATCTTTTATAAAAGTTTGAATATAAAAACTATTTTATAAAAGTTTATCTGGATATATTAATTGATACAAAATAAATTAATCATCTCAAGCCATAATAAATTGTATATTGATGAGAAATATGTAAAAAAATCTTATAAAAATAATAAAATGTATATAAACAATAAACTGGAGAATTTTATGAAAAATATTTATAACACTTATTTGTATTGTACAAAAAAAGCATATATTTTCGGGACATAGATACACCAAAATATTTCAAGAGACTTTAATAAAAATAATGATACCGATTCCGAAGTAAATTTGCTTTCCCGAACATTTAGGAAAAAGTTTTATTAATTTTTCAGGAAATGAGTTACTTCGTTTTCCCTCTATAATCTTCATATTATTTATTTTAATATCCATAATTGTTTTCTTTTCTAATATGTTTGTATCCTGAAGAAAACCTGCAATGTGGGACGAAACGTTGGTTTCTAACAATTAGTTTATGACTATTTAAGGAAGTATGTATATAAATAATAAATGAATGAATTTCCTATTTTAAAAAATTCCTGTTATACTGTTCCTGTTTTGCAGGGAGGTGATTTGTTCGAGATCACACTGAAAAGCCAGGTTTCCCCGAGTAAAAGCCAGGTACCCCTTTATAGAGGCTGGATGAGCCCTTGGAGGATCTATGGATTTCCTGTAAATTTTACTTGTAAGATGTATTCGATTCCAAAATATCAACTGAAGTAATGAGACATAAAGAGAAAAAGTTATTTCCGTTCCGTTTTGATCATTATTTTTCAGCGCGAAATAGGAAGACATACAACATAACCAATCTTAAAGATAATTAAATCAGTGGAATCCAAAGACCTACTTCCTAAGTCCAAATGGTCCAATGTTTTATTAAAAATTAATTCGGTTCTTAGAGCGTTTGTCTCGTAAATGTTTAAATAGCCTACAGCAGAGAGCAGTACTCTTAAATTTAGATTTATATTGATTCCAATCTACTTGATATTTCGATATTACAAATCTACTTGATATATCGATGTGTACGAGGTCTATTATAAATTCCTCAAATTCCTCAAATTCCTTCATACTGGAGGAATCGCAAATTTTTTCGACTGATCATTTAAGATAATTACCACGCCATGCGTGGTAGGTAACATGCGTGGTAGGTAACATGCCAGATCGCAATAAAAGGTGCTCACACAAATATTCCCTTCCTCTTCAGTGAGAATATAATTTATATTCTATTTATATTCATTTATTATACTCTATATCTATAAGGGTACATCTATATAATCCATCTTAAATTAACATCTTAAATAATCATTTTATGTCATGTTATTATTCATCATTCTTCATTAATTCCTGATTATTTTTGCACCAACTCTAGTAGTAATGGACTTAACTGCTACTTTTCAGTAACAGCTCCAACGGTTTGTTACCTGTGATTTCTTAACTGCTAATAACTGTGATTCGTGAATCTGTCGAAATCGTACCAAGAGTGATTGCGTCGGCGTACTTAATTCCACATTTTGAATATAATGATCACAGATTTCGCATTATGAGGATAGTAATTACTTTGACACTTGTATAATTCACAATTATCCTATTAATATACATAAAGATGGAATTATTTTCAACATCGTATATAACGTAAATTTTGCTCTTATGGTATAAGTTTTTACAAGATGATGAAGAGAGGCATCATAAACTTTTATGAGTAAAAGATAAAAGAAAAACTAAATCATCCAATAAATATTCTTATTATTCGAATAAACCCACTAATCACCAGTCACCGTTCGCCGACGATCAGTTCCCATATGCGAAGAACAGTTTGGAACTGTTACTGATGAATCAGGTAAACAGATCAACCTGTGACTTTTGGGTATCAGTGAAAAAGTAACAGTTCGTGATTTCTGGCCCATCACTAAACTCTTGTTTGCTTTATTCTTATTATGTTTGTTATTCCATACTTTTTTTTTGGATAATCCATTATATCTTTATGCCTTGTTATTATTTACCATCTATTTAAAAAACTTTTATTCCTCATAAAATTTGTTCAGTTAATTTTTAAGAATTCATATTAGTTATTCTGAATTAAAATCCTTATAACTCGATATAATTTCTATATACAAATTCAATCTACTATAATTATTTTGTTTGTTCTATAATTTTAACTATATTTTTTATTTATTTTCTATTATTTATTTCTATTTTTTAATTGGACCAATTTTCATTTTATTATTATATCTACTATAATTCTGTTTTATAATTAACTATAATTTTTCTTTTAATTAACTATTATTTTTAATCTTCTTCTTTAATTAATTTTTAATCTTTTTCTACTATAATTCTGTCCTAATTCTTAATTTTTCATTTGTTACATTTGTTGGCCACTTTATTGGATAATTTTTCATTTTTTACTTTGCTCTAATTTTTAATTATTAATTTGTTACTTTGTTGGATTTAAACAGTTTCTCTTTGTTAACATATAGTTACTTCTTTGTTATATAATTCAATCCCCTCTGGCTTTTATTTTTACCATTTACTACACATAGCATTATTCTGTCAATATAAGTACTACATACAGTGTTATTCTGTGCCATGTATGTATTATTTTAATTTATTTGTATATTGTATATTTAGCCCTGAAGAAGACCTGCAATGTGGGTCGAAACGTTGGTTTCCAAATAAACAGTTCTCCCTAAATAAGAGATTTTTTTACCTATACTAGGACCATTTTCTTCCTCATACACCTAATAGTACATTGACCAAGAAACAGCAGAGGAAAGAAAGGAGGCAACAAAACACGACGATGGAGAGCAAACAAATAGGGAGGTAAATATAGAGGGAGGTCAAGGCCAGCTATGGCTCATGCGCTCTCGTCGCCATCTTTTATTCATCAATTCTCCCCTCCCCCCCCCCCATCACCACCCCCTCTCCTTCAACAAAACACGTTCTTATGTATGTTTGTAAACATGACGAATTGCTCGTTTTGAGGAATGTATATTAGACAGCCTACATAATTTGTAATGACGATATATTAAGTAAATTAGAATCATTTTATGTGTAAAGGAGATAGTTGGGGGGTGCAGTCAATAAGTACACAGAATAAGTGATGAACTTATATTATGTGCCGACGTTTCGACCTACATTGCAGGTCATCTTCAGGGCCTAGTGTAATGATCAGTCTAGTGTCAACCCCCTCCGTTCAAATTAGCCCAGCACCATCCGATTAGCCATAGCAGCATAAAGTGACGTTAAATGAACAAACAAACAGCAATAAATAGTTACAAACGGGCCTAAGAATAAAATATTCCAACCAACAATATGATTCTGGTTTACTACATAATCTCATTAAGTAAAAAAAATATTTACGTAAAACTATAAAACTACATTAGCCCCTATTTTTGCCAATATATCGTCGATACAAATGCAGAGTATCGATATTGAAAAACACCGCTCTTCAGTCGAATGAAAAAACTGATTAAAGGTACATTCGAAACACGTGCATATCGTCAAACGTATTACAGCATAAATATGTAAATGTAATATATGTTGTTTAGTTCTGTAATTGATATTTAGGAAGTCTAATTTTTTCTATATATAAACCCGGGTCAGTCTATTTGTTCACTGACTACTAAATTAGTCATTTGTTAACCGCTAAAAAAAAAACAATTGTCATATGTTGTGAATTGCAAGAATTGAATTTTGTTTCCAGTTCGTTAGTTATCCCGCTTGTCCTATACCCCTTTATCTTCTTCTTATATCTTTTCTTATATCTCCGAATTGAGAGGACCGGCATTGACGTACGCTACGGTGAGCTCACCTACGAGACGTCAATGAAGAGAGGAAGACAAGTTTTTCGGTAAGTTTATTTTCTTTGATTTTATTTCCTTTCTTCATTGTCAAATTGTCCGAGGACGACTTATCGAGTAGTACCGTATCAGTTTAATATTGTTATTCATTAGAAAATTTAATTTCATTTTTTTTTAGTTTTCAATTTTGTTTTATCATAATTTTTCCTAATTTTTTTTCCATTATTATTTTTCAATCGCGTTATACAAAATTTATGGTCCTCCGGGGCCGGATTAATTAATTAAGAAAATTAGTTAATTATTTTCTCAATTCGGAATTTAACCAAAATAAAATTTTATTTACTATTTCTTTGATATCTCGCATAGCAACCACGAGGTCGTTTGCTTTCGTCTAATCTAACCTCACCTCACGCTGCTTCGTTTAGTTTCGGGAAGAAGCGAACTGCAATTTTTATATAAATTTGTAACAATTTAGCAAACTAATTTTTTTTTCTCCATAAAATAGTACACTTAGCAGTTGAGATTTGAATTTAATTAAAGTTAAACGTTGTTTTTTCTGAATATTTTCAGTACAATCACATTTTTATTTTGAATTTTCAAGATGGCGGATGATAAAATTAAGTTATTAATTAAGAAGAGGGAAAAATATTTTCATAAAATTCAAACTGTTTATGACTTATCCAAAAATCTTACAAAGGAAAACTTTTCCATTTTTTTATCCCGAATGGAACAAATTGACATGGATTACAAATCGTTCGATGAAATCCAGGATCAAATTATGGAAATCGCTTCTAAAACGGAATCTCCCGAAAATTTCGACACGGCCGCTAGGTCTCAAGCCTGCGACGAGCTATACTATTCAGCAAAAGCATTAGCCTCGCAATATGCTGAGCCAGCTACTAGTACTAGCCTGTCTACGAAAAATGAGAGACCAGATATAGGGCCTGCGAAAATACCAAAAATCAATTTACAAATATTTTCTGGCGATCTTCAAGAGTGGCCCAATTTTTACTGTCTGTTTCGGTCCCTTATCCATGAAAATCGACAAATAGCCTCATCTGAAAAATGTTACTATTTACGCTCATTTTTGAGAGGTCCACCTTTGAAATTAATCGAATCGATTCATTTGTCCGATGATAACTATCAGATTGCATTCGATACGTTAGTTGATCGGTACCAAAACAACCGGTTATTGGCAAATTTTTACTTGGAAAAAATTACGAATTTTAAACCGCTTTCCCAAGAAAATCTTCAAAATTTGCAAAGGTTATCTGACGTTTACCTAACAAATGTTGCTGCACTCAAGGCATTGAATCTACCAGACTTATCTGATACACTCCTGCTTCATTTTGGTCTTCGTTGCTTGGATACGGAAAGCATAAAATTATTCGAAGCCAAGTATTCAGGGGTTCAGTATCCAACGTACAAACAATTCTCAGAATTTCTAACCAAGCGTTGCAAAATTCTCGAACTAAGTTCTCCTGGTAGAACCGAGTCTAATCCTAACCAACGGGCAAATTTCCCACGAAAAGCCGCTCTGATCACGACTAACCCGCATCACAGCCGAACTTCTTCACCGCCATATAAATCTGCTTCCACCGAATGTTCCACTGCTCATATTGTATGCCCGCTTTGTTCAGCTTCACATAAGCTACCTCAATGTGAAACATTTTTGAAGCAAAATGTAGATGCCCGCTGGGAGACTGTAAAAACCTTGAGAAAATGTTTTAATTGCCTGGGAAACCACATGTTGTCAAAATGTAACTCCAAAGGTAAATGCATCTCTTGTGGCTCCTCGAAACATCATTCACGTTTACACCGCTCTACTTTCACAGCCCCACCTAGGGAATCACTTGAAAATCCGCCTCCTGCACAAGCACTATCCTGCAGTGCCCGTACTTTCCCATCCAGTACTGCGTACTCCACAGTATTGCTAGGCACAGCAGAGGCTTTTCTTACAGCTTCGGATGGTAGGAAGGTTCCTATACGCCTTGTTGTGGATCCTGGCTCTCAGGTGTCTTGCATAACCAGGGAAATGGCCCAACGGTTAAATTTAAAGCTTCGTAATTGCCCACTGAACATCACAGGCATTGGTAACCATGCTACGACTAGCAAGACGAAAATGGTTTCTTGCACGTTAACCCCTAAACACCGTAGAGCCAAATCTATTTCCGCAGAAGCTGTGGTGCTCCATGACATTTGTGCAGACTTGCCGGTTACGTCGCTCTCAAATGAACTCAAAAATCGCTTTTCCTCCATTTTATTGGCCGACCCGGCATTCCACGTAAAAGGGAAAATAGATTTTCTTCTGGTCGCGGATCTCTATCCCGAAATCCTTTCCGGCGACAATAATTCCATCATCAGAGGTAACCCGTCAGCTGTGAAAACTTCCTTCGGGTGGATTTTATTGGGGAAAATTACCGAACCAGCAGAAAATAGGATCGTATCGCTTTTTGGTTGCACCTCACCACTTGACATTGCTCTTCAACGTTTCTGGAAGACTGAAGAGGTCGCACCTGTAGCACCGCAGAACCCTGAGCTAAATTTGATGAACACTTACCGCAGAATAACCTCTGACCAATATATAGTTTCTCTTCCTTTTAAAAACATCAAGGTTCCAAGGCTAGGAAATAACCGCGATACCGCTCATAAAGTACTCCTGAACATGGAGAGCAGGCTCAAGTGTAAAATTTTAGAACCTCAATATAATGCCTTCCTCCAGCAGTATTTGGACACCTCACACATGAAATTAGCTTGCCAACCCTCATCATTTGCCATATCACATCATGCTGTGACAAAAGGTACCAGCTCTACAACGAAACTCCTCTTAGTTTTCGACACTTCGGCCAAGGATTCGCTTGGATTATCATTGAATGACCGCTTATACACCGGGCCGAGGCTCCAGCGGGATTTGAAGAATATAAAACTTAAGGCTAAATGTAGAGTCGTTTCCCTTGAACCAAGCCTTACTATTCCCAGATTGAAATTCTGTACAAGTTTGCTGTTAGCTCGCCTTACTGAATCCCTCGAAGAGTTCCGAACCGCCATTACCATCACTGCGACGCATTTATTTACGGACTCCACGGTCGTTTTCTGCTGGATCCACACTCCGTCACACCGATTGAAAACATTCATCGCCAATATGGGAACCGCCATTGTAGAGATCACCCCATCTGACCTGTGGGGCCACTGTTCCAGTCAAGATAACCCATCTTATTGTGGATCCCGAGGTCTGATGCCTCGCATGCTGATGCAGTTTTCTCAATGGTGGAAAGGACCACCATTTTTGCAACTATCTCAAAACAGATGGCCAGATTCTGGCTTTGATCAGCTAGAAGGAATCCCTGAAATCAAATATGAAACTACTGTGATGTTAGCCACCGCCGAACCGAACGAGCTTGTTACCTCTAACAGATCTTTTTCATCGCTCCAACGCTTCAAAAACGTATTCGCGTATATTCTTCGCTTTGTTAACAATTGTAGCACCGCAAAACCTCATCGTAAAACCGGTGTACTGTCTGGTTCAGAACTCCGAGACAGCATGAATTTATGTGTCCGCCTATCCCAGGAACAATACTTCCATACTGATCTTAAGACGTCCTCTGAAAAAATGTCTCAAGCTATTAAGCCGTTATCACCTTTTATTGACAAGCTGGGTTTTCTCAGGGTGGGCGGCAGGCTTAGGCATTCAGATCTAACGTATGATTCCAAGCACCCCCTCATTTTGCATAAGAAATCGCATTTAGCAACCCTCATATGTGACTGGTATCATCAAACCACAATCCACGGTGACCCACGCGTTATGCAGGCGTTCATTCAACGAAAATTTTGGATACCAGGACTTCGTCAGCTAATCAGGATGCGCATATTTAGGTGCCTGCCATGATACAAACTCAAGGCCAAGGCAAACCAACCTGTAATGGCAGATTTACCACCTTCCAGATTTTGCCAGGTCCGCGCTTTCACCAATATTGGGATTGATTTTGCTGGTCCTTTCCAGATTAAGGAAAGTAACCGCCGGAAGGCTGTCATTTCTGATTACATTTGTCTCATCGTCTGTATGGCCACTAAGGCGATCCATTTGGAAGTGGTCTCCGATCTTACCACCAGTGCATTCCTTGCTGCGTTGGATCGCTTTATCGCCCGTCGTGGATTATTTTCGAATATCTACAGTGACTGCGGTACAAACTTTCTCGGGGCGTCCCGCGCACTAAAGGAAGTTCATCAATTTCTTCTGAGACACGCTGAAGACATACACGATAATTTAGCCAAACGTGAGATTATTTGGCATTTCAATCCGCCCGCGGCTCCAAATTTTGGTGGTATTTGGGAAGCTGGTGTTAAATCCGTGAAGCGCCACCTAGTTCGCGTTATGGAAAGTCGGATACTCACCTTTGAAGAATTCACCACGCTGACCACCCGCATCGAAGCCGTTCTTAATAGCCGTCCGCTTTGCACCATTTCGTCCGACCCCAACGACGATGTCGACTATTTGAGCCCTGGGCACTTCCTCATTGGAGGACCACTATTGGCTGCGCCGGAAGAGGACTTGACAGACACCAATCTACACCGCTTATCCCGCTGGCAAGTTCTCCAACAATCGCTCCAGAGCTTCTGGAAGAGATGGAGTCATGAGTACCTCCAGACTATGTTCGGACGACCTAAATGGACCCATAATTCCCCGAATCCTGTCATAGGCGATGTGGTTATGATTGTTGGTCAGAACACTAAACCTTTGCAATGGCCCCTGGGAAGGATTGAAAGACTTCTACCTGGTCGTGATGGAGTAGTACGGGTGGTGCAACTACGAACCACCTCCGGTTCTATTATACGGCCTACCAATAAATTGGTACCCCTTCCAATAAATTAAACTTTACTTTACTTTTCATATATTTATTTTTTATTTTTTTCCTTTTGTACATATTTTCCATTGCAAGTTCGCTTCTTCTGTTCTAAAGTTTCATGTTACCTAATTACAAAATTGCTATCAATTTTGGGTGGGCGGTATGTTTAGTTCTGTAATTGATATTTAGGAAGTCTAATTTTTTCTATATATAAACCCGGGTCAGTCTATTTGTTCACTGCCTACTAAATTAGTCATTTGTTAACCGCTAAAAAAAAAAAAATTGTCATATGTTGTGAATTGCAAGAATTGAATTTTGTTTCCAGTTCGTTAGTTATCCCGCTTGTCCTATACCCCTTTATCTTCTTCTTATATCTTTTCTTATATCTCCGAATTGAGAGGACCGGCATTGACGTACGCTACGGTGAGCTCACCTACGAGACGTCAATGAAGAGAGGAAGACAAGTTTTTCGGTAAGTTTATTTTCTTTGATTTTATTTCCTTTCTTCATTGTCAAATTGTCCGAGGACGACTTATCGAGTAGTACCGTATCAGTTTAATATTGTTATTCATTAGAAAATTTAATTTCATTTTTTTTTAATTTTCAATTTTGTTTTATCATAATTTTTCCTAATTTTTTTTCCATTATTATTTTTCAATCGCGTTATACATATGTATATACCCGTATATGTCAATTTCCGTTGAAGCCGTCTATTTAAGTCATCGGAGCATCGAAAAGGGCGATCTAATAAATAATAGTTTATTTCTGAACTGTTGTATATGTTTTTTGGGGCGCTGAGTGAATATAATTCAATATTCAATATTTGGCGGACGTACTGGATCAAGTTAAAACCTGTCAGAGGAACAAACGTATCTGGGAATTTGTATAATTTCTTTTTTAAATTATCGCATCAATTAAAAAAAAACTGTTGCTGTAAAAAAAAACATCCACCAGTCGCCTTCATAACAATAATTTTTGAGATAGAGTATATCGGTAAAAAAAAAAAGTTTCAACTACATCCGATGAATACAGAATAAAAACTGTTTAGAATTGTTTACGATGTTGGTAAACTATCAGTCTGATACCGGTTTTATTATCGTTTTTTTTGCGTTACTGTGGCAATATTTATCTTAGATACTAAAGGCGTGTGATGTAATCCGTCTGTTTGACCTTCTGAAAGAACATTAGCAATAGGTTTTTATTTACAATGTTAAAAGATGTTATTTGCAATAGGTTGTTTGCTCCTAAAAAAAATGTAGCAAAATAATGCATTTTTAATTGATTTACATCACTAAGGTAATAAGAATATTAAAAATCAATAATATTAAGATATTCAAATAAATTATGAATGCTATTAAGCCAAAGGTTTAACATCATTTTATAAAATTAGGTTATCAAATTAATATAATTTTGTTAACTATATGTTCCAACTCAAAATTTGCAAAATGAACCACTTTTAATTGCTTTGCCTCACTCAGTAATAATATTATAGAAGTTAATTTTATCTTTTATTTTAAGTAAGAGAAATCTGTAATATTCTCAGAATAAAACGAAGGAAAAATAGTTTCTATTCACAGATTACACTGTCCAAGAAACAGTACAATCTGTACCAGAGACCTTACAATATTACACGGTTTGTAGTGGTATAGTTTTTTGTTTTGTTTTTTAGGGGGGTAGTCGAATTTCTAACAGCAGTGTGTTATTAATTTCTGGACCCGCAGGTATATGACCCAGAATGGCAGATTATTATTTAATTTGATATGGGACCTGGATAGACAATAAGAGATCGGAAGACACTTCTGGACATACAGCTGTAAAGTTGGTTGTCAATGTGGAGAATAAACCTGACGTCTAAACGATATATCGCCAAAAAAGCCTCCTTGT
Organism: Arma custos; assembly: GCA_037127475.1. NCBI lineage: Eukaryota > Metazoa > Arthropoda > Insecta > Hemiptera > Pentatomidae > Arma > Arma custos. The sequence continues at coordinate 67,470,162 of CM073764.1, read as the reverse complement.
ATAACCGTTCGCTTAGTAACAATAAGCCATTAACGAATAACTAGATCCGAAACCCTTTATGGTATACAGTAGCGCAATTATACAGCTATGTCGAAATTGGTACTTATCCATTAAACAAATAAATATTCAACTTCAAAATTTTAATAAAATATATATTGTCACAATATCATATTTCTCAAGTGTTGATGCTTGTTTATAACGGAGATGTTTTGATCATTCATCATGATGTTTTGGTTCTGTTTAGTAACCAAACAACAGTTCTTATCGTTACGCAAATAATAATAATAGCGATAAAACAATAGTTAACATTGCGAATGAAATAACATAGAATAAGGCGCATAAAGACACATCTAGATCGATAAGGAATGTGTTACGCCGTCAAATATATGCGATAGCAGTTATAATGTTGAATAACAGTGGAAACAGAATCTTACTGTATTTTTATACAATAAAAGTGAAGGATTTTTGTATTTATTATTTTATAAATATTTTTTTGTTTTATCTTGGTATAAAAAAAAATTAAGATAAGTATGTAATTAAGATAAGCTATGTGCTATCTGATCTGCACATATCTGCATTAATCATATTTATTTGTCATTAATCAATAACAAAATAAATTGATACACAACAATCGGTCCTGAACACAACTTCTACATCGTTTTCAATACTATCATCAGGAAAATAATCATCCCATTTTAAAAAAATATAATTTAAAACTTTCAAAATAATATTTCGTAGTAGGGCAGTATGGGGGTAACATAACAATGTTGGATTCTTTTTAGGCTTGAGAAGAATCCAAAAACATTCTCAAACTGATGAAAAATTGGTTATTTTTCTAAACAAAGCGTACCATTTCATCCATGAAAGCGAAGCTTTAAAAAGAAAAAGTTGGATTCATCCAATTAAAAACGAGTTATTCTGAAGATGCTTTCAACGTAAAAAAATGATTCAAACTGACAAATAACAGCCTGGTCAGGGTGTCATCTCAATTTACACTTCGGTTTGATTAAATCTAAATTAATTTATGGATATTTTAACGAGATATTAAATAAATAAAACTAAAATAAATGAATGAAATACAATAAACTGGCTCCACTATACATGCATGATTCAAGAACACAAAAGAGAGCTCACTACTTTCGGAAATACTATAACAACATCGATTTAGTTAAATAATGATTATAAATGATTAATTATAACATATATTTGTTTGCCAGCATGGAAAAAAGTAAAAATAGATAGTTTAAAATAAATTAAATAAGAAAACAGGCAGCACTGCATCTGCAAATGACCTATATTTGTTACTTCTAGGTCTATTTATGATCATGGGGTATTTTTTACAGAAATAAACCTTGCTAAGTGATACTTGGGATTTTGGTGACCATGAGGTGACATGATTTTAAAAGATGGAATGTTGCAATACGTGACATTGACATGATAAAAGAGGAATCTGAGAGGGCAGAAGCCTGTGCAACACCTGGTTCAATTTGAAGTATTTGAGCTACCGTAAGAAATACCCAACTCCTGATATAAAAAGGTAAAAGAGAAAGTAGGCCTTAGAATGAAAAAAAATAGATCAAATCTGAGATATAGATCAAAACTGCATTCAGTGTTTCTAGCAGTTGGTTAAGCGTTTTAGCTTTAAGACGCCAGAAAACAATCACAGAATCATTAATTTGAATAAAATAAAAATAAAATGAATTACACTTACTTACTTATTCAGCGGTACAGCCCATTATAAAACTTAGGTTCCTTCAACATCTGTCATCTGCAATTCCGATCCATCGCCTTCCTCATCCATTAACTAATTTTGAAGTATACTCTCTTTTCATTATTACACACACACACACACACACATATATATAAATACACACAAATATATATATATATATATATATATATATATATATATATATATATATAATAATAATAATAATAATAATAATGTCTTTATTTATTCTGGGACGAGTCCCTATAGAATAACAATACAGGCATTGTAAGCTATTAAATCTTAGAGTGTTAAATAATTACTTTTAATTAATTATTACAATTAATTTAATTAGTGAGAACGAATAAAAAAAATGAACAAATAAAAAATGTGAATTACCTACAATAACAGTATTTCAAAAACATATTAGAAGAAAAGAAAGAAAAAAAATTAAAATAAGTTTACAATAATTATATAAGAGAAACAAATTTATGGTCACATATATCAAATTTATGCCAAGAAAAAAAACAAAAAAGAAAGATTAAACAAGATTATCCGAGATTTACCTTTCATCCCTTTTTGTCCTTTTTAATGTCTATCTATATGACATTAATAATACATATGTACGTGGTTTAAATTCCACACACTCAAATATATGAATACAAAATAACACACACAAATGTACATCTAAAAACATCATTCATTCATCGAATAAAGAGAGCATTAAGTCAATACTGATCCCCTACTGTTTTCGATTTTTTGGGAATTGTAGGGATAATAGGTGCTGGAATATACGGGATTTGAAGGTTGGAAGATTATTGGAACGACGAATGGAAGAAGGTATAGAGTTCCAAAGGGAGGAGGATCGGATCAGGAAAGCTCTGTCAAAAGCTGCAGTTCGGTGGGATGCTGTATATAGATCAGAGAGCCGAGAACGGGTGTTGCGGGAGAGGACTGTGGTTTTGAATTGAAGGAGATCGAAAATGTAAGATGGTCGACGGGATTGGATAACTTGGTAAAGGAAAGATGCTAGGACGTACTTACGGCGGTAGGAAGGGTAGAGCCATTTCAATTCTTCGTAATATCGGGTCACCGAGGCATCTCTAGGGATCCCAAAGATGAATCGAACGAAGCAATTAAGCAACCGCTTTAATTTTGCTTCGAGATCCCCAGAGATACCCCCATACACCGAACAACAATAGTCAAAATGGGGGAAAATTAAGGAAGAAACTAGGAGTTTACGGATTTCAAAAGGGAACAGGTGACGAAGGTAATTGAGACGCTTTAAGGTGGAGAAGGTACGACGAGAAATTTCAGAGATATGGTTTTTCCAGGAAAGGGTCTGATCAAAAGTAATTCCAAGGTTTTTGACAGTTGGGTAGAATTTGATAGGATTATTGTTTAGAAGGAGGATTGGATTATGGGGAATAGTTTTAAGAAAGTAGTTTGACCTTGATATATATATATATATATATCCTAATAGAAAACAATACAATAAAAACTTTTAGGAAACAACATGCGCGAGAGGCGCCTCAGGGCCTTGCTCGCTTCACTTACCCTTTGTCCTCATCGTGGCCTATTTGCTCTTCGAGTTATTTCTTTGTATTCTCTTTGAGTTATTATCGTTGTTGTATGTTTTCTTCCCTGCTACCCTTGTAATTGAAATGTAAAAATGAGACAGTAATCGCAAGGAATGTAGTTTTGAGAGATAACAATAATACTTGACAGAGGTTTCCACGTCCTTTCGCCCCACAACACCTGCAGAGCCCTGCCTTCGGTTCCGAAAAAGGTTATTTTCTAAATTGACAGACTTTATATAAGGCAAAGAGAGAGAAAGACAGAGAGATTTTAGGTTTCTATTTAATATTATATTTGTATTTCGTTGTAATACTGGAAAGCTATTTCTTGAAAAGGTTTGAAGTTCAAGAATATGGGTCTTGATGTGGGTGGAAGGGCCATTGAACTGTGTTATTTATGTGCACTGTTAGGATGGTATACCTACTTACGGAGTTGGGTATTTCTAGAGTGCAGGTCAAATCCTTTGGAATGAACCACGTGTTGCCACGGAAACAGATTCCTATCCTATTTATTCACAAGCCTAGTTCTCAGAAGGGATTGATTATTTAGCAGCTATTTTTCTTCTAATAACAGCCTCACATTTCCACTTCTCAGGCTACCGGTACCTCTAACCTTCTACTAGAATACTACATATATTGTTGAAGCCATTTCGTAAAAAGATCTTATTTTGAACTAAGGTTCAAAAAGTAAGGCTGCGTTTACACCAAAGTCTTCCACAAGTTGCGGCAACTTGTTGCCGGTTTTAAGAAAATTCAGCAACTGTTTTTGTCTTCCACTTGTGGACAACTAAAAGTGGAAGATTTGTTGCTGCGCGGGTATCTAGCAACTTGTGGAAAACAAGTCGAGAACTGTTCCCCCTCCACGCGCCCTATTCATGATTAAATAGTGCTGTAAACGCATTTATTCATAAATAAATAGTGCATCTGGGGTATGTAAGAACCAAATTAATTATAATAAATTAGTCAAGTATTTACAAATAATTTGTTTTAAATATTTACAAGGTTTCTTATTAGTATATATTTACAATATTTTACTTACAGTATGTTATTAGATACATTTTCTAAATATGGTCACCGCAATATGACAGTTTCAAAAGAAGGATATGCCTTTTTATTTTACCAGTGCGGCTTCTTTGTTCTCAATAACCTGGGCACCTAGCAAAAGTGTGGCATCCGCAAAAATATTTCGCGACCTATACAGCGGGTTCGTTTTATCTATATTACCATTTGGGGCCCAAACAGTGCTCCTTGAAGAGGCGAATACCGCCGGGTTCGTTTGAACTGGTAATAAATTGCCAAGAGGCGGGCCCTTGTACCTGTTCTAAACACTTATCTTTAACAAAAGTTTTAGGGCATTTATTGGTACAAGCAAAAATATTTAAATTATCAATAACCAAAATTTCATATACGCAGAATGCAAATGATTGTACTTAAAAATATGTATAGATAACCAAATCATACCTAACCATTTACTGTCTCACATTATTAATCTGGAAAAATTTTTAATAAAAATTATTTAAATAACACCAAACAAAATAATTTCTTCAATATTCTAGGAAATAAAATATTAAACCTAGATAAAAAACAAGCTTATTGGCTAATCAGAACAAATAAGAAAAAATTGCAAGCTCACTTAGATAAAATTAATAATGTAGATAATAATTCATATACACAAATCTATAAAATATGCAAAAAATGGAGTAACATATTAAAAAAATCAAAATAATAAATATAAAATTTAAAGCAAATAAACCTAAGAAATTAACAATCAGAAACCCATATAATAACAATAAAATAGCAAATAAGCATTGTACAACAATCTTTTCTAACAATTCGAGAAATATTTTCATTTTTAAAGAGAAAAGATAGGCCCTCGGCCGGGATACGAACCCGGAATCTTCGTCTTTCCGCGACAGCGCTCTACCAATTGAGCCATCAAGGCAAATACAATAGAGTCGTTAACTTAACAACTAATATAATACCTAACAACATTGTAACTTTATTAAGTATAGGGGATAATATCAATTATGACCCAAATAATAAAAAAAATCAACATTTTCAAATGTTAGGGGACATTGAATCTATTATCATAAATTTAGATACTCCCGAAACCCATAGAAATTGACTTAGGAATACTCTTAATAAAAACATCTTAAATTATTTGAACAAAGAAAAAAATAAACCTAATAACACTGTTATGTCCTTATTTAAATAATAAGCACTGATGTAAGGTTATTGAAATTAATATAAGCGCACAAGTAATGTTTACACTTTGTATATTCATATAGAACTGTAAGAACAACTATTGTAGGTTACAATCATATGATAATAGATCGATTCTCCTTTGCTACGGGCATAATCGATACATAACAATCTCCCGCACTATTTAAAGTATTTAAATAAATTTGAAGTCGATAATAATGAATTAAGATGTTAAATCATAATCCTGTAATCTGGTTGGCAATCTTCGCACTCTCGCTGATCTCCTAAGGATTGGCTGCAGTTCTCGGTGGCCGCTGATTTGTTCTTGAGGCTCCGGCAAGGTCTGTGGTGGTTCTGGCCTGTGCTCATTTGGTGGATCTCCTTCCTGTTGAGGTAGCGTAATGATGCTTGGAAGCGAGAGGTCGAAAGTTGTATTCTTCTTAGGTATGGATACCTTATATAATTGGTTAATATGTCTTTTAAGACGATAGCCATCGTCGTGTTCGACCATGTAGTGCCGCTTTCCGAGTTTTTTTATTATTGTACCCAATTTCCATGTTGGCTTGTTTGAGGATGTATACCATCTAGATTGAATTCGGTCTCCCACGTTTAGTTGACGTGCGATGGTGGTGGTGTCCAGAGAAGTTGTATGTTTTGGTGGCTTCAAAAGATCTATTATAGTTTGATTCTTATTTTCCTCCCTAGGTATAATTCTGATGGAGTTTTACCGCTTGCTAAGGGTGTTGATCTATATCGCATCAGAATTTCTTGTATCTTCCTATGGAGAGGTAATGATGAAGTAGCCATCGCCTTCAATTTATTTTTTAGCGTTTGCACATTTCGTTCCGCAATTCCATTTGTGGCTGGATGGCCAGGGGCTATAAACTTCTGGATGATTCCATGTTCTAAACAAAATTCGGAAAATGTTGCACTCTTAAATATTGTTGCATTGTCCGAAACGATTACTTTTGGTAAACCATGTGCTGAAAGGATATCTTGGAGATATTTAATGGTAGAATCCGTTGAAGGGGGGCTTTTTGAAAAGCGGATTTCCAGCCATCTGGACTTTGCATCCACTAAGATTAGGAAATAATGGTCTTGGAATGGTCCGGCATAGTCTATGTGTACCCTTTCGAAATTCTCTGCTGGTTCTTCCCAATGGTGAATCGGTGCTTTAGAGGGGTTGTTCCTTATTTGAGCGCACTCTTGGCATGATTTTACAAGATGTTCTATATCTTTATCAATGTTTTTCCAATACACATATTGCCTGGCTAATTGTTTCATCTTGACAATTCCTATGTGAGTATGGTGGAGTTCTTTGAGGACTGGGGCTTGCAATGAAGTTGGAATGACGATTCTCTGATCCTTGAATATAACCCCGTTTTGAGGATGGTAAATAGCGTCGCAATTGTCACCGTTTAAAAGTTCTAATTTTAGTTTTGAAAGCAGCTGGTCACGTGCGGTTTCGTCGGCAAGAGTTACATAGTTTAGAGATAAATTTGATATTTGGTATATTGTTTCATTTGAAATTAAAGAGACCTCTTCTTCTATGTATTTTTCGTCTTGGGAAATGTCATCTTCAATTGAGGCTCTTGAAAGGAAATCTGCATTTAAATTCTCTTCTGCCTTTCTATGACGAATTTGATAATCAAAATTAGTGAGCCAAGATGCATAACGTAGAAGTCTGGAGGAAGTCATGGCTGGTAATTTTGTGTTTTCATGGAGTATGTGGGCTAGCGGACGGTTGTCTGTAAAGAGCGTGAACTTTTTTCCATATATGTAGTAATAGAATTTCTTGAGGGAAAATATAATTGATAAGGCTTCTCTGTCTAATTGGCTGTAGTTCATTTCAGCTTTCGTTAATGAGCGCGATGCGAAGGCAATTGGTTTTTCCTCGTTGTTAATGGTGTGGGACAGCACTCCTGCTATTCCTGTAGGTGAAGCATCACAAGCTACCGTTAGTGGGTAGTTTGGATTGAATGGTGTTACCATTCTATCACTAGCAATTTCCTTTTTTAGTTTCACAAAAGCTTTTTCGCAGTCTGGAGACCATTTGTACTTGTGGTGACTTTTTAGAAGTAACCTCAGTGGATAAGTTAGTGCAGAAACGTTGGGAATAAATTTGCCGTAATATGTTACCATTCCTAAAAATCTTTTAACATCATCTTGACTAACTGGTCTTGGTGCGTTTGTAATAGCAGCAACTTTTTTTGGGTCTTTTGAAATTTTCCCTTGCTCGATTACGTATCCCAGGTACTGAACTTTTGTTTTGAAAAATTCGCATTTTTCTTTATTAAGATGTAGGTCATTTTCTTGTAATCTATCGAGACAACCAATTAAGTTTTTATAGCATTCTTCCCGAGTTACGGCATGCACTATTATATTGTCGAAGTATGTGGTGACACCTGGTAAGCCAGCTAGAACTTTGTCCATGACAAGATGAAAGTCATTTGGGGCGGTTTTGATACCGAATGAGAGACGATTGAACGAATAACTACCTTTGTGAGTGATGATGGTTTGGATTTGCGAACTCTCTTCATCTACTGGTACATGTAGATATGCTTTAGTTAAATCCAAGGAGCAAAAATATATCGAATTATTGAGTTCTGTTAGGAGATCTTCTATTTTTGGTATTGGGTAATGTGCGTCTTGCAGTTGCGGATTAACACCTACTTTATAGTCGACACACAGACGAACTGAACCGTCGGCCTTAGGGATGACCACTAGCGGGGACGCCCAATCACTTTCCTGTACTTTCGTTATGATACCTTGATTTTCCAATGATTCAAGTTCTTGTTCCACTTTAAGTTTGAGCGCATGTGGTACGTCTCTGGCTTTCAAAGCAATTGGTTTTGCATTGGCTCTTAGTTTAAGTGAGATCTTGAAATTTTTGCAGCAACCAACTTTATTTTGAAATAAATCAGCAAATTTATTAAGTATCTCTCTTTCTGCATTATCTTGAATTATTTTGTGTACTGGGTGTATTGAATCTTTGTTTCTTTCGTTATCAATGTCCTCGAGGCGAATATTTAAACGTCTTATCCAGGAACGGCCTTATATGTTGGAAAATTTATCTGGAACTACGAAGAGCGTTTCTTTAGATTTCGAATCCTTATACCGAACTTCAACATCTGCTACTCCAATGGGTGCGAACACGCCTGTAGTGTAAGAACGGAATCTTATGTTTGTATTACGTAGTTCAGTATTTAATTTTAATTTTTTAAAACTTGATTTGTTCAACAGAGTTTGCCCTGCTCCCGAATCAACTTCAAATTGTTGAGTTTTGTTATTTATTTGTACTTGGACAAAGTATTTTTCTGTACCTTCTTCTAACGTTTTATTCTGAATGTTTACTATGTCATATACGTTGTATTGATCTTGAAAAGATAAATCTTCACCATCTATTGTATTTACAGTTTTCTTTTCAGACATGAGCTTCTTTAAGCAAATTTTTTCAATATGGCCTGACTTTTCACAAAATTTGCATTTTAGATTCTCAGGTTCAATCCTGCATTGATTCGCAGTATGGTTTGACTTACCACATTTTAAGCAAAGACCATTTATTCCAAGGTGTTCGAGATTGAGTCGTGATTTTGAAAGGTTCCTTGGTGGAGCATTTTTGATATTTATATTGGTCGAATTTTTGTTATGCCTTGATTGAGAATTAGAATTGGTTTGATGCTTACCCTGTGATCCTGAAACCCTATTCACATTAGTTGAAATATTTTCGGTAGAGCTATTGTTGAATTGTTGATTTGCAATTATAGATGCTTCTAGGGTTTGTGCTTTTAAAACTGCTTCTGAAAATGTTGTGGGATTATCAAGCAATAATTGATGGCGAATTTCCTGATTTGAAATGCCTCTAATAAATTGAGAATATAAGAAAAGATCAGATACAGATTTTTTACATTCGCATTTAAATTGACAATTTGGAATGAATCTTTGTAAATGGTTTACAAAATCTCGGATAGACTGATGAGGTTCTTGTTTTTGTGACAAGAATTTGTGTCGTTCGAGGAGTACATTCTTCTTTACAGTTAACTGTTCTTCAAGTGTTTGAACTATTTGATCAAAGTTCAATGCTGTTAACTCCTTTGGTGCAATATTTAATTTGAGTAACTCAAAAATCTCAGGGTCTAAACTGTTTAAAAGAATATTTTTCGCAACTGATTTATTTGACTCAAGGCCTTTCATAGCAAGAAAAATATTGAATCTTTCGATGTATTGTTGAAATGATTCTCTATTTTTATCGAAATTATCAAACTTACTCACAGAACTTGGTGATTGAGAAGAATTAGATGAAATTTGTTCCATCATCATTCTGAAGTTCTGTTGTTGCATTTCTAGAAACTGTTTGAACTGATTAGCATCCATTATGATTTAGATGACAAACTTACTTGGAAGCTAAAAAAGTCTTGAAAACAAAACTAATGGAACAATAACATAACTTGAAAAAATGAAGAAAAAACTAGCGGATAGGTTAGACCTGTTTGTAACGTACACTAAAACAAAATTAAATGAAACAATGTTCACCTCGTCGCCAATCTGTTATGTCCTTATTTAAATAATAAGTACTGATGTAAGGTTATTGAAATTAATATAAGCGCACAAGTAATGTTTACACTTTGTATATTCATATAGAACTGTAAGAACAACTATTGTAGGTTACAATCATATGATAATAGATCGATTCTCCTTTGCTACGGGCATAATCGATACATAACAAGCACAATAAATAAATTTAATAAAATTATAATCCCCCTTTGGCTACGGCCTTGGTTCAAATAGTCCATACTATTGATTTAAACAAAACTATTATTGTTCATGTAAGGTTTATTAGGTAGTCCTCTTGTAACCCAATTTAATGATTAACTTAGTAATTGAAATTATTAATTGAAATAGAACATTTTAATAACAAGCTTCTGTACTCTATTACAATAATATTTAATATTGAAATATGTATTGTAAAAACAAGTGTGACATTTAATATTACTTTGGAATATGTTACTCATTTTATCACGTACCATATTAATTCTGGTTCATTACCAGTGTATCTAATAACATACCGGAATTAAAAGATTGTAAAAATATAATAATAAGTACCCTTGAAAATATATAGAACAAATTATTTGTAAATACTTGAATAATTTATTATAATTGTTTTGGTTCTTACATACTCCAGATGCACTATTTATTAAGAATAAATGCGTTTACACCACTATAATTATGAATAGGGCGCGTGAGGGGGAACAGTTCTCGACATGTTTTCCACAAGTTGCTAGATACCCGCGCAGCAACAAATCTTCCACTTTTAGTTGTCCACAAGTGGAAGACAAAAACTGTTGCTGTACTTTCTTAAAACCGGCAACAAGTTGCCGCAACTTGTGGAAGACTTTGGTGTAAACGCAGCCTTATACTAATACAACATAATGTATTAGTAAAATACATTTATATTATAATATAAATAATACATAAAGTTGAATTTGCTCTCTCAAAAACCTGTTTAAGGCATGACAGCCGAAAATAACTGTCGAATAAAGAAGCTACTTTAGCCTTTAATAATTAATGTCCGGAAAATATATGGATGGGTAATTCACATTAGACTGAGTCATGGCTTATAGAAAGAAACACTACCCTAGAAATTCCACATGTCCCTTGGAGACCCTTAGAAGTACCTGCACCCTACGATCTGGCCCAACAAAACCTCAGCCTACCTGCAAGGGTTTTTGCAGCAGGAGGCTATTCACAAAAAACATTACTTGGAATTTTATCTTTGTCCTGCTGAATTATATTATTGTATGCACAAAGCGTGTTCGAAAATATTTTTTTTTTTTAATTTATTTATTGAAATTTCCTACTGTATTAAAACAATACAAGTAAATAGCATGATATAAAGTATAGAAACTACCCCCTGGTATTACTCGAATATTATTCGAGTATAATTCCACCCATGATGCCATCTTCGGACTCCTAAAGGTGCGTTTACACCAAAGTTGGCAACAAATTGTGGAAAACTAAGGCTGCGTTTACACCAAAGTCTTCCACTAGTTTTCCACAAGTTGCGGCAACTTGTTGCCGGTTTTAAGAAAGTACAGCAACAGTTTTTGTCTTCCACTTGTGGACAACTAAAAGTGGAAGATTTGTTGCTGCGCGGGTATCTAGCAACTTGTGGAAAACAAGTTGAGAACTGTTCCCCCTCACGCGCCCTATTCATAATTATAGTGCTGTAAACGCATTTATTCTTAATAAATAGTGCATCTGGGGTATGTAAGAACCAAAAGAATTATAATAAATTAGTCAAGTATTTACAAATAATTTGTTCTATATATTTTCAAGGTTACTTATTATTATATTTTTACAATCTTTTAATTCCAGTATGTTATTAGATACATTGGTAATGAACCAGAATTAATAATGGTACGTGATAAAATGAGTAACATATTCCAAAGTAATATTAAATGTCACACTTGTTTTTACTATACATATTTCAATATTAAATATTATTGTAATAGAGTACAGAAGCTTGTTATTAAAATGTTCTATTTCAATTAATAATTTCAATTACTAAGTTAATCATTAAATTGGGTTACAAGAGGACTACCTAATAAACCTTACATGAACAATAATAGTTTTGTTTAAATCAATAGTATGGACTATTTGAACCAAGGCCGTAGCCAAAGGGGGATTATAATTTTATTAAATTTATTTATTGTGTTATTAGGTTTATTTTTTTCTTTGTTCAAATAATGTAAGATGTTTTCATTAAGAGTATTCCTATGTCCATTTCTATGGGTTTCGGGAGTTTCTAAATTTATGATTATAGATTCAATGTCGGCTAACATTTGAGAAATGTTGATTTTTTTTATTATTGGTCATAATTGATAATTGATATTATCCCCTATACTTAATAAAGTTACAATGTTGTTGGGTATTATATTAGTTGTTAAGTTAACGACTCTATTGTATTTGCCTTGATGGCTCAATTGGTAGAGCGCTGTCGCGGAAAGACGAAGGTTCCGGGTTCGTATTCCGGCCGGGGGCCTATCTTTTCTCTTTAAAAATGAAAATATTTCTCGAATTGTTAGAAAAGATTGTTGTACAATGCTTATTTGCTATTTCATTGTTATTATATGGGTTTCTGATTGTTAATTTCTTAGGTTTATTTGCTTTAAATTTTATATTTATTATTTTGATTTTTTTAATATGTTACTCCATTTTTTGCATATTTTATAGATTTGTGTATATGAATTATTATCTACATTATTAATTTTATCTAAGTGAGCTTGCAATTTTTTCTTATTTGTTCTGATTAGCCAATAAGCTTGTTTTTTATCTAGGTTTAATATTTTATTTCCTAGAATATTGAAGAAATTATTTTGTTTGGTGTTATTTAAATAATTTTTATTAAAAATTTTTCCAGATTAATAATGTGAGACAGTAAATGGTTAGGTATGATTTGGTTATCTATACATATTTTTAAGTACAATCATTTGCATTCTGCGTATATGAAATTTTGGTTATTGATAATTTAAATATTTTTGCTTGTACCAATAAATGCCCTAAAACTTTTGTTAAAGATAAGTGTTTAGAACAGGTACAAGGGCCCGCCTCTTGGCAATTTATTACCAGTTCAAACGAACCCGGCGGTATTCGCCTCTTCAAGGAGCACTGTTTGGGCCCCAAATGGTAATATAGATAAAACGAACCCGCTGTATAGGTCGCGAAATATTTTTGCGGATGCCACACTTTTGCTAGGTGCCCAGGTTATTGAGAACAAAGAAGCCGCACTGGTAAAATAAAAAGGCATATCCTTCTTTTGAAACTGTCATATTGCGGTGACCATATTTAGAAAATGTATCTAATAACATACTGTAAGTAAAATATTGTAAATATATACTAATAAGAAACCTTGTAAATATTTAAAACAAATTATTTGTAAATACTTGACTAATTTATTATAATTAATTTGGTTCTTACATACCCCAGATGCACTATTTATTTATGAATAAATGCGTTTACAGCACTATTTAATCATGAATAGGGCGCGTGGAGGGGGAACAGTTCTCGACTTGTTTTCCACAAGTTGCTAGATACCCGCGCAGCAACAAATCTTCCACTTTTAGTTGTCCACAAGTGGAAGACAAAAACAGTTGCTGAATTTTCTTAAAACCGGCAACAAGTTGCCGCAACTTGTGGAAAACTTGTGGAAGACTTTGGTGTAAACGCAGCATAAGAGAATAGTCTGGAATTGAAGGTCAGAGGGTTGCTAGGTTAGAGTGGGAATAATGTTTTTCATGAAAAGATTCGGGCCAAATTAGCAACAAATGGATATTAAGGTCATTATGGATTACTTTGTTAGTAACAAAGTACGGAGCGTTGAGAATTTTACGAAGGTTTCTGGATTGTGTTCTACTAAAAATTCTTGGTTAATTTCCACTCTAAGCTCTACTCCGTAAGTCCAGATAGGTCTTATGATTGTCATGTACATGAGCCGTTGGTAATTAATTGGTAGCTTAGAACGTTTGTCTAGTAAATCTTGAAGTAGTCTGAAATCGCGAGCAGTTTCTTGTCTTTTCAGTCTAGCATGAAAATTCAAAGTTCAGCATTTTTCAAGGTGTCATAAGTACCAGACCTGTTCTACAGTAATCAGTGGGATGTTATTAACCAACTTTCTCCGCTGTAGATGAGTGCAGGTAGGTAAACAGACATATATATAGATATATGCATTTTGGTCTTCTTGTTTACTTCGCGGTGGCCGATGATGCTATTAGTAGTCTGGTGATATACTTGAATTGCATTACATATTCTGTTTGTTATTTCTGCATCTATCCTACCCGAGCTGCTAATTACAGTCCCTAAGTAGATATATTCCTTCACTACCTCAAGTGTCTCGCCGTTGCATATCAGTCGGGCATCTTCTTGATCTTCCTTCGCCAAAACCAGCACTTTACTTTTGAATATGTTAGTTTGCATCCCTTTCCTGAGAAACTCTTCTTCCCATTCTACCTCAGACTGTTGTAGTTGGATCTTGGTATCGGCTATTAGGACTATGTCATCCGCATATAAGAGGCTTCGTAAGAGGACAACTCTCATGTTCCATTTCCCAATTGTTGTCCATGCAGTTCTGCGTTTGCATATTTTGTAGATTTCCTCCTTTACATTCAAAATAGAAGGAGGCTTAAGGTATCTCCCTGTCTAACTCCTCTCGCAATTGGAAAAGGTTTCGATTCCATACTATTTATCCTTACCACTGCTAAGACTCCTTGGTGAGCTGACTGTATGGTCGATTGCAAGTCTTCTGGTACACCCTTGGCTATTAGCATTCCAAATTTCTTTTCTTGGGAAAATATCAAACGCTGCCTTCAAATCAAGGAATGCTATATATAGATTTTTATCTCTCTCCCAAGCTTTTTTAGCAATATATCTGAGAACAAAGAAGTGATCCTGCGTTTGTTGGCCTGGACGATAACCAGCCTGACCCTTTTCTAACTGCCCTTTCACAATCTGCCGGAGTCTCCTTTCTAAAATGGAAGTGTAGAGTTTATAGACTACTGATAGTAAACTAATGGGTCTGTATTTTTTGCAGTCTGTCGTGCATTCTTTTTTATAAATCGGGAGGATTACACAATATTCCCAGTCCCTGGGAATTTTCATTCTGTCATATACTTCTTGCAACAGCGATTGAAGTGCTTTAAGAAGTTCTTGACTACCATATTTCAAATAATCTTGTGCAATTCCATCCCTTCCTGATACTTAACCTCTTTTTAGCTTATGAATTGCATTTTCTATTTCTTCTTCCTCTATAACCTCCAGGCTTTCTTGAATATTGGGCACTCGTTCTTGACCATGGTCTGATTCTGGGTTTCGGAGAATTATTCCTGAAAATATTTATTTCATCAGCCAAGAATCTTTTCCTTTTCAGTAAGTACGGTTCCATCGCTACCTTTTACATTTCTAATGGGCTTGTATTGTTTTCCTCTTAACGTTTTAACTTATCGCCAAAATGTTCTTATAGATTCGCGATAGTCCTCGCTCAGCTTTTTGCCAAAACCCTCCCATGACTTTCTTTTGGCCTGGAGTATGGCTACCTTACATTTATTCCTGGCTATTCGTTTACAGTTTAACAGGATTAAAACCTTCTATCCTGGGTCAGTCTATCTACACCCCTTTTGCTTAAGAATTATTCCGAATTGAGAGGACCGACAAGACGGCACGGGGGGGCTCACCATACGAGACGTTAGTGAAGAGAGGAAGGACCGACAAGTTTTCGGTAAGCCAGTTTTATTTCCTTGTCTGGTTTTATTTTCTTTCTTTATTGCCAAAATGTCCGAGGATGACTTACCGGCTAGTGCCCTATCCCAGTTAAACATTTTTGTTCATTAGCTTTACTTGCATTTGAGTACTAATCGGTGAGTTGAAATAAGTTACTCATCCACAAACTCTTATTAATGAAGTTTTAGGTATCTGTTCCGCAGGTTGTCACTTCGACTTGAGTTACACATTTTAGCTGTTTATTCGTTTCATTTTTAATATTTTCCAAAAATACAAGTTATCGTGATCTTCAGCATGGAATAGAAGTTTAAACTAACATTACAAAAGGTGTTGGATGAAACGTCCATTTAAGGATAAATTGATTACCTAAGTATAAACAATTTCCATAATAACATTCTATTTTCCATAATAAAGCTCATAATAACTTGTAGGTATATATGGAAAATATTGAAATGGAAACGAATGAAAAGTTAAAACTTGTTGTGAATCAACTCAAATCAAATAAATTACAACATAGGAAAGCAGACATCATCTCGAAGACTAAAGCCCAGACTATTATAGGACATCTTATTATAAGTTGTGTAATTATATAATTCTGTGATATTACTACTTTAAATTTATTTTACAGCTATTTTATATGTAGATTTTTTTAATTTGTTTATATACTTTTATCACACAATTCACTGTTATTTACGTTTAACCAATAGTTATAACGATGTATTTAGTTAGGGGGGTCTATTGTACGAGGCTAAACCCCCCCCAAAATCAATTGCTATCAACAATAAACAATCTATATTATAACAATCATGTAAGGCCCACCAGGCCGATCTGGTAAAAATAAATAAATAAAAGAGACATGAATCTTTCCCTCGTCAATAGTATCCTCGAGGAATGTCATGTAACAAGTTATGCAACACGAACAACACGGACTGACGCATTTGATATTGAGTCATTCATTCTGATACCTGTTTGTTTTAATCTGCGCCGCCATGTGCAGGTCGTGGGTAACCTTTCCCCAACTCAAGGAGGTTCGTTTTATTTTCGAGACCTCACTCAAATCAACAAGCGTTTCTGAAATAAGTATAGTTGTTTTTCATCAACTATCAAAGCATCGTGATGCCCTGCTGGGGCTCATCCAGTCTTGAGTAAACACCTAGACGTTACGAAGGCCACTAATATTTTCATAGTTTCATGCTACATCAGCACATACATCAATGGAAACTGAACTTAAACCAATGACTTACTGCTTTCCAGTATCCTGTATTAATATAACATTGATTCCTGCTGAACAGACCCGATACTAAGGACTACACATTGAGAAACGCCTCACTTGTAATGCTCATACTAGTCTGCTCATCGTTTCAGGTTAATTCAACACTTACTATACCTACAAACGCTCTAAGCTTCCAATCAATTACAAAAGACTCATGTACAAGATTATACCATACTGTTACAAAATCTATTTGGACTTACACTCCGTAAGCATTGGGGCTTCACTACGACATATAATTCATTTCCTATCCAATCCAAAATCCTTCGTAAAATCCTTAATGCTCCTTCATATTTGTTACGAAAGAAGTCATCCATAGTGACCTCAATGTCCCATTAATAGGCCCGAACCAGATATCAATCTTTCATAACAAACTTTATTCTCACTCAAACCATGTAAATTTTAACCACCTCTTCAATTCCCGACAAACCTCCGAGGCATCTAAACAGATGGCTTAGTGATCTTCAAAGGGACGCCATTTATCTTAGGTGACGTGCCCCGATCCTTACATTTGTACCCACAATACCCACATCCATCCTCTGACGAATTTCGCCATTTTTTACTTTATCCAGCCTGATGACACGGAGATATCTCCTCCAGAAATCTATCTTAACGACCTTCACCTTGCTCATTCTCCAATTCATTGAAAAATTCGATTATTATTTAAAAGCCTTATGAAAAAGGGCGATTCATTAATATCTCATGTAACGATATTAGTTTTCCATCACTGAAGTTGTACTTTAAATAGCAGTGGTGAAATGATAACATCCCGGTTTCAGCTGATGTGAAACGAAGTGTTTCACAGAAAGCTCAGAAATGTATTTCAAATGTCTAATGAACTTGCAAAAAAAAAAAAAAAAATTGCAATAGTCTATTTTTCAAGGGGCAATAAGACAATAGGCTCTTGGTAAAATTGCGTTACACGATGAAATTACAATATCTTTGTTAATAGCTGTTGAATGTTAATAAATCATCTTTCTCTACTAAAATTTATATACACTCTATAAATAATTAAGCTAATAAATTTATCAGTGGGACATACTATTATGTCAATTATAAGTAATACAACAATGTGATTTCGTCGCATTTGAAAAATTTAAGGATTTTAGTACCCAGGGTTCACTAACGTTCATCCGCTCCGTGAAGTGTTTTCTCTAGTAGAATATAAATTCATTTGTATCATAAACTTTAATATTAATCTATAATTATATAGGATGTGACGAATACTATCAAGAGAGTTTGTCAACGATTCTTGGCTGATGTCGTTTCCGTGTCTATTACCTTAGTTTCAAACCATCTTCCATGCCATATTGACCTCATGTAAAATTGTAAATATTATTTTTTACCTAAAATGCTGGTATGACCTCAAATCAAAATTTTGTCCAGAATGAATCAATTGAATTGGAGAAGAAATAGTTCTTCTTTTATCTTTAGATAGCTATTAAAATATACTATAATTTTAATAATTTTACAATCAAATTTAATATTACACCATATTATCGTCGATTGTTATTTGAATAACTCAAGGCTCTTGATAGTCGCACTCTTAAAATTTATTTTATCAGTCGTTTACTTATACTAAATAAGTATACTAATGCTCTTAACATCCACTATAAGATCCTATACTACTTAATTCTTGAACAGATGCTCTCTAATCATACCCATCAGAAATAGTAGACGAATTACTGTTAATTTTCTTCACTTATAACAATATTATTTTTTTAAATTTTAGGTGCTTTTATTTGTTTTTCTCTGAGCTTAATTCTTGGTATTTTTAGATTTTTATTCTATTTTTTTTTTCTTTACCTGAGCTTACCATTTATTTTATATTTATTTCTTAAGGAACCTGGTCATGCAGTGTAGTAGTTCTTAAGGAAGCAGGCAAGTAATGTAGTAGTTTGCAGCCAGGTTCCGTTAAATGTACATGAAAAAATGAAGAAGATCTTTCTTGAGAACTTAAGGAACAATAATTATAAATACTGTTAGTAATATTATCATGTTTATTGTAACATAGCACATACTAAAATATTGAAATCAAACTCGTTTCAATAAAGTTTTCATTTGATTCAAATAAAACATTATTTGATAACTTGAGTATGAACATGACATTGTAATAAAAGATAATTAAGTAAAAAACATAAAAGTCAGTCATAAACTATATAATTGTATCACCTTCACAATTCCTTGTCATCCATTCAGGAATCGTAAGAAACTAACAAATCGAACTTCGAGAAAAATGGACGAAAGCAGATTCCTAATTACTAAGAGATTAGGAATCATATTTATTTACATAAAGTTTACATAGAGATTGATATTTACATAAACGAAGGAAGAGCTCAGATATTTTCAAATGGATCTGATTTAGGATTGCAATTTATCTTCACGGAGTCCCTATGCAACGTCCCCAGATCGGCTTCGAACAAAATTTCGTTTATCGCTTTTTCCGCAAACCTCCTCTGCATTGGATCTAAGGACATCAATTTCGTGCCCCACACCTTTCCGATGTCCAAAAATTCATTTGATTCCTCTGGCTTAGAACTCGTAGACAAAAGATCACAAGCCAATTTGAGCAGTTCATTTTGTCTTTCAACCGGGTCAGCTTCCTTGAGCTTCTTTGTCGGTGGCTGTTGCAGGTTACTGGTTGGAGAATTTGTTCCAGACTCGGAATAATCCCCATCGAAAGTTAGTTCTGTTGTCCTCTGATCTCCCTGCAACAATATCAATATAAACAAAATTAGGTAAATAGGATTACTTTTATGGAATCATAAAAATAAATCAGTGTTTAAAACGGGAAATGATCGCTTGGCGTGGGGTTCAGTAGAGCAATAAACTGTTCTTTCTTTTTTAAAATTTATTTATTGATATTTACAAAAATATTACAATAAAACAACAAGTAAATAGAAATAGGTTAGTGATACATAATGACATGAGATAATGACAAGTAGAGAAACTACCCACTTGTAGTACTCATATCACAAGTTCAACGTCACGTGGCCATCTTCTTTTCAGACGCCTCGGAGGATTATAGGGATTTGAAGAGGAAGCTAGGTTTGAAACTAGAGGGTTTGAGTGGGAATGAAGTTTGTTATGAAAGGATAGATACCGGGTTCGGACCAAATCAGCAGCAAATGGGACAGTAAGGTCGTTATGGATGACTTTATTCTAATCAAAATAAGGAGCATTTTACGAAGGATTTTGGATTGTAGGGATTGGATACGAGAGGAATGAGATTGCTTAGTGGAGTCCCAAAGCTCTACTCCGTAAGTCCAAATAGGTTATATGATGGTCATGTAGATGAGTCTTTTGTAGTTAATTTGGAGCTTAGAGCGTTTGTCTAGTAAGTGTTGAAGTAGCCTGAAACGTCTCTTTCAGTCTTGTATGAGGATTGCAGGTAATCGTTTGTCGAAGTGCAACCCTAAGTATCGGATCTGTTCTACTGGCACCAGTGGGATATTATTAAAGGATACTGAATGACAGGATGTCGTTGGTTCATGAGGCAAGGTAAAAGTGATTTGATGCGATTTTTGAGAATTTATTTTAATTCTCCAGTTTTGACACCATTCTTCGAGATAAGTGATATGAGATTGGAGGTTTTGGGATGCAATAATTGGGTTGGTGTTGACTGATCATACACATGTATCATCAGCATACGTGGTAAGGATAGTATTAGGATGAGTTGGGATGTCAGCTGTATAAACTGTTTTTAGAAATGGGCCAAAACTTATTTTTTTTATAAATTTCTTATAATAAACTATATACTAAATATCTTAAATAATATTAGGTTACCTTATTTATATAAGGAAGAAAATGGTCCAGATGGAGTTCAGAAAAAATTCTTTTAAAGGAGATCTATTTGTGTTACCTATTAAGACATTTCGAACTACATTGCAGGTCTTCTTCAGGTCTTACAATGGGGTAAGGGATAGACAGCAGGGTGGGCCGAATATTTTTTTATTTCGAAGTTGTAATAGCAAGGAAAAGTTGCGAATTATATAGACAAAAAAAAAGAGGAAAAAATTATCAAAATCGGTTGACTTCTTCCGGTCGCGCACAGGCATTAAAATTTGACAAAATATGAAACAAACTTCATTTCTGCGATTATTATTTTTTATTATGGAATTAGATGTTTTCGTAATGTAATAGAACCTAAAAAGAGCTATAAATTTTATAGCCAATGTTTCGACACTCAATGCAGGTCTTCTTCAGGAAATCAATTTTTTAAATCATTTTAACCAAGGACAGTTATTGATATCAAACTTTCAATTGTATTCAGTTATTTTATATCTATATTCAAATATAAGATATCATGATTAACTACATTTGAGTGTTAAAATAGGTCACTTATCCACAAAGGCTTATTAATGAAGTATTGTAGCTTCGTGAATATTTTTTTTCTAAGCATGCAAATAATCTATTAGGAGAACTATTTATTCTAAAGCCAACGTTCCGACTAATCATCTGTCTATTAGGGTAGGCCGAATATTTTTTTTTTATTTCGAAGTTGTAATAGCGCTGAAAAGTTGCGAATTATATAGACAAAAACAAATAATTAAAAAATATCAAAATCAGTTGACATCTTCCGGTCGCGCAAATGCCATAAATTTTAACAAAATATAAAAAAAACTTCATTTGTGTGATTATTTTTTTTAATTTTTGAATTAGATGTTTTCGTAATGTAATAGTTTGTAACGTCTTCAAATACAGCCTTAAAACATTGTGTTTTAATTTGGTTCAGATCAGGTGATATCTTCCGGTCGCGCATAAGACCCAAAATTTGTCAAAATATTGAAAATTTCATATATTTACGCATTTTTGGTATTTGATAAATAATTAGTGTAATTTCCGTAGTATTTTTTCACACGAACTGATAATGAAGTAGAAAAAGAACTTCAAGTTCAGTCAATATTTCCCGGTCGCGCAACGGCATGGAAACTTTCGTGCACAGAGGTTTGGCAGAACGCCAGACATCACTTGCCTAGCAGGGGCGAACGGCTTTGGAGCTCTCGTCGACTCCACCCATTACTAGGATCACGGCACCTAACTCTCTCCATTGTTTTGTCAGTCTGCTTCTGTCAGTTGTGATTGTAGTGAGTTAGTGTTTAGTTTGATATTCTGCCAATAGGGACTGTTATGATGTTTATAGACTGCAAATGATGCAGTATTCGGACGGAGCTGGTTCAAAACGATGACAAGGGTCGCAAAATCGGATTTCTCTTCGTCGATTTTATTGGAAAAAGGCGATGGCCTCGTGATCTTTTAAGTTGAATTTGTAATACTATCATTAGGTAGTTTCTCTGCATGTCTTTATTCCTATCAAAATGTACAATTCCTGCCATTTACTTGTTGTATATTTTAGTGAATAACGGAACATCACGCCCATACTTTTTGGCATGACTTTACTTCACCAATATGTAACTGAACTATAGTAGAGTGCTCAGTTAAGTCGTTGTTGTTAATTCATTTAACTTAACTTTATGCAACTATGACCAATCGGACTACAATGGTATTCCTAAATTTTGCCTATCCATTTAAAATTAGTGTTACGATCACAGAGAGAAAGACGGGCGCAAGGGATTAACGTTCTTAAGCCCTTTGTCGGAAGAGATTAAGGAGATTGTTCTGGAAGGTTCGAGAATCCCCCACTCCACGTCGGCCTTGCCTATTTAAATACTCTCGGCGCGAGTCAGTCAGTAGTAAACCGGACTGTGTGATAAACTTGTGTCAGCGAACTGTGACAGTTTCGCGAGTGTTTCTGTTTATTGCTGTGTCAGTTTGTTATATTTGGAGATTCTTACGGTCGGTGGACTTTAATTAGTGAACTGTAAGTGTTATAAGCTCTAGCGTAATTTTATTATATTTGTACACATTTATGTAAATAGTTAAACAATTTCGTAGTAGTAATATCTTATATTATTTTAGTAATTAAATATGCATAGATTATAATAAATATTTAGAATATTGTTATTGTAAATTTATATTGGTTTAATAATTTAATTGTTAATAACTTCATTGTATTCTTTTTGTCACTTTGTTATTAATATTAGTATCTTGAATTTAGGAGTAGTTTAATTCATTTTCATATCCAGTAGTCCGTAACATTAGTGTAGGGGATACTTGTGTCTTAACGCAGCTCTGGTTTTTTTTGTCTACTTGTTCGCATGCGCGAGCAGTTACATTTTGTAACAGTTACATTTCTAACAGCTGATTTGTTCTGTTTCTTCTTGCTTACCGAGTTTTCATTATTACTGATTTATTGTTTCTTATTGTTTGTTATTTGTTGTTTATTGTTCGTTATTTGTTGTTTATTGTTTGTTTGCTAGTTTGTTATAGATTTTTCATTGTTATTATTTTAGTTATTTATTTAATTAGTGTAAAATGATGCGTATTTTGGATTTGCCGACAACAGAAGAACAGCTATTATTTTTTTGCAGGAGCGAAATATTTTACCAAAACAAAGAAAATGTAGCAATTCACATGAAATGAAATTTTATTGTGGTGAACGTTTCTTTTGGAAATGCAATTAAAATCAATGTAGTCAGAAAGTGGGACTCAGAAATTATTATTATTTAATTAAATAGACATTTAATTATATAGAACCTATTGCTGTTTAATTAATTATTCATTATTATTTATCTATTCCATGTTTCAATAAATTCTTTTAATTTCTAATAGTTAATAATTTGTTTAACCCAATAAATAGAAGGTAACTGATAGAAATGTAACTGTTACAAAATGTAACTCGCACATGCGAACAAGTAGGCAAAAGTAACCAGGGCTGCATTAAGACACAAGTACCGTATAGGGACCTTAAACGAATACCTGATACATAGGCTTCGAACCCCATTTTATACCCCTTCCGAAGAACAGCATAACCAAGAACTTTTTAACCTGTTTAAGAAATCCTAAGGCCATCAGTCGGGCATAGTAGTTGCTATGCTACTCGCTACAGCACATGTGACGCATATCAGTTAAGTTCTACGGCTATAAAATATCGAATTCTCGCATTTACATTGACCTGCTTCTGGAAGAAAGGGACATAACCACGTAGATCCGTACGAGTCGACTCGTTTTGAAATTGCAATATGATTTAGCCCTTTGTCGTCGAACATGTCAAACATCGGCTGTCGAATTCCGTCTCTCAATAATTGAGCGGCAAGGGAGGCAGGTGTCAAAGGTAGTAGGCATTAGTAAGCATTTTAACTTTCGACGCTCAAAAATTAAATCGTCGTACACTTCGCTGACTTAATCATCAGGCCGTAGAGATGTTTTTGACACCGTAGACAACAAGTCCGCGTAACTTGTCTGGCCCTTTACTTTCATTTTTAGATCAGGATTTGTTTAATTTTAAACGCGATTCCTTTTGTCAAGCCTGTTTGAGGTCACTATCCACAGTTAAGATCTCCAATATTCAGTTACAGATCACTCTCTCTGATATTCAGTCCCAGATGATCAAGTTATGGAGAACACTTGTACATTTTTATTTTTATTTAATTATGGGATTCGCCTCTTCCCTACTTCTTGCCACATCATCAATTCATCCGAAAATGCAGGAATATTTAGATTAGGATATTGAGGTCATTATTGGTAACTTTATTCGTAACAAAGTAAGGCGCGTTGAGGATTGTACGCAGAATTTTGGATTATAAGGATTATATATGAGATTAACTCGATGTCCGTAAGTCATAATTATCCGTTATAGTCAGTGATATGAGTCTTTTGTAATTAATTGAGAACTTAGAGCGTCCCAAACATTTTATATTGGGATATGTTGGTGTTTCCTAAATGATCTTTTTAGAATAGTTAAATATTCTAAATAGCGATTCTCTATGAATGGAATCATAAGCTTTTTCCAAAACGAGAATGTATTAAGGAATTTGGACAGGAAATACGATCGATTTAAAATAGGGCGTGAAAGTACAAATGAAAGGGCCAAGGGATAAACAAGAGAAAGAGAAGCAACAGGAGGGACTTGACAATCCCGACAGTACAGGAGCTGGTCCTTTCCAACTAAATCTTCATCCTATCTCTGACTACATCACTCGGTACAAGTATCAACCTGTCTATGACTTTTCTAAAAAATAAAGCCTTATTTATAAATTATTATTATTTCTTCCTCTCTGCATTGCTAATGTGGCCTATCCGGACCCTGATCAAACATGACTATAAACAATCAAGTATCTTTGATTTAGCACTTGATAGAGACTGTATTGTTTCAAGGAGAATAGTTGTGCTGAGAGGTGATTTGTCCGAAATCACGCTCAACCGCCAGGTTTTTTACCCAATTAAGGGACCCCGTTTATAGAGGTAGGGTGAGTCCCAGAAGGATCTGTAGATCTCACAGGGTCGATCCGATACATAATTTGTGTATCCACCACAGCCATATTTTAACGTAAAGGATCGGAACCGATTTTATAACTTAGTTCACAAAAACTAAATGGTAACTTTTTAGAAAATTATCTAAAATTTGTATCCTGGATAACTCCATGTTAAATGAGACATAACCACGAAATAACCAAGTTATATTAAATAATAATATTTTAGTTTTTAAAAACATTGTTAATTTTCCTCGTAACCTTAAGCAGAGTAATTATCAATCGTAACGACTCCCCGATGTTCGCGCTCGCCGTGGATGAATAAATACTTCGGAGTTCAGCCTTCTATAATAGGTTCCTTGTCAGTCCCTTCCGGCCAGATCAGGTGTACTAGCTCTACCGTTTTAGACCTGCTCACGAGCGCCATCCTGTGTTTAATTGTTTATCTATCTTTCTTCATACTTTTATTTGCATAGTCTGGAGAAGAGCAGGCTTGATAAATAATGGGGAGAGGTGTAACTCTGAGATAGAGGACTGTGTCGAAGGTCCCTGGTTCGAAGCCGGCTGTGACAGATAATTTATTTAATCCTTTAGCAGCCGAGGAGGGATCTTGTGGGATCTGGAGGTCACCCTTGGGATTAGCCATCCTCTATAAAATGGGTCACCACAAAAAGTTTGTTAGCCAGAATTACCGAAAATTATGTAATGAATTATACTGAAATTTAAAGCAGAAAATATACAAGAATAATAATAAACCTTTACTACTACAACCTATGAGCATGTACTGGATGGCATGGCAAAGCATGGCTCTTTGTCCTGGATAACGCTCAACAAGGCAGATTTTCCCCCTTAACTGGGGTGACCATGGCTGGATGAGCCCCAAGAATATCCCATAGGATTCATCTCCGGTCGCTAAGATATTGAAAATATTCTCTCAGCGTGTGGGATTTGAATTCAAGCCTTTCGGCACGGCAACTCAGCGCTCTACGACAGAGCCACTCTACTCCAAAGAAGAATAATAATACCGACAATAAGAGAGGAATAGATTTTTATAAAAGATTTTAACCGAGAACGATTTGTTTGCAACTTTTCTCATGGGCAAATCTTCGGATAAAATCCTCTGAATTGAACTCCATGATATTCCAGACATCTCAGAGAGTTCATCAATGGTTCGGCTCGGCTCTTCACGTACGAGAGCATTGATTTTTTCCACGTTCTCGTCATTTCTCGACATTGAGGGGCGTCCTGAACGGGGTTGGTCTTCGATCGACATATCTCCATTTTTAAAACGTGAAAACCAATCGTAGATTCTGGTTTCTTAGGGGCAGCATCGCCATAAGCAGTCTTAAGCATTAAAACAGTTTCCGCGGCCGATTTTCCCGACAGGAAACAAAATTTCAAAGCCGCGCGTTGCTCTCGACAACTTGCCATCACTGCGAAATGAAAAAAGGTGTTTTAATGAAAAATTTCTCATGGGAAACCGATGCGTTCACAGCGAAGGAACTCCCCACACTAAGGAGGTTCCCAAACTCTCCCTTCGACCGCCGCTGAATTCTCGTAACTTTTGGGTCCGTCTTTGTATTATTAACAATAGGTACATTGGTAACAATTTATAATGGTTATTATTAGTGTGGGTTTTTTCATATATTACGATAATTGCCGATCACATTCCCGCTTCAGTAATCCAAATATGTTTCAAAAGCGCCCGATTTTATCGGAGAGTTGGAAAGTATGTGTCAAGATTTGTTCTTCTCTCAACTTTCTAATCAATAATATTTACAATATAAGCCGATCAATTACATTTTACATTTAATTATATTATATTGTAAGTCCAGCGTGGGGGTTCGCAGGCACCGGTTGGATCTAAATGGTTCCCATTATTATTATTATTCATATCCCTTTGTTTTACTTCATATATTTAAAAAAATACTTTATTTTATTTTATAATTTAAATAATCCCCACTATAGAATTTTGTTTTTCATTTATCATTGATTCTATATATATTTTCTATTCTTTTATTCTTTACAGGTTTTATGGATCATTTTAATTAGGCTGTGTCTTGTATATTTAATCTTGAAGAAGACATGAAATGTTGGTCGAAACGTTATCTTTCCTATTTTTAATAATCCAACCCTTAAGAAATTATTTCTCTGATCCGGAGTATTTTCTTCCCCACAAAAAAAAAGTTACAAAATTTTAATTTCTTCTCCCTTTAATAAATTGTCGTTTGCTTATAATAACTTGTTATTTGCATGGTATTTATTTTTATAGTTGAGGTTTAAGTGCAATTAAATGCGTGAATTCATTCGCTATACCATTACAAGTTCATTCATTGCTAAGGCCATATGTTGTAATTTTTCATTATTTTATTTATTTATTGTAAATCTGGGATTCGTAAGCTTGCTAATATCTTCCTCCTAGGTTTTCAATGGTTAGACGTAATAAACATTTACTTTTTGGCTAACAGAAGGTTCCCAATAAACACTGTAATGTGATTAATTTAAAAAATTTAATTTCGTTCGTTTTACTATAAGAAAAAATATAAACCATCTACCTAAATTCAAAGTACAGGTTCAGAAATTTCTGTGCCATGTAGCAATGCAGGAGAAAAAATAGAAACGCCAGGAACAGCTGTGAAGTATGAGCGGCCTACTTTGCCCTGACAAGGACGATAAATTGTAGCGAGCAGTGTTGCCACTACTGGCGGGAAACTTTACCTTCTGACTCTGGTGATTAGGGATTTTTAATTTGTTCTGTTGTCAGGTTCTTTTCATCCAGTTGTAAACGACTACAGGATTTCCTAACCAATGAAATATCTTGTTTTTATTTTGAAGAGAAAAGATTTGTCTTGGCCGGGATTCGAGCCCGGGTCGCCCACGTCACTAGCGCGGTGCTCTAACCACTTGAACTACCAAGGCACGCATCCTAGTCAGTCAAATCTATTCTCGTCACCGATCCTATATCCCTGTGTTCTCGCAATTTTTGCGATGTATAAGACGGGGAAAGAATGTTCAACGAACATAACTTTAATCGGGAGCTCGGTTACTTACGTCAATTTTATATTATTATAATTTATTTTTTATATCGTTCTTTTTTATGGTGAATATTTTCAAATATTTTTATTTTGAAGAGAAAAGATTTGTCTTGGACGGGATCAAAAAGAACAATATAAAAAATAAATTATAGCAATATATAAAATCGACGTAAGTCAATGTCAATATTCACTATCTAAGAGAACAATATAAAAATTAATTTATAGAAATATCTTGTTATTTTAGAGTAGGTTTTAAACACCTTTGACAAAAAAAATAAGCGTATCTATTCCAGAGGTTGTCGCTTCGAGTTACAAGTTTTAACTCTTTGTTCGGTTCATTTTTTAATATTTTCCGGAAATAAAAGTTATCGTGAGTTTCAGTATGGAAAAGAGAATTTAATAATGAGAAATGTGTATACTTCGGTTATTATTTCATCCATTCAATAAACATTTCGAAATATTGATGACATATGTTTGTTGAAACGTTCATTTCTAGATGTAATAATTTTCGAAGTATACTCATTTTCCATAATTATATTCCCTTTTCCACAGTATAGATCATGATAACTTGTATTTTGTAAAATATTAAAAGGAAAACGAATGAAAAGTTAAAAGTTATTGTGACTCAACTCGAAGTGACAAACTGCCAAATGATTCCCAAATTGATTAAGAGTCGAAAATGTTTACAACTTAAGCTCGAGATTAGGTCTAATCTAATAATCTAAGTTAGTTGGAAATTTAATCTAGATTATAAATTCTAACATTTCTTATTTTATAAGTATGATTTAACATTATAAAGTTTTGAGAATGATTTTTCCCTGCCCAAAACGTTTAAAGAAAGTTCCATCAATATTTAAAATAAATAGGTTAAATAAGGCACAATTTGCAATTAAATGTTTGGTAAGAATGTTGTAAATACCGTCAATATGTTAAATATAATTCCATATTACGAACACCGAGCTTCTATCTTAGTTCTATAAACAACTCGTTATTAAATCAAAACTACACAATATAAAATAATTATAAGATATACCGATATATAATCATTTTTTAATAAAACACATGTTAAACTTATGATTATAAAAAACTGAATCTTTTCATTTTATAAATAATCATTTTTGGTTTGTGCAATTTCGTAATTTGCTCTTTCTGTTTTGAAGTTAAAAGAGCATTTGCGATGCTATATTTTATCTTGTTCTTCACTGGTGCGAAATATTACAGATCACTTTTATATTCAGCCGTCTTGAAATTTATAGTTTGGATTTAAAACAGTAGAAATTGTTCTTGATTTTCTATATTTTACATTTTTGAAAAACCAGTACAATAGTACGACCTCTGACTTTCAAAACATTTCTGATAAATATAAGTTATATATATATATATATATATATATATATATATATATATATAATCTAAGTATATATTAATATAAATATATAATGCTGTTAAATTAATTTATATAAATATACAGGGGGTCGAAAACCCATATGGTAACCTCTCAGACATAGTGATTCATTGCAGCGGTTCACATAACACGTGGCCGGATAACTAACGCTATAAACAACGTTTGATGAATTTCTTTAATTTTCAAACAGAATTTCCGAAGATCATAAAATGCAGCAAGCTAGTGCTGATATTTTCCGGATAAGTGATGTACAATTTTAAATAATAATTATCTAAGACATATATTGAAAGAATAATTGGTTATATAAATATAATTACTAACTTTCTTTTATGACTAATTGCAAAGGCTATAACCTTGGTTTAATGAGCGAAATTGATCCATTTTTAATTGATTTTATATTTGGTTTAACTCAAATACTATACTGAAACAAGCTTTATAAGGAAAAACAAAGAAAAAAATAAAATATTTGATCTTTTCAACAATATTTTCAATATTTTTGAAAATATTTTCTTTGTTATACCGCTACGCTCAATAGTTTGAAAATTAGAAATAAGTTTTTAAATTTCTTAATAAATTAATTTATTAAATAATTCATTAATACATATTTAAATTGATGTATTTGAGACATTATTATCTACAATTAGCATTATTTCAATTTTTCAATCGGACTGGTTAACATACCACTTTACCGCGATACTGGCTTTAAAGAATTTTATGGCTAATGTTATTCTTTATATTTATTGTTAAACTTTATATTGATTATAATGTGCCTGTTTAGAGAATAAGTAAGAATTAAAAATAGTCCAAAGTCTCTGAACTGTTATCTAAAATATTAAATAAGCTATAAGAATTCTTTAAGCTTTAAGTCCTTTAAAATTATGAATATTTATTTACAAATATACTTTTTGTTTACCGTAATTTTTCTTGTGTTAAATTTGGGGTCGGTTTTTCTGTTACGAAATTCCCGGAATTTCACGGATAGTTGTTATTACGGTCTCAATATTTTTTTCTTTCTGTAGAACAAATCTACAGTATCTGTTATCATTGTTGAACAAACGTGCTATTTATAACTTATTTATTTTTATAATCTAGATTTAAGATCCACTAAAAGCATAAATTCATTTGCAGTGAGTAACTACAGCGAAGGGGTTCGCACGCACCAATTTCAGCTAACTATGACTACTTGTTTACTCTAGTAATATTAAAATTATACTTTGGTAGTATAATTAGATATAAAATTATAATATTAATAAATGTTAGTAGTATTAATAAAATTATATCAAAAGTTACAAATTATAAACAAAGGGCTAAATCGTATATTTTTTTCTAACCACATTAATGTTCTTTTGAATTGAACTATGTATAAATATTTTCATCACAAGATTTTACGATTTATTTTAGATTTTATCATAGGTCAACAATTATTATCAATAAAAATAAAAATAAAACTTATACCGATTTATTAAGTTCGGCGTCTTTTATTATCGCCTTTATAGTGGACAGGCCAATACCAGTTGCTTCTTTAACACTCTCATTCACGTTGTATTTCAACTTGAACTCTTTCTTATTTTGACGCAGATATTTCGCCACATTGTAAACTACTTCCCTTGCCTGTCCGTGAAGAGGACGTCCGGATCTACTAGTGAATTTACTAGAGCTAGCCATAGCAGGGTCAAATAACACACTAGAAAAACCGATAGTAATACACAATAGCAACAATAATAACACGAGAATAACGCAGTAAGGGCGTACTACTCCCTACAGGGATAAAAGGCGACTGAAGAGCCAGGTAGGGCTCGGCCATTTGCAAAACGGCCTGCGCGGATATCGCTCATGGCGTCCGCGCCCTTTCCCCTCCTTACTCCTACCACACCACCCGCTTGCAATTTTACAAAAAGTTGTTTTGATAATTGTTGGACAAAGATAGTTTAATAAACCTATATTTCAATATTGATATAATTTCTAGACAGGTTATAGCTCGACAATTTTCAAATCGACCGGCGCATTAGACGCCTCGGTTCAGCAGCGCATCAGGCCACGCTCCTTCCTTACCACCACACCAATCCAGCCTCGCCTACCATTTCGTAAAAGGTCGTTTTGTAAATTGTAAGGCTATAATATTAATAATTATTATTATTTATAAAAAAATAGTATATATGTAATAGTATATAGTATAAAAAAATAATTTCTTTAAAAGAAATATTTGTAATTTGTAATAAATGTTATAGCTCAACAATTAACAACTATAACAAACTTTTAATCGTTTTTTTTCTGTAAATAAACAACGTATTGAAATGTAAAAAACCGTTATAACCATAGTACCGTAATTAAACAAAAATAGCCTTCGCAGGCCTCATATCAAGTCATTGAAATAAAAAATCACAGAACATAGAACTAACTAGAAGCGGCATCTGGGCCCGTTTGGAGGGAGGCAAGTGAAGCCAGCTCCCAAGCCGCCCCCATTCCTTCCGCCCTCTTACAGCTGAGAAAGCGCTCAGTTTATTTAGCCCAAGAATTCCTCGTGTTTTATCTTCTCGGGGTAAATACTCCGTGGAAAGTTCCAATTGGTTATTTCCTTAGTAATACTATTACTGGGGAGCAGCTGTAGACCTAATACCCCAAACAATAAACAATCTTATCTTGCCGGCAGCCAATATAGTACATTTCATCTCCACACCGCTATAGTTACTTTAATACTTCCAGCACCTGCACTACCCACTACCGTTCGTCTTTATGTGGTAACTTACAGAATCTGTCATGTCATTTAAAGAACATGTTGCAATATCCAGTTCGGACTTATTTTCATCTAGTCGAGTGAGGTCTTGCACATTTAACCTGGAGCTCTCCATTTTTTTTAGTCTCTTCTTACTCCGTGAACGACTATTCAAAGAAGTCGTCTCATTTCGTTGAACCCGTTTCCTTTTCTATAACAGAAAAAGATGAGTGGAATAAGAAACTTTCTTGTAAGTAGACTAGCTAAGCTTATAGTAGAAAATATCGGTACCTTAGAAAGTTTAGGTTTTAAATGTTCAGGAAAAGCATCGAAAATTGAAGGGACTACACCTTTTTTCAGTTTATTACAGAATGGAGACCTATCAAAATCCTCGTCTTTGAAATGTTTTGAACATAAACGGCTGTGTTTAGATGGCTCCCACTTTTCTCTCCCTACTACTTCAACCCATTTTTTTCGGGTTTCTTCATCAGTGGGGAATCTAATGACAATCGAACAAGTCAAGCTCCATAATATAGAAATATTTTAACCCTCTGAGTACCACGGCGTGATGAAACAAATAAATCAAGTATCATATTTCTCAACAAAAAAAAAATTCCAGGAAGTGTTTATACAATGCAGGGCTTTGTTTCTAGTGAATTGAATCCTTAAATAAGAAACATTCCAGTAAAATTTATCTATTTTTAGAAACAGTTCCTAGTAAAAATTAGTTTAACCTTTAAAAGACCAAACTCGTTTCCCATTGAATTTTTAATTTTTTTTCTTAGTATTCCCTTTCTTATTTTTATATTTAAACATTTTATTGATCATTACAAAAAAAAAAATTGATTTTGTAGATTTTTTGTCCCCAATTGGGAACAATGGCTTGTTGAGGGGTCTAATCAATATATAAGTCAATTTACGAAATCAACTTATTATGATAAATTTAGTTTCAAATTGTTTATGATACATTCCTAATAATATATAAAAATTAATGGATTCATAATCGTAGTTTTTAAAAACTTTAGGGGAAAATGAGAAGAATTGACCGATTGCTACAAAAAACTATTTCAAAAATTTGTGGAGTCGATTTCGGTCACTCTTTTTAAAAAGAAAAAATATTTTCATACAATTTAATGTTTTATTTAATTGTGATTAAATTGATAATGCATTTGGTAAAGCAGAAATATTGTTAACAAATTCTGAAATCTATGTACCTAAATGGGAACAATGGTCAGTAAACGGTTAGTTATGGCTATGGATTTTTTAAATAACTAAGGAGAAAGAAAACATAAAAAGGTGACGTGAGGATATCATGGGAGAAACGGAAGGGCCCCAGCCACATTTTTGAGAGAAGAAAAATTGGAAAAGGCTCTCTAATACTTTCGTTTCAGTTCCTAATTATTCCAGACAGTTTTGCGTTAAAATTCACTGAATGTGACAGATCAATGGATTTCTTCAAACGAAGTTTCAAAAATTAGAAACAGGTGGAACCTAAATTGACCCCAGGGTACTTGGAGGGTTAAGTGAATTATGAAAATATTACATTTTGTGATACATTTATTTATTATATATAGGTTTCGAACTTACAGGTGAAAGGTGAGAGGAGGATTGAAAGACTTGTCGATATTCTTTGTATTGCATCCCAATGCAACACAACAAGGCATTTTGCTAAATACACGTTCAGTGATCAGATCAAAAACTATACCAAACACTAAGACACCACGAAATAACACAATGTTGAATAATATGTAAGTCAACAGAAGTACACGAGCTAAGTAAGAGAAGTAAACTGAGCGCTGCACCACTTGGTTGGGGCGGGAAGAGTGGGGGGGCCAGTGGGAGGCTGGCTTCACTCGCTGTACTCGCTTCACTCGCTGTTGGGCATGCTGCTTCTAGTTGGTTATATGTTCTGTGTAATACATGGACACTGAACTGTAAGTCCTCAAAATAAATAACTTTTAATTCCTATTGTTTCTATACCATTAATAAATAATAATATATAACATACGTATTTATCATTTCTTAAACGTAAATAAAAAGAGTTTCCGGAATAATCTATTATCTGTTAATCCTTTCGGAACACGTAAATATTTGTTAACTCATTTAACATGTAACTTCATGCTTTTGATGCTAATCGGAAAATATTACAGAGGGAGTCCTAAATTTTCCATTTTCAGGTAAAATTACGTTAGGAATCTTTGAGGAATCCCTGTCTTGGGCCCCCATTTTACGTCCTTTCGGAAGGGCGGCATAACTAATGATTTTTTACTCCTTTTAAAAAAACTTTAAGACCGTCTGCAGGGCGACCTTATATATAGTAGGTTGTTATACTAACAACTACTCAACAAAGTTGAAACCTATTAATTCTTCATTAACATATTCATTAATCATTATACCACAATAATAAAAAAAATGAAAAATACTTCATCGGTTTTTCAAGATATTTTTAAAAGTACTTCGTTATTCCAAAATCTATAAAAGTGAAAATCTCTTCACTTTTGTAGATTCTGCTGCTGGCATTCTTTCATCTTTGATTTTTCTTTTATTAATTTTATTTTCTCTTCTATTATACGCTTTAAATACCGAAGTATTTCTTTTATTTATAAATACTTCTCGTAAAGGTTTTTTTCATTTGCTCTCTCCATCAGTCAATTGATGATTACTTTTTTTTGAGCAATTATTCGATTTTCCTTCGAAAAAAACGTATAATTTATAACCTTCAAATCTTATAAGAAATTCGACAATAAGTCAATGTTTTAGCATCATATAAAAAAATAATAAACTCATAGTCATATTTTTTATAATATAAGAGCATATTATGCTGCCCAAACTATGTATAAAATGTTAATATTTACAACACATATGTTGTTAAGATGTCTCATTACCAAGGTGATTCGGCCGTGGTAATGACACGTGTTCGTATTATTGAAATTGTATTTTCAACAATCCTTTCGAAAATAATTATTGTTAGATTTAAAAATATGACATCCTGCTGAATGTCGAACAACGTAGATACACATGAATGCTATAAATTCGATTTTTTCTAAAAAAAGTTAACGTAATAATAAATACATATGTGATGGCAATAACGAAAATACGAAACGTAGCACACAGACGGGAACCGATTGCCTTCCCGACTGAAGACTGTTCCCTGGTGACGTCACTAATCCCTCAGTGCTGACACTACACTCCTAAAAAATTCCCTCACATTTCCCCCTTTTTTTTAAGACTTCGTTGCTGATGTTTTTTTCTACCCTTTTGAAAGTACATTACTGATGAAAATAAGATCTGATGCACTTTATAATGTGTATCTATTCCTTAGTTTCGATCCTCATTATTCTCATTAATGCATATTTATTTAAATTAAGAGGTCCAAAAATTATGAATTATCTTATTTATAAGTTGTTTATATTAGGTATATTATTTCAATTTAAATAATTTATTATTAAAAAATACCTTAAATGCACTTATTGAATTTACTCATAAACCTTATTTCGCTCGAGGTTTAGACTCCTAGGAAGAGGGTCATGAAATATAGAAGGAACAATTCCTTTGTTTTAATTTTGATTAGAGTGGAGAAGGTAAAAATTTTCTGTGGAAGAAATTGGTCCGGGTAGAGGTCACTGAATGAATCCATCTTTTCTGATCTATCTTTTCTCTCTTCGATATCGAAACGGAAGCTTCAAATACAAAAGATAAATATCTATTTCAGATTTAATTAATGACAATTCATATTTTCCAATGATTAATAATAGTATTATTAAAAAAAAAAAGTTCCACCAGAACCACTGAAGGCTTTTGGGCTTAGTACGTGATAGAGATTGTACTGTTTCTAGGACAACGGTTGTGCAGGTTGTTTAATAAAATACTTCTTTTTTTGAAAAATGTAGACATCTAGTTGCTAAATTATGTTTTTATAAGTAATAAGCAGTGTAATTCATC
Organism: Arma custos; assembly: GCA_037127475.1. Taxonomy (NCBI): domain Eukaryota; kingdom Metazoa; phylum Arthropoda; class Insecta; order Hemiptera; family Pentatomidae; genus Arma; species Arma custos. The sequence goes on along the minus strand of CM073764.1, from coordinate 67,433,726 downwards.
TCTATATTATTAGGATAACTTAAAAAAAAAGAAAGGAAAAACTGAATTCGATAGAAAAAAACAATAAATTATTATTGTACAGTTCCGTAAATTGAATCGTTCACTGCAACTTTAAGACGGGTCTTGGATTGAGGACATTGTAGAGACTATACTTTTTCTAGGATACCGATTGTGCAGGGAGGACATTTGTCTTAAATAACACCTAATCACCAGGTCCCCCCCCCAGTTAAGAATAAACACTTTATAGCACCTGAGTGAGCCCAAACAGGGCACCAGATCCCACTGGACCATCCACGGATGTTAATAAATCAAATAAATTATCTGACACAGCCGGATATGAATGCGGGACTATTTATGCACGGAACTCAGCGTTCTACCACTAAGCTACTCCACTACCAATGTTATTATTACAATTGTAAAATGCATGAGATATAAAATAAAAGGAATATTCGTTTTTGTTTGTTTCGTCTCAATGAAAAATGTCTAACTCAAACGCTAGAGAGATTAACAAGAGAAAAATTACATAACTATAGGCTAACTGATCTACTTCGAGCGAGAACGTTATATGTTTTTTGTAAATTGGTACCTGTTCCGCAGGTTGTCGCTAGCTGAGTTACAACTAGTTTTAACTGTTTAATATTTTACGGTACAAATTGTCGTTAGGTTTAGTATGGAAAGAGGATATAATAATCGGTAATGAGTAGATCTTGGTAATCATTTCATCAAGAAATAAAAACATTTCGAATTTTAAATGATACATGTTTGTTGAAACGTTCATTTATAGATGAAATATGTTTATAAGTTTAAAGCATATATTTAGGAAGGAAAAATTGAAGCACACCATAAAAAAGTGCCTTGAAAAAAGAATTCCTCGTGTTTTATCTTGTCGGGATAAATTCACCTTGGAAAGTTCCAATTGGTTATTTCCTTAGTAATACTATTACTGGGGAGCAGCTGTTGGTTCAACGTTCTGTGGGACCGGCAGATATATTAGACCTGATACCTCAAACAATAACCAATCTTATCTTGCCGGCAGCCAATATAGGCCATTTCATATCCACACGGCTATAGTTACTTTAATACTTCCAGAACTTGCACTATCTACTACTGTTCGTTTTTATGTGGTAACTTACAGAATCTGTCATATCATTTAAAGAACATGTTGCAATATCCAGTTCGGACTTATTTTCATCTAGTCGAGTGAGGTCTTCCACATTTAACCTGGAGCTCTCCATTTTTTTTAGTATCTTCTTACTCCGTGAACGACTATTCAAAGAAGTCGTCTCATTTCGTTGAACCCGTTTCCTTTTCTATAACAGAAAAAGGTGAGTGGAATAAGAAACTTTCTTGTAAGTAGAGTAGCTAAGCTTATAGTAGAAAATATCGGTACCTTAGAACGTTTAGGTTTTATATGTTCAGGAAAAGCATCGAAAATTGAAGGGACTGCACCTTTTTTCAGTTTATTATAGAATGGAGACCTATCAAAATCCTCGTCTTTGAAATGTTTTGAACATAAACGGCTGTGTTTAGATGGCTCCCACTTTTCTCTCCCTACAACTTCAACCCATTTGTTTCGGGTTTCTTCATCAGCGGGGAATCTGATGACAATTCAACAAAACAAACTACATAATATAGAAATATTTTAACCCTCTGAGTACCACGGCGTGATGAAACGAATAAATCAAGTAACATAATTCTAAAAAAAAAAATTCCAGGAAGTGTTTATATAAAGTAGGGTTTTGTTTCTAGTGAATTGAATCCTTCAAATTAGAAACATTCCAGTAAATTTTATCTATTTTTAGTAACAGTTCCTAGTAAAAATTAGTTTAATTATGGGTATGGATTTTTTAAATTACTAAGGAGAAAGAAAACATAAAAAGGTGATGTCGGATACCACGAGAGTTCCGGAAGGATCCCAGCCACATTTTTGAGAGAAGAAAAATTTGTAAAAATTCGAAAAGGTTTATACTTTCGTTACAGTTCCTAATTACTCCAAACAATTTTGCGTTAAAATTCATTGAATGTGACAGATCTATAGATTTCTTCAAACGAGGTTTTAAAAATTGGAAACATGTTGGCCCTAAATTGACCCCATGGTACTTGGAGGGTTACGTGAACTATGAAAATATTACAATTTGTAATATTTTCTTTTAAGAATATTTTCTTAATTAAGGTACATCTATTGATTACATACAGTTAGCAGTTAGATTTCCAACTTACAGGTGAAAGGTGAGAGGAGGATTGTAAGACTTGTCGGCATACTTTGTGCTGCATCCAAATGCAACACAACAAGGCATTTTGTGTATTTACACGTTCACTGATCAGATCGAAAACTACAAAACACAAAGACACCATGAGATAACACAATGTTGAATAATATGTTAGTAAACAGAAGCACACGAGCTAAGAAGCGCTGCACACTTACTGAAAGGGGGCGGAAAGAGTGGGAGGGTCTGTGAGAGGTGGCTCCATCCCCCTCCTAGTTGCTTCTATGTTCTGTCGCTACCCCACTACCATAGTTATTATTGCAATTGTAAAATGCATGAGATATAAAATACTAGAAATATTCGTTTTTTCTCAATGAGAAACGTCTAACTACTAATGCCAGAGAGATTAACAAGAGAAAAATTACATAAGTATAGGATAACTGATCTACTTCGAGCGAGAACGTTGTATGTTTTTAAATTGGTACCTGTTCCGCAGGATGTCGCTTCGAGTTGAGTTACGACTATTTTTAACTGTTTAATATTTTACAGTACAAAATATCGTTAGGTTTAGTACGGAAAGAGAATATAATTATCGGTAATAAGTAGATCTTGGTGATCACTTCATCAAGAAATAAAAACATTTCGAATTATAGATGATATATGTTTGTTGAAACGTTCATTTATAGATAAAATATATTTATAAGTTTAGTGCTGATATTTGGAAAGGAAATATTGGAAGAAGCATAACATAAAAAAAGTGCCTTTTTCTTTTTCTTGAAAAAGAAAAAATATAAAGTATAAAATTATAGTCAAAAGGATACACTTCAGTTCAAAATTGTTTGTTTACAACAAAAAATTACAAACAAAGTAATTCAATTAGTGGGATAAATCAAATTTTATCCTTACTGTTCTATATGCTCTCACCCTGCATTACCGAAACTTATATAATAAATTATATCCAATAAGGTTAAATTCAAAATAAATAATATACAATAATAGTACTATTTTAATAAAAATAACCGACATTTGTACCGATAAAGTAACTTCAAATATAGACAACTAGGACTTGCCAGGGGAAGTAAAAACCCTAAATACACTCGGAGTTTTGCGATTCGGGACTAAGTACAGCCCTTTGCTCTCAACGGTCAAGCAAGTTGGGATGACAAAAAGGAAACAATAATACAACAATAGTTGTCTGTGAAACACTAGTGTTTAGTTTAATGTTCTGATACTATATAGGATTTATTTAAGGGAAGACAAGATTAATTTTCCCGCTCTTTATTTCAATCCTCTCCAAATTTATCATTAATAATATAATAAATAAATATCAATGATAATTACCCACTTTGATAATTATTCCGCAGGTTGACACTTCGTGTTGAGTTACAAGCTTTAACTTTTCATTCGTTTCCCTTTTAACATTTTCGAAAAATACCGTCAGCATCGAAAAAAGAAATTATTTATGGGAAATGTGTGTATTTTGGTAATCATTTCATCTATACTTCGAAATACTGGTTGAAACTTTTATTTCTTGATGAAATGATTACTGAAATCTACCTATTAGTCAAAATTACATCCTCTTTTCCATACAAAAGCGTACGAAAACTTTTATTTTTGAAAATAAAAAAACAAACACATAAATACTCCTAGGTAAAACTCATAACTCAACTCGGGGTGATAACCGACAGAATAATTACCAAAGTATCTAATAATAAATCCATCTCATTGCTCCAATTTGCTCATAGTGCAAACCAGGCTTTATTCCATGAGCAGTGCTTCTCCATATCTAAGAGAAATCTATAGAAACTTCCACCTTGACCATTTTCTTCCACATAGACAAATATTTATATAGAAACATTCTAGAAAAATAATTATCAATATATGAAGCCTTCAAGACAAAAGCTGATTGCTCTGAAATTTCGAACATTGAGTATTTCACATTTTTTCCATGTGTAGTAAAACAATTATCATACAAATATTTAAAGGTAAAAAGAAACCTTACATAAATGTTAAGACCGTGGAAAAATTCCAACCGAAACCCCTTAAGTCTCCGAACTGGAACAGATATTGAAATTATCTGTCCAATATTTCGCGTATTCAGGCATCCTCAGGGTAGGAAGAGAATAACAGCAAAACAAAACATGAACAATGCAACCAAGAAACATCCCACCACCTCCAAGGCTCAAATGCAAGTAATGAATCATAAGGAAGGTTACTCGACCCCGGCTGAATAAGGTTAGATAAAAACAGCTGATAAATACTCCAGAATTTGAAAATTCAACACGCATTCACCAAACTTTAAAAGTAGTAATAACTTCGCAGAAAATTATTTAATTGAAATTGTTAATGCCCATTGTTGTGATCATGGAAGCCAATAAAGATCATAATAATGCTCTCCTAGCTGTATTTGTACTGGGGTAAAAAAATGGCTGATGTTTTTGTTCACCTTAGTCGTCAGTACTAGACCTGGGTCGATCGACCATTCATGGTCGATCGATCATGACCCATTCCTATTGGTGATCGAGTCAATATGATTCGATCGTTTGGATCATTTCGATCGTTTCGGTCATTTCGATCCTTTCGATCATTTCGGTCATTTCGATCGTTTCGGTCATTTCGATCCTTTCGATCATTCGGGTCTCAGACTGAGACCCGATGGGCTGAACTGCTACTTTTCAGTACCAGCTCTAACCGCTACTCTGATTTTTGTTACTTGTGATTTCTTAACTGCTACTGACTGCGATTCGTGATTCTGTCGAAATGCTACCAACAGTGCTTCAGTCAGTGTTTCATAGCCAGAGAGGACCCACCCCCCCGTCATCCCCCCCACAGCCCTGAAGAAGACCTACAGCGTAGGTCGAAACGTTGGCTATCAATAAAGATTTTCTGAAATTACTTGAGAATTTCATTCAGTGACCTCTACCCGGACCAATTTCTTCAACATATAATACATATTATACCTATATTACGAGACATCTTTTTTGAAGGGTGTAATATGTTGGAGTGGTTGACTGGTGGGGGTTAACCCCCCATGACTCAACTCTAATCACGCCAATGATTATTTATGAATAATATATTGAAGGTATAATAGATGAGTAAATTGGTAAACACAAAAACAGACCTCTGGAAAAGAATTCAATTAAGACTAAGGCATATAAATAATAATTTGAGTAATCATCCTAAATGATACTCTGGCATCCCAAATATCAATCAAATATATTCAAAATATATATTTAAGAGAAGAAACATAGCACATACATGAGCACGTCTTCATTAAACAGGTGCGGAAGATGAAAATGCATGGTCCTGTCTTCTTTGTAAAAACTTCATTGGAATGGCCAATGATTATTAAAGCAAAATGTTAAAGTAAAACGACTATTCTAAAAGCAGTATTTGAATTTAATACAAAAATTTCATCCCAGCAATTAAAATAAACAATGTTTTAAACAAGGAATCTGATAATTTAATGGTAGCAACCCTTATTTGGCAGAATTTAACATTTAAATCTTAATACTCATTAGTGTTGAAATATAAGCTACTATACTATTATTTCTCAATGGGTTAAAAAAACACAAAATTTATTAAAAAAATATTTTTAATAATTACAAACCTTAAATAATAAGCTGATGTAACAAAATAGAAAAATATTTGAATTTATAACACTAAAAAATTTGTTAAATTAGTGTTGCGTATACGCATGAGTGGCCGTAAATGGGTTAATGCTATACAATAATACATTTTAACCTTTATATTCACCATGCTTAGCAAGTTTTACAATTTTTTAATATTCAATTGTCTATGTTTTCCATATTTAGCCCTGATGAAGATATGCAAAGTAGTTCCAAACGTTTCTACTAAATAATAAATAAACATTTCTCCATATCTAAGAGAAATTTATTGGTCTCTACCCGGACCATTTTCTTCCACACTGATTCTTTCAAATTGAAAATTTCAATCCTTTGTTGACAATTCGAAATTACCCGCTTTAGAGACAGTGCGACGAGCGCGCCAGCGGCCAGACTTTGAAGGAAAGGATGGAATCAGTCAAAGAATTCGATCAATCACGATCGAAACAGGTCCGATTGAATCAAGATCGAAACGAGTCCGATTGAATCATGATCGAAACGAGTCCGATTGAATCATGATCGAAACGAGTCCGAGTGAGTCATGATCGAATCTTTTTAAAACCAGTGATTCGATCACTCGTGTATCGGTTACGATCGAATCAAAAAGATTCGATCAATCACGATCGACTCAGGCCTAGTCAGTACCTGACAGTCGACCCTTGGGTACTGAACTCAAAGGAAAAACCCAGCAGAAGATTTTAGTCTAGGTGTCATGCCAATATGGAACAGATATATTTTATTAGATATAAGGACTAAGTAAAAGGTGATGCCCGCACCTTTGTCACAACTTGTCAGTACGTGACGGTGTTTCTGTTAATGAAGTCGACCTGGGTACCTAACTCATAAGAAAAAGAGAGATTTTAGAGAGTAAAGCTAGAATGATATTTATAATATTGTGTCATTATATGCTAGAACAAGGATATTTTACTCAAATATGTACTAAAATTCCTGGTGAATAATCAATTGGAAGTTTTCATGTATTATTTGTATTAATCAGTAGCTACATCAAAACACATATTCAAATCTATGAATTATTAATTATTTTATTTTCAATTAAGGTTACAAAATGTTCTAGAGGAATTTCTAGTAGTAATAGTAATTTCTTAAAAAGATAGTAAACACAAGTTGTTACAAGCTGGAAACGCAGACACTTGCTACTAGTTGGCGGAAAGGGGTCTGGAAATCCGAAGGAAGCCGATCTCGGCCGAGCTTGATGCTTGTTTGTAAGTCCCTAGTCTCTAGTCCCTACCTTCCAATCCTTTCCTCCCTACCTCCCTGTCTTCCCCGGCAGGTAGGAGGGTCGAAGGGCCCCTCGCAGCCGGTCAAGATCATCCCCTAACTCGTTACTCAGCTTTTCCCCCAACCCTCTCTCCTACACCCAATATCTTTTTCTCACCCTCCATCCATATTACTAAACATTTTTTATTGCAATATTTATATATATCGTGTATTTATTATTAATTATGCTTGTTTTTTTTCATGTACAATACCTATTAAAAAGAAATAAACAATTATTAATGCATTACTAGTAATATTTCAATTCTTAATTCTAAACTAAAAGCAAGAAAGAAGGTATCAGGTCTGCAGGTTTTTGCGTCGAGGTGAGCTACAAGTTTTAACTGTCTCTTCGTTTCATTTTTAATATTTTCCTAAAATACAATTTATTGAGAGATTCAGTATGGGATGAGAATGTAATTATGGGCAATGAACAGATTTCGGTAATCATCATTTCATAAAGAAATAATAGTTTCAAGTAATATTTGGAAGTATAGATTAGAAGTATATGTTTCTTGAAACCTAGTCCATTTCTACATGAAATGATTACTGAGGTTTACACATTTCCCATAGTTAAATTACCATTTTCATTTTAAAGGTCATGATATACATTATTGATAACTTGCAATGAAACGACTTTTATCTTATTTCATGCATTATAATAAATATGAATCAATAGAAAAGGAAAAAGCAAACATGTGCAATGAATACAGATGTAGTGTATGAATATGACTGTCACTAATTGTATGAATTCGGCACATATATATTTTAAAATATAAATAAAAAATAAAATTTAAACATAAATGTTTAAATTCAACACTAAAGCTATTTTCATTGGTTAAGAAGTCCTGCAGTAATACTCAATACATTATTGATTAATCCGAAATGACAAATTTCCGTTCCATTTGGAGGAGTTTTGTTGTGCTAAAATCATTTACAATTAAAATCCACCATCATTTACAATATAAATCCACCATCATTTACAATATAAATCATATTAAATCATTAAATGATAAAAAATAATTAACAATTTAATATATAAATGGCATTAAATCATTAAATTATAATAATACAAATAATGTTTGATTGTGTAGTTCTGACTTAGTAAATATCCATTACAGAAGAGTTTGTAAAATTATGTTGGAAGCTCAGTAATTGTAATGAAGATATATTTAACATATTAACGGTATTTGCAATACTCTCATCAAAATTTACTAGAAAATCGTGCTTTATTTAACCCATTTCTTTTAAATATGGATGAAAATTTCTTAAAGCTTTTTCGTCAGTGAACAATCATTCTCAAAACTTAATAATGTTAAAACATATTTATAAACTAAGAAATGCGAGAATTTATAGATCACACTCGATATCCAACTAGCTTAGATTATTAAATTAGATCTAATCTAGAGCTTGTACTTCTTACGTATTACGTTTATTTGTTTTTAATATGTTTAAAATCTATTCTAAAATATCTAGATATATCATCGGTCGGGAACCCCTGCAGTAATAGGTACTCATTATTAGTATTAAAATTATTTATTATTTATCGTTTTTAATACTGTATGAAAAGAGCATGCCAACAGAACAAAATAAAAATCCCTAATCACCAGAGTTGGGAGGGAAAGTTTCCCGCCTGGAGTGGCAACACTGCTCGCTACAATTTATTGTCCTTGTCAGGGCAAAGTAGGCCGCTCATACTTCACAGCTGTTCCCGACGTTTCTATTTTTTCTCCCGCATTACAACACGGCTCAGAAATTTCTGAACCTGTAACTCGAATTTAAGGTATATGGTTTATGTTTTTTCATTAAAAAAACCAAGGAATTGAGTTACAAGTTTCCCTTTTGATATTTTCCAAAAAATATAACTTATCGTGAGCTTTAGTACGGAAACGAGAGTATAATTATGGTAAATGATTACCGAAATCTACTCATTACATTTTCTTTTCCATACTAATTCTCACGATGGCTTGTATTTTTGAAAAATATTAAAAGTGAGACGAATAAACAGTTACAACTTGCTGTAACTCAACTTGAAGAGAAAATCTGCGGAGCAGATACCAAAAGAATTATTATATATGTAATTTTTTAAATTAACCACAACTCAGTATTTGTTGAACACACTTTGATAGCCAGAAGGTAAATTTTAATTCTACTAACTACTGAAAACCTAGGACAACGACATTAGTAAGCTTTCAAACCCGAGATATACTGGGTCATTCAGAGGAATCGCATGTTTTTGAAATAATGAGTACTCGGTTGATTTTACATGTATAGTTTATTTATTAACATGAAATTACTTATTACATATTGCCATTTACTATCTATTGAAAAAAATATTTAATTCTACTATTTAGGGAAGATATCATCATAACCAGGACATTAACGTTCTCTCTAAACATATTGAGCATACAATTTCTTAATAAGAAAATTAATAAAATTTAATAAGAAAATAATAAAAGCATTAAGCTTGTGTAGGACCTATCTAGCCCCCAGCCCTCCTCCTCCACAGCCCTGAGAACCTTCAAAGTAGTTCAAAACGTTGGGTACTTTATAAAATTTTCTCCAATTCTAAGAGAAATACATTGACCTCTACCCGGACCACTTTCTTCCTCATATTGAGCATAATTTCCGCAAATTGTAACGCAAACGTTGTTAATAGTCACGTTCACCCAACTGTTGCGCAATAGCTGTCTTGTAAGGATGCAAATTTAAATCCAACTTTAAAATGAGCCTTACCGAACTGTTGCTCATACTTAAAGCGGCAGCGTGCTTGGTAACAGAACGACACGGGCTCGTCAATTTTGGCGCCCTCACTCTGTCAATGTTGTTTGGTGTCCGTGCAGTACGAAGGGCACCAGGTGATTTGCGTCGAGTTACGGTTCCTGTGGTTCTGAAATTCATGACCCATCTGAGAATAGTGTTGCGATCTGGTACGTTTCCGTGACGGCCGACCTTGAAATGCCGACGAAAGAGACGTTGTGTTTGGATAACAGATTCCCCACTTTTAACATAGTTATCGTACACGAACACACGGTGTTCCACATACCATTGCGACATGGCGACTAAAATGGCAAAGCCTGCTGAAATGAATAATACTGTGTTGGTTTCCCCCACTCTTCTAGTCGTTGTGTACTGTGGGTTTCGAAAACATGCGATTCCTCTGAATGACCCTTGTATGGTAAATTTTAAAAAATAAAAACATTTTACGATATACGGCCATACCAATGGCCCATATATGGCAATATACCCATGGTATAGTATAAAGAATCTATGCATTTACTGCTACTTAAACCTCGACTAGATATATAATTATTATGCAAATAACAACTTTGTATTAATATTTATTGGAGGGGATAGAATATACATATAAAATTTTCCTACACTTAGTCAGAATTTACTAATAATTTTTTTTTGTTTTATGCAGCAGCGGCAATGTATCGGAAAAATATTTTCTTTTCCGGAGATATTGGCATTGTTTTTGAACTTCAACCAAAACCCGTTGAAAGTTTTGAATTTATTATTAGTGAGGAGTTTATTGTTTTTATGCCAACGGCTGTGTAAGAAGCTTGAACGCCATGATTTTCGCCAATTAATGTTATCCAATATATAACAGTGCCTATCCACATGATAACGTAATAAACAATCTATCTATCATTTAATTTAAAAATTACTTGGTTTTATCTTTTTTTAAAAAAAAGTTTTACATATACAAGCAGCAATAAGTGTAAATACATGTTCCGGACTTCCTTTACATGTTTAAAGAACAGTACTTTTAATTAATTAAAATTGTCTTTTATAAATAAGTTTTACAATAGCAGGAAAAATTTAGAAAAAACCACCTTAAAAAAAAAAAGAGAAAGAAAAATGAACCATAATAATAATTGTAATTTATAAATAAATAAAAATAATACTAATAAAGTAAGTAAATATAATAATAATAATAATTAAATAGAAAATAAATACACAATTAAAAAGAACTATAAAATAAATACAGAAAACTAGATTATGATACCTACGAATAGTGATTTGTTAAGTGAGAAGTATATGTTTTGTTCTTTTGTGCGTGTACCGTCGTAGTGAATGTTTATCATAGTTACCGATTTCTCGGATTAATGGGTTTTCGGAAGCTGGAGTTTTTTCGAAGTATGCTTTTGTTTGGGCTGAAACATATTGTTTTACAGTGGGAAGTTCAAGATCTCTGAGCATAGTCGATATTTTTGTGTAGCGGGGATAATTATTAATAATTCTCATGCATAGGTTTTGTACCCTTTCAAACTTTCTATAATTTGTAGCGCAGGTTGAACTCCATACAGGTGAGGCATAGGTTAGCACCGAGCGGATTACTGTTTTATAAAGGATTAGCTTGTTTTTGGGGCATAGCCTGGATTTTTTATTAAAATAGGGAAACATTTTGTAGATGTTTTTTTTCGCTTTTTCTGTTTTCCTGTTGATGTGCTCAGTGAATGTTAAGGACCTATCTAGAATTAAACCGAGGTATGTTACGGATTTAGACCAGGGGATGTGCTCGGAATTTAAGATGATGTGCTGATCTATGTTGGGTCTGCGTTTTGTGAAGATTATGGCAGCCGATTTCGTTGGATTGATTTTTAGTTAATAATAGTAGTGAATAACATGCTATTTTTGACAAGAAGGCAGAATTTTTAAATATTTGTACTCTCTCTTTTTTCGAAATGATAAGAATATTTTTGAGAGCTAAACTCAGTACATATGCACCCATCTTGCACAAAATTTGTGGTAGCCTAGCTTCTGTGAAACAATTTCAAACAATAAAGTTCGTGAAACTTGTGGGAAACATAGAGAAAGCTCAGATATAGTGAAACGGCGGTTTTCGCGAATCTTTTGGTCAACTTTGGTGACCAGATCGTCAGTCACAATGCTCGGACCTCCACTCTTCTCTTCATCATCAACGTTTGTTCGGCCATTTTTAAACTGAATGCACCACTTCCTGATGGAACAGTCACTCATCACGTTGCTCCCGAACACTTCACACAGTTCCCGATGTATTTCTATTGGTTTTAAGTTTTTTGCCAATAAAAAACGAATCACAGACCGCACCTCACAAGTGGCGGGGTTTTGGATTGCGGCACACATTTCAAATTTGAATATAAATAACGGGGGTAGCACGGGAATGTTTCCGTTGTAACAGCTGGACGCTGACTGAGGTGCCGAGCACGAGCACACCAACGTTATTGGCGCGCGCCTGGCGGTATCAGATTGGAAACGTTCCTTACTTTCTGAATAGCCCTCGTATATCAAAATAATATTTAAAATATTACATATATTTTTTTCATGGGGTTTAACAGTGGTTTTCACATTATTAATCTCCTTTGTCAATCTACTTAAAGTAATTCGAAAAATTACCTTATGGTTAATTTTTTTTTCTTTTACACAATTTTCTTCTTAGCAATCGTTTTTCCTAAAAAAAAAAATACAGAGTTTTTTGACCGAACGAATGATTGAAGCACTCGGTCGTAAATCGTAGTATCCTAAACTTGTTGTAAATCCAAGTTTTTATTTTAATTTTTATAACGGATTTCATATGCTTATAAGTTTATAAGTTTAATGTTGCTAATTGACTCTAGTTAGAAGTTAAATAAATTTAGCCAACTAATATTTAAACAGTTTCCAGTCCCTTTATTACTATGTCAACATTGTTTGTTTGTGTTTTTTTTAAGGCCGAGTGTGTTATTAAAAAAAATATATTTAAAATTTTAATGATTATGGTTACTTTCGGTTATGTGGTCTGCTTATTTTGAGGTAATTAGAAGATAGAAAGAAGGAACTATATCTTCTTTTAAGGTGCCCACCGACAAAAGAATTCGATAAAAATCTTCGCGAAAATGTTTACTGCAAAGACAACTGCATTCGGTAGCTTGCCAGATTACTCTGTTTATCCCATTAGTCCACTTCTCTCTCAGACTTTCATTTTTAGGAATTCTAAAAATAAATTACCATTGGAATAAACGAACAGCATATATCAACAGCCCAGGTGAATAAGTGGTTAAGTCGGATTTTCTCCAGAGAGAATTAACTGCTTTCAGATAACCGGATTCGTATCATTTTCGTAGTTTTTGGCTTTAAATGGACTTGTAATGTAAACAATCCTTTTAAAGCCAATGCCTTACATAGCCCTTTATTCACTTCGAAAATAACTCGATTCTACTTCTCATTATGGAGAAAAATAGAATAATCTTAAGTTTTGGTAAGAAAAAGAAGAGTGTAATTATGGGATTTTTTTTAATTTCCGTAAACATTTATTTAAAAGTTTCAACAAACATTTCGATGTTGTCATACGAGATGATGATATAACCTATACAGTATGTATATGTCGGTTCTTTAATCTATACAAATACAATCAGTAAAAGCTTCTATATACGGTCAGTAATAGTAACTATATATGTTCAGTAAAAAATATATTGTTATTTTCGAGAATATTAAAAAGAAAAGTTGAAACTTAAGAAAACTCGAAGCGACAACCAGCGGAACTGAAACCAAGGTTTTCGGATAATAAATAAAATTTAGCCAGTAAGTTGGTTAGTAAATATCAAGGAGCTTATACGAACCCACGTCTCGTCTCCATTGACAATAGCATCCAAGAACTTCCCGCCGATATCGTGGTCCGCGAGAAATTTGGTGGCCGCTTCAACGCGTTGCCGTTTATGGTCCTCCGTGAGCATTCTGGGTACCCACCTTGCACAAACCTTTGAAAACCCTAAATTTTCTGTTAGGATCTTATCTATGGTTGTCTTGCTGACATCTGGAATCATTCCGCTGAGCTCCCGAACCGTCAGTCTTCGATCTTCGCGTATTGCCTTTTCCACTTTCGCGATTGTTTCTTCGCTAACCGATGGTCGTCCAGCCCGCTGTTCATCGTGCACATCTGTGCGCCCTTCTTTAAACTCTTTGCACCATTTGCGCACCATCTGGACACTCATGCATGTTTCACCATACACTTCCGTAAGTTGGGAATGAATTTCGGTCGCCGAATTGCCTTTAGCACACAAAAAACGGATCACGGATCGTACCTCACACCTGGCGGGGGAAGCGATGGGGAGCTCCATCTTTCAAGGCTGTCAGGCCGAACTGATGGTGGTAGCGAGTTGACCGGGGTTGGGATGTGGAGGGGGGAGTCCAAGCGACACGCTGGTGCCGTCTGAGGGACCTGCCGCAACTTGCACGGCCGTGCCACAACAGGGAAACTTATTTTACGGACACCCCTCGTAATAATATGGAGTTGACATTCTCTTTGAATCCAAAAGAAAAAATGGGGCCAGGGTGGGGATGGGGCCACGCCTCTTCAGCACAAGGGATTCGGCAATTCCAAGGCAAATTCATTTAATGTGAAGTAAAAAAATACAATATACAAGGGAAAAGGATAGTTTTAAACAAAATTTAACACATTTAGGTTTATCATTTCTACATATTTATTATTTTTACATAAGTTTACATAATACTATATTTTAACATATAATATTATTAACTAAATAACACTTTCATTGACCTAAAAATAAAGTAGTTTTTAAATTGTGCTGCCTTATAATCTGCTTCTGCAGTTTCTCTGAACATATTTTTGTAGAATGATGGATTTACGTTTCTGCGATTAGTTTTATAAGATAAAAAACATGATTGTCTCCGAATGATTGATCGAATGTATGGATTGTTAAACTAGAGAAAATTGTTTCTCTTTAAGGGAAGATAGCATTTCTAAATAAATTTTGTCACCAGCTTTTTTTATAAAATCTGCTCAAACCTTCAGCAGTTAAAAAGTGCCTTACTGCCAATTCCACCGAATCACAAACTTTTATCACATCTCTAGACGGAAATGTTAGGCCTCCACGATTTTCGGTGTGAATCAGGGAGGCGTGAAACTCTTTCCTTTTCCGCACTGCACTCACACAAACAGTGCATTATTTTTTGTCTCAATGCTTCTGGTAAAAAATCCGGCAATATATCCGATAGCTTCATGGGCGAAAAGGCTGAGGTTGTTTTCAGTTAATTGGAGTATAGCATAATTATGCTCATTAGCAATTGCCAATGCTTTATTATCCATCGTATTACGCTACTTTCTAATGGGGACATGGATCAATTAATTCCTTCAGCCGGAGTTTATCGGAAATTTAAAATATTCATTTCTTCAAGAGGAATACAATTTGTACTTCCTTCCGAGTAGCATATAGCCTTATATGAATGCTGTCATGAATTGTCTGGCAGTCGGGCTATTATTACATCCGAATTTTGGACCTTATGTAACCAAAAAAAAATTCTATACTGTCTTGAGACAATTTGTATGTAAGTAAATATTTTAAAACAGGAGTTTCTACTGCTATTAATTCTTTATACCTACATATTTAACTTTGAAAAATTCATACCTTGTCTTGAGTCTGTAAATATGATGGATAGCTCGGAAATACAGTCGGAATAGCATTTTCCCTCAGCTCAATTCTACCGCATGCTGATGTTCGGTTGACAAATTTCTCAAGAAAATGCTCTGAGCAAATGATTGAATAAGGCCTCAGAGTCCAATTTTCCCAACGCACAGCTTTTACCCACTTTTCCTTTAATTCTTCATTTTTAGGAAACCTGAAATTAAAACATGATACTTAATAATATTATGAATAATGTTGATAGTAATAATAATAGTTTTTATTGAAACATTTAAATCTTAATACTGACTTTCAAATTGTATTTATATAACATAAACTATGCTGGGAATAAAATAATTGCCAACTTACTTGTGAAATGAAACTCCGCTTTTCTTCTTTTTGTCTGTTCGGTTTGAACATCCGTACACACAGCAAATACCCATTTTCGTAATGTTTTGCGTTTAATTCACAAAAACTCAAAATTCAAAACAATAAAATAAAACAATTCAACAAGTGGCTCTGTCAAGTTCTGGAACAAGTCTGGACTCTATGGTGTGCTATTGAATATGGCCGCCCTAGAGGATCTGCCCCCACCACTCGGTCTCAATTTAAATCACTTTCTTAACCCCATAGTATAAGCTCCTTGGTAAATATTACAATAAAATTTTATTGACTATAATACCCTTAGACTGGAATTATCCATAGTTAATAATTACATTAATTTATTTTAAAATTAATTACACCCATATGGTACCTGTATAAGATTGGTGGTGTTGTAATTTATTAGGAATTAGGAAATAATGAGAATAAACTTTATAACGCAGATTTATTTATGAACTTTCTTATTTGTTAATCATCATCACTAAAATTATTGAAAAAAATAACTAAAAATGAGAAATAATATGTTTTTTCAAAAATTTCAAGAAAAAAAAAGTCACTTCATTTCTGAAATAATTAATGCCAATGCTATTTGACGGAATAACTGTCCATTTACGATGTAGGTTATTTCTATCATAAGCAATATGTTATTGTTAAAGTAATATATTAAAGTAATATATATATATATATATATATATATATATATATATATTAACGGATTATTGTTTATTGTTATTCGGCCGAACTTAGTTAATGTTTCATTTGCAGAAAGACCTTTTTTCTTAATTATAATATTGTTATGTGATAAAATATTGACAATGTGGTTTGAGATTTTTATTTATATTGAGTTACCTCACTAATAATTGTAATTCATCAACTGAAATCATTTTTTTTTTTTAATATCTTTTATAATTTACGCTTTCAAAAATTATATTTTATTAGCAATTTTCGTCCTTATAAATCGTTATTATAACATCAATTAATTATGATATTAGAAAATAGACCAATTGAATTTACGGTATATGCTTCGCAGGTTGTCGTTCGAGTTGAGTTTTAACTGTTTATTCGTTTCTTTTTTAATATTTTCCTAAGAAGATGGCCTCGAGACGTTCTACTTTAGAACTTTATTGGAGTATTAACAATGGGTAGTTTCTCCACGAGTTTTTTTTTTTTTCATGTCCTTTGTTCAGATTTACTTATTGTAATATTATTATAGCAGTAAATATCAATAAATTAATCTATTAAAACATAATTTTTTTCCTAAAATACAAGCTATCGTGAAACGAGAATATAATTATGTATAATGAGTAGATTTCGATTATCATTTCATTAAGAAATAAAAGTTTCAACTAGCATTTATAGATGATATGTTCATTTCTAAATTAAATGATTGACGAAGTATACTCATTTCCCTTAATCAAGTTCTCTTTTCCATGCTAAAGCTCATGATAACTTATATTTTTTTTAAATGTTAAAAGACAAACGAATTTAAAGCGGAATAATTACCGAACTTTAGAAAGAAATTTTCAGTATTCCATGAGCAGTATACAGTCATATTAAACCCACGGTATTACAGAAAAATTTTTATACTAACCTATGAAAAGCCATTCCTGTTTCATTTATACTAGTCCGTCTCTTACAGCCATAGGCCAGACACCTATTACCCTTTCCCATTAATTAAAAAATAAAATAAAATTATTATTTGGAAACTGTCACGATAAATAACTTAATTGGATAAAAAAAAAAAAATTGTAATTTCGCAAAACGTAATCGGGGGAGAGGATGGAGACCCATGGGAGTGGGGAACGCAGGGGTGCCACTACCATCTCACGAAAATACCTTATTTTCGGACTGTTAATTATAATTTCAAGACTGAATAAAATATTATAATTATGATGAAAGGCTATAATATATAATTAATTAAATATAATTATGATGTCAGTACTCACTTGCGTTACCGTGGTTAATAAACTTTAGTTTTGTTTATTTTAAGTTAAGTTTGTTTATTTTAATTTGTATAAGCGTCACATCGGATAGAACAACAAAATCCAAAAAACGTTTTATGTCACACATTAACATTAACAATATCCACCTTTTTTATCTCATAAAAATTATAAATAATTGATGTTTGTTCATATGCGGACGAAAGGTCATTATAAACGTCATTGTTTACAGTAAAATCCATCTATCGTAGTAAGCCATTAATTATTAATATATGTTCTTTAACTTATAATAATAATGTCTTTATTTATTCTGGGACAAGTCCCTATAGAATAACAATACAGGTATTGTAAGCTATTATGCCTTAGAGTGTAAAATAACTTCATTTAATTAATTATTACAAGTAATTTAGTAAGTGAGACAGCATAGAAAAAATGTGAATTACCTACAATAACAATATTTTAAGAACAGATTAGAAGAAGAGAAAGAAAAAAATTGAAATAAGTTAACAATAATTATATAAGAGAAACAATTTATGGTTACATATGTATCAAATTTATGCCTAGAAAAAAAAAAAACTTGTGTGGTATAATGACCTACTTTTTTTAATAATCTTTGAACATTCCTTAGTTTTGTTTGAACTCCAGCTTCATCAGCAATTGCTCTGGCTGTTTTACAAGAGTTGGATGCGATTCGAAGAATATTCCGTTTCTCTCGTAATGTCAAAGCAGGGGGCCTCCCAGTTGAACGGCGGGTTCCGTATGTCTCACCGTGCCGAATAAACTTCGCGACCGATGAAAAACTCCGCTTGATTCGGCGGGCTATTTCCCTACAACTCATCCCGACCTTGTGGAGTGAAGAAATGAAACGGCGCTCTTCTTCGGAGAAACACTTATTTTTTCCCATAATTCACGTTCTTTTATGTCTATTTTGAAAGGAATTCAGCACTGCACTGTAGTAGAAATGGTATTTTAACGATTTCAACACTGGAGGATTAAGAAAATAGTAAACAGCAACAAGTGTGTCTACCATTTTGACGCATATAAAATGTCAATAGTTACTTATATTGGATTTAAATAATCCTCAGGGTCTGAGAAGATTGTCTCCATTTCAATATAATAATTTATACTTTAAACTACGCTTGAAAAAATAATATGAATCAAAAATAAAGAAGACATGAAAATTTTTTTTTAAATTTCAATGGGGGTGTCTAACAATTTGACTTGACACGGACTATATATACTAAGGATGGATTCTAGACAAGATTTCAACCTAAAAATATTTTTATATTTTTCATTTATTTCATTAAACATAAATAAAATAACGATTTTTGGTATTTTATTATTTATGGGTCTTACGGGAGCTTATTTTATTTCATGTGGCATTTAAAAAAGTATGTTTTCGGATTTAAATACAACTGTTAAATACTAAATATGAATAAAATTAATTTTTTGAGATTACTTACATTTTTTTTTAATACGAAGAATTTCTCCATTTATTTAATAATAATAATCGATTTAGGTCAATTAGCCATAGAACCTTTTAATCCCAAATGTATTTAATAACAAAATCTATTCCACCATCTAATTTTTTCAATAATCGTAAACTTTTGGCTATTATTTTCAATCTCCATTTTCAAGCTTTTTGGAATCATTATTATTCAAAATATTACGCATTTATATTATTATTATCCTTTTTTTATCCCTCTAATTCCAAAATTGAGAAATAATAAAATTTAATATCATCAAATAAAAAATCTTGGCATGAAAAGAGGAAACACATTTTATATGCATAGATGGCGCGGCAATAATCGAGACATAGGTTATTTATTGAAACAAATTAATTAATATAACTCTTTTTTATTCGATTTTTTCTTTTACTTAATATTATAATAGGTACCAGGTCCGTTGGTTGACGCTTTGAGGTTAAATCATAAGTCTTCGGAGTATTGTCACGGAGAGACAGAGGACCCGGGTTCGAATCCCGGCCGGGGGCCGGTTTTATCTTCAAATAAAACAGAAGTCTTGACATTTCATTCGTTTCCTTTTTAATATTCTCCAAAAATAACAATAATCGTGATCTTTAGTAAGGAAAAGAAAAGTGTAATTATGGGAAATGTGTATAATTCGTTAACATTTTATCTGGTAATAAACCTTTCAACAAATATTGCGAAGTATAGATGATAGGGTAAACCGGGGAATTGGCAACACCTTAAGGGTTTTTTATTTTTATATTTTGTATTTAAAGAGATATAAATACAAAATAAAACACATAACTACTTCAAAATGTGGCCTACCGATTTCTTATATGCATATGCTTTAATAACTTCCCTTTTTGTTTTGCAAATAATTGTTTGTAAACTATAACCAGCGGTCGGAATTGCCCCATGAACCAGGGTAATTCCGACATACCTTTGGGGTAATGCCAACATAGGTTGTAGAAGGCAAATTAAATGCTCTAATAATTTAAAAACAATTTTTTTTTTTACATGTAACGTGAACAGTCAGTAAAATAAATGTGCAAATATTGAGGAAATTATTATTAGGAATAAAAAGTACCTACTTCATCTTTGTTGAAAGCAAGAATTCTATTCAAACTAGTTGCTGAGGATTTTCTTAAAGTCACAGTAGGGTTTCTTCTTCGGAATCCAGCAAGCCAGTCCTCTCCAGCCATTTTTGTGTGTTTGTTGAAATTATGCTTTATCGTTAAAGACTCGGCCAGATCAAAAACTAATCTCCTTAAATCAGTGAGGGTAATACCAGTGTTTGCCAATTGTTTTACATGATCAAGAAATATTGATTCTTGGTCTGGTGTAAAGACAGATTTTCGTCCTAAGGCTGGTTTTGCTGTAGATCCTGATTTTAGACGGTCATGCAAGGTTATTCTGGGAATATTCAATTCGGCAGCTACGCTTTTTACAGACCGCCCTTCTTGAACCAGCTGAAAAGCCCTTTTCATTGTATTTTCATCCCACGAGGCTTTATTAGTTGTTCTTTGCTTAGAACGCACCATCTAAAAATAAATAAACAAAAACGCGTTAGCCAATCCCATTCATAATGAAGCGGGGCAATACATGTCGGAATAGCCCCGGCCAGGGATGTTGGCATTACCTCGGCAAGACAAGATGGCGTCTAAACAGGTTATGAGGGCAGGTTAGTGACCGAACCGAAACAAAAACTATACTAAACTACACGCTAAATATCGTGCTTTATGACTTATATAATCTTATTTAGGATTACAAACTTATAATTACATTTACCTTCTATGAAGTGCTAAGGAAATATTACACCTAAATCAGCAAAAACTTTTAATCTTCTCACAGCACAACTTGTTTACCTAAACGACAGAGGCACACTGGGCGTTAGTTGCGGTGATGTCCGCAAGGTTGCAGCGCTTCACAAATATCTCTGCAGCGATGGCTAGAACTGCAGTGTCGCCGCTCCCCCGTTTTACCCTACATGTTGGTTGAAACTAATTTCTTGATGAAATGATTACTGAAGTATACATATCCCATAATTACATTCTCATTGCCATCCTAAAGCTCACGATAACTTTTATTTTTGTAAAATATTAAAAATGAAAGGAATAAACAGTAAAAACTAGTTACAGCTCACCTCGAACCGACAACATGCGCAACAGATACAATTATAATAATTTTTATATTGGTTAGATTAATTTAATGTCCGGCATTTGAGCATTAACATCCAAAGGGTTTTAAGAAACATTGATATAATTTTAAGTCAACAATTATGTTGCAATATATTAAGAAATTCGATATACACTTTAACATTACCAGTCTCGAAAAAAAAAGTTTACAATAGTTTTTAAGTAATTTTTCTGGTTCTCCGAAGTAGGAATATAGATTTTAGTAATTAATAAAAATATGGAGACCGAATTCAGCAAAGTATCAACAAAATAAACGTTTTTTTCTCAAGGAAATGAAGTGCGTAAATTAAAAGTGACTTCGGAAAAAAGTTTTCGAATTAAAAAGAATTTCGAAGTTTGGAAAAAATAGGAATCCAAAGGAAGAATAAATATGGCTGCATAATTTCCTACTCATTAATCAAATGCTTAATGTCATCGGCATGCGACCCTGGATAAAATTTATGAGCGTATACTAAATTTAGCGGTGATACACAATACCTGCAACTGTGTTAGAAACTTTGGTACCGAGCCAGCAACTTTTGCCAAGAGACCTACTGCTATGTGAGGCCCTGATTCATCTGGTTACAACTAAAAATATTTTTCTTAAAATATCAGTATCTCTGAGGAGAAAAAAATAATAATAATAAATTAATCTGTGAAGAGAATGGTTTTGTCTGACTGTGGTACGAGCCAGGCTAGCTCAGGTGGCAGAGCACCACAACGGATACGTGGGAGACCCGAGTTCGTATCCTGCCCTGGACAAATCTTTTCAAAATAAAAATACTAATTGTTGAAATAAAAAATATATAATATTTTTTTAAGTACTTGATTAAAACAAATAACTGTGATGAAGCGCAACTGACTTTTATGTTTGTACAATTTCATAAAAATCTATTTATACGGGTTAAATTTTTTTACAGGCTTTTATTAGCTTCGAGTGAAGGGGAGTTTGTAAGCAAAGGAATCTTTGAAATAGACTTTCTGAATAGTAGAAATGTATTTTACATTGATTTATCATTTTGAAATGATAGTCATTAAGCAATTTAAAAAATTTAAAACAATTTTTAAATATTTCTGTGTTAATTTTGTTTATAAAAAGGCATGAATTTTTTTTTTTGTAGTTCTGATTGCTTGACTTGTGTCCGTTGTATAAAATAGATTATTATACAAGGATATGTATCTGGTGTGCTGCTATGCTGATATGCATATTATTAAAAAATTTCATATAAGTACTTGTATAGAATTTGAAGTGACCAAAATATTTATAATAAACTGCATAGTATCATAGTACTAAATACTATAGGGGAGACCCGGGCAAAGCGGCAACTCTAAGGGAATTTTATTTATATCTTTTTTAAATGTTACTTTGTAGAAACAATATTACATGTATATCTAGCCTAAGTAATCCCTTGTATTTTTTAAAAAAAATTGGATTGTTTTAATAAATAGTAAACAGATTTATCTCAATATTAGAAATGTACCTATTACATTGTAATTTGGCAAATAATATCGAAATGGCACAAAAAAGACACTACATTATTGAATGAAAAAATTAAATTTGACTACATACTTGTTTCTGTTGAACATCCTTAAGGATATTAAAAAACTTTGTCACGTTGTGTTCATTGAATGCCTGAGCCCTAACTGCAGAGGTCTGCTCTGGTTTTCTTAAAATAATTTCGGGGTGCCGATGTCTGAATCCAGCAACCCAGTCTAAGCCAGCCATTTTTGTTTCTCTGTTAAAATTGTTCGGAATGCCATTTTTTTCAGCTAGGCTGTATGCTAAAGAGCGAAGATCTAAAATCGTGACGCCAAAGAAACGAACCTCCAAATCCAGTATGTGTCGTACCAATTCTGCTTCTTGTTCTTCTGTGAAAACAGCACGGTACTTCCCGAGAACCTTTCTGTTGCCCTTGGCATCAATATTCTTACCAAGGACCCTCCTCTTCAGAGTGTTTCTTGGAACGGAGAACGTTTTGGCCGCAGTTGAATAGGCCATTCCATCATTTGTGACCGCTTCTATAGCTCTCTGCATCGCACCCGCACCCCATGACTGCTGCACGCTTTTCCTCTTGTATTTGTGGACCATTTCAATACCTAAAACCAAAGATTTTAGGCCTTCCTATATAATAATAAGCTATTACCTAGTATATGAGCCAAAAATATGAGTCAAATTATTCTAAAACCTGTTTAAAACTTAATAATAGTTATTATTAAGCTTAATATGAATACCTATAATAATAATAATAATAATAATACAAACAGAATGGCCATCATAGCCACTTTGCCCGAAGCGACGCCATTAATTAAAATCGATTTACCCCCACATCTACTGAAACCTACACAGTTGATTGACATATTAAACTGAGCGTAAATTCATACTATTGTTACGGGCTACTGGGTATTAAAATGAATTAAACAATCCCTTAATTAAAGATACTAATATTTATTAACAAAATGATAAAAAGGATACAATTAAACTATTAACAATTAAATTATTGAACTAATATAAATTTATAATAACAATATTCTAAATATTATCATCTAGGCCTAACTCCTATTTAATTATTACAATAATATAAGATTTTACTAATTCTAGATAGCTTAACTAGTTACAATAGTTTCTATGAATATTATAAAATTACACTACAATTTATAACTAATAATTAACACTTACAGTTCACTAGTCCACCGACCGTAAGATTCTTCAAGTATCACAAACTGACACACAGTAACAAACAGAAACAGTTTATTACACTCGCGAGACTGTCACAGTTCACTGATACACTTATTACACGGGCCGGTTCAACACTGACTAGTTTATCACACTGACACTCACTTATTACAATTATCACAGATCTTCACTGGTCTACTCTCAGGCTAAGACTGACTGACTCGAGGTGACGGAAGTCTTTTTATAGAGGTAAGGCCGAACATTCCAGAACACGAAAGGGCCAGGCAATTCCGGAATCTTCTTAATCCTTTTCCGACAAAAGAAGACGATCTAGAACAGTCTTAATCCTATTTAAACGTCTCCCGCTGACGGAGTTAAGCCGCTAATCCCCCGCTTCCGCCTTCCCTTGTACGCCCGTAACACTGCCCCCTCCTTAAAAGTGCTCTGCCCCAGAGCATAGTCCGGAGAAATCGGGCAATTATGAGCTTCTGCTGATGGAGACGAACTTTCTTTCCAGGGGTTGAACGTGCACACCAATATGGCAATTCCAGAGTTGGCGAATGTCTGTTCGATCATGTCCCTGACAATCTTCCACTCCAAGCCGTCGTATCCACAGCCCAACTTCGGAATAGCGAGCTTAGTGACACGCAGTCTCAGAAGCTTACTCCGAAGGTCGTCGAGGCTTCGCCGCAGTGCGTCATATGTCGGCTTCTGATCAGTGGCCCGCTTGGTAACCAAGTAAAACAGGTGTCGTCCTTCGTGCGGCAGGTGGAGTGCCTTCCCGACACTTGGTTCTTGGCGTTCCAGCTCCTCAGTTCCGCCGAACTTCTTCCTGAAGACCGTTGCAATCCCTCGAGAAGTCCTCAGATCTTCGGCAACGCAATGGGCCAGAGAATACTCCACTGGTAACGAGAAGATATCCTTGTAGATTACCTGAGTTACTCCACGGGTCCCTGGTACTTTAGTATGAGCAACTGAGTTATTTGTCTCCACATTGTTTAGGTACCTAACCTGCTGGTCTTCTGCCGGGCCATGGTCTCCTTTGTACGGCGCCAGTCTATTGAAATGGACTACCTTGGGTTTTCCTTTAGGCTGCTTCCTGATCCTATATACGACGTCGTTGATCCTCTTGACGATCTCAAACGGGCCGTCCCAGGAGTTCTGCAGTTTAGGTGAGTAGCCTCGCCTTCTTCGAGGATCATGTAGCCAGACCAAGTCTCCAGGTTGGTAGCCACCTTTCTCTGCCCTGATGTCGTAGCGCTCCTTCATTCTGTCACTCGCCCCCTGGATGTTTGTGCGAACCTTCTCGTGGATATTATCCATTCGCTTCCGTAGATCCGAGACGTACTCCTCTCCGGCAATTTCCTCATCAGGCTTGAAACCGAATCTCAGATCACAAGGCAACCGAAGTTCTCTGCCGAATACCACATTTGCGGGAGTCTGCCCCGTTGCCTCACTGACTGAACTGCGGTAGGCCAGCAGGAACAGGTGAAGATACTGATCCCAGTCTCGCTGATGGTCGGAGACCACTTTGGACAAGTATCGACCCATAGTCCTGTTCATGCGCTCCACCATGCCATCGGATTGAGGGTGAAGAGGTGTCGTCCTGGTCTTCCGTATTCCCAGTGCTTCGCACATCCCGGAGAAGACTGCAGACTCGAAGTTTCGTCCCTGGTCAGAGTGAAGTTCCATGGGCACCCCAAACCTACTGACGAGCTGCTTCACCAGTACGTCCGCAACCGTGACTGCCTCCTGATTCGGAAGGGCGTAAGCTTCCACCCACTTGGAAAAGTAGTCCATGGCCACGAGAATATACCGGTTACCTTCATCCGTCACAGGGAAAGGGCCAGCGATGTCAATTGCTATTCTCTCAAACGGTGCTCCCACGTTGTACTTCCTCATTGGGGCCTTCTTTCTTCTTATGGGTCCGTTAGAAGCCGCACAAGTCGCACAACGCCTGCACCAGTCCAACACATCGTCCTTAAGGTTTGCCCAGTAAAAGCGTTCACGTACCTTTTCCAATGTACGGTGAACTCCAAGGTGGCCGCCAGATACTCCGTCATGAAGTTCCCTGAGTACTTCGGGCACTTTACTCTTTGGAACGATGAGCTGAAGTCTGCGCTGATCTCCTTCCGTGTTCTCCAATGCCCGTTTCAGCAGCCCGTTGTCCACTAGAATGGAGTCCCATTGGGCCCAGTAAGTCTTTACATTCTTCGACATTGGAGCAATATCCTGCCAGGTTGGTCTTCCTTGCCCTGATAGTTTCCACTGCTTCATTTGTTTCAAGTCCGGGTCCTTGTCCTGCTCTTTTGATACCTCTGCATCCTGCCAACTGTCCATGACCACCGTTGTCCTCAACACTGATGCCTGTTTCTCTTCTTGTCGAGAACAATGCCCGCAGTCTTCGCCACAAGGCCTCCTTGAGAGCGCATCCGCATTTCTGTGGCTCGTTCCAGCACGATGAGCAGATTCAAAGTCATATTCTTGAAGGCGCTCTATCCACCTCGCCACTTGTCCTTCTGGTGACTTGAATCGTAGCAGCCACATTAGAGCCGCGTGGTCCGTTCTTAGGAGGAATCTTCTGCCGTATAGATATTTGTGAAAATGCTCTATAGATTTCACCACTGCCAGAAGCTCCTTCCTTGTGACACAGTAGTTGCGTTCCGGAGCTGAGAGCGCTTTACTGAAATATCCAATGACCTTTTCTTCTCCATCTTGAAGCTGAGAGAGGACGCTCCCAATAGCGGTGTTGCTGGCGTCTGTATCAAGTATGAACTTGCCCTCGGGACGGGGATAGCTCAGAATAGGAGCACTACTCAATTTCTTCTTCAACTCCTCAAAGGATGCCTGACACTCGTGATCCCAAAGGAACGTCCGTTTTTCCTCGGTAAGCCTGGTAAGAGGTTTTGCAATGTTAGCAAACCCTTTCACGTACCTCCTGTAGTAGGTGCAGAGGCCGAGAAAACTTCTTACTTGGTGCTTATCTCGAGGTACTGGCCAGTCGGTGATCGCTGCAATCTTCTCTGGGTCAACGGCAACTCCGTTGTCTGACACAACATGCCTTCGGAAGAGATGACACTTCTTCGGGTTCAATTTTAGGTTCGCTGCACGCAGTCGTTCGAAGACCTTCTCCAGATTGTTCAGATGGTGAGCGAAGGACTTTCCCAGCACAATGATGTCATCTAGGTATACCAGGCAAATTTCCCAAGAGAGACCTCTTAACACGCTTTCCATCAGCCTCTCAAATGTTGCAGGAGCATTGCAAAGTCCGAATGGCATTACTGTAAATTGCCAGAGTCCAGTCCCAATCGAGAACGCTGTCTTCTCTTTATCTTCAGGTTTCAATCCAACCTGCCAATATCCACTGCGGAGATCCAAGGTAGAGAAAAGTTCACACCCCTCTAGGGTGTCCAGCGTATCATCAATCCTGGGGAGCGGATAGCTGTCTTTCTTGGTGACGTTGTTCAGAAGGCGGTAGTCCACGCAGAATCTCGTCGTGCCGTCCTTCTTCTTCACCAATACAACAGGAGACATCCAGGGGCTACTCGAAGGCTCAATGACACCATCAGTCGCCATATCCTTGATGATCTTCTCGGCGTCCTCCCGTTTGGCTAACGGCAGCCTCCTCGGGACCTGTCGGATGGGCTTAGCATCCCCGGTGTCAATCCTGTGCTGGACGATATCCGTTCTACCCCGTGGCCCTGGGCTGATCTCGAAGACGTCCTGCCATCGGATAATCATCTTCTTCACTTCCTCGCTCTGTTCAGGCGAGAGTTCCCGGCAGGATTCGTCCACAAATCCTGTTAGTTCTTCCGGCAGTCCTCGCAGCTCGGTGGGATGACGTTGCAGCTGACGAACCACTGAGGTAGCGGTTGTACATTCACCTACCGGTGTTCCTTTGTTCAGCGTTACTGGGAAGCTGTTCAGGTTCATTAGCCGAATCGGAGTGGTACGTCCGACCTTGATGAGAGACCTAGCCACCAGTACGCCGCGTCCGATATCCTGTTCTTCTTGTTTTCCAGGTTCAAGAAGCACACATTGACCCTCAGGTAGATGTCCTTCGACCGTCCCCTGTGTTATGATTTGGCTCCGAGAAGGTAAAGTGGTGTCTTCTAGTAAGCGCACTCGTGCGTAGATATCCTTTCCCTGCCGGAGGATGACTTCTTCGTCTCCCAGCGTCATCACACCTCTTGCCATATCCAGCTTGATCCCGCATGTGATCATCAAGTCCGTGCCCAATATGACATCTTCATCAATATCTGCCACGAGAGCGCGGTGCTTCAGATGTTGACCCCCGATGATGAAGTAGGCAACTGTCTCCCCGTAGACCTTGGCTAGCTCACCTGTGGCAGTCCGTAATGTCCAAATCGTTGGCAACATCTTCTCAGCAGGAACTGTCTTTGAGCTCAAGATTGTCTTGGTTGCGCCGGTATCCAGTAGCAGACTTCGCAGCTGCCCGTTCACCTTCCCATCAACGTAGAAGCTGTTCGTTCTGCTCCCTAAAGACGCAACTCTACTGGTCTTCCTCGGGCCTCTGACGTAGCGGGTTGATAGTTGTTCCTCCCCATCAACCCTACTTCGTTCCTGTGGCTTTTCTTGCTTCTTGGATGGACACTTGCTTCTAGGGTGTCCAATTTGGCCGCAGCTCCAACAGCGTATCTCTTTCTTACGGGTCCTGAGGGCCTCCAAAACCTTTGTCACTATGTCTTCGACGCTAGGGATCACATGAGGCTCCGCTTCTGCTGCTCGAACACGTGCATGGCCCCGTACTGACTGCCTGACAGCCTCGAACTCCATGGCCTGAGATAATGCGTCTCCCAAAGTCTTTGGCCGGGCGAGCTTCACTGCTTGTTGCGTCTCAGGGTCCCGAAGTCCATCCAGGAATTTGTCGACAGCCAGGCTCTCGTAGACATCATCGGTGACCGATGGGTAAGCATTCCTCACCAGCCGTGCAATGTCTGCTTCAAATTCCTGTAGAGTCTCGTTGGTCTTCTGGATCCTGCTTCTCAGCTGTGAGCGATATAGCTGGTCCATGTGGCGGTGGCCGAAACGCATCTCCAGTCTTCTAACCAGCTCCCCGTAGTTAGACCGCTCCGACAGTGGCATCCCCTGCAGTACTCCCAAGGCGTCTCCCCGCAAGGCCAGGCACAAAGCTGAAGCTTGGGTCTCTTTCGACCACCGGTGGATCGAAGCCGCAGTCTCGAAGAGAGTCATGTAGTCCTCCCACGGCGTCTTTCCGTCGAACACTGGAATGGTGTTGTGAGTTGGTGGCGTCCCTGAATTGGCGGGCATATTGGTTTTATGAAGGCTGCCCTCGGAGGAAAGGTCAGTGTCGTCCTTCGGTGGGTTGCTCATACGTCCCTCGAGAGCCTCGACTCTTAGCCTAAGTTCGTCTTTAATTGAGTTCAGTTCTTCCCCTAACCTGGATTCTACATTAGCCACTTTATTATTTACATCGGCTAACTTATTACCAAAATTAGCTACTTCATTATTTACATCGGCTAACTTATTATCTACATTAGCTAACTTATTCTCAACATTTTCCATTAACTTATTCTCTAATATGCCTAACTTAGACTCTAATGTATCCAATAAATCACTTTTCACAGTACCTAATTCATTACCTAGCTCATTTTTAACATTGCTTAACTCATTTTTAACAGTACCTAATTCATTCTGTACATTACCTAGTTTATTTTCTACATTGCTTAACTCACTACCTAGCTTATTTTCTACATTGCTTAACTCATTTTTAAAAGTTGCAGACAACCTGCTTAAATCAGTTTCAAACAGAACGTCATCTGGATTTTCCCCTAAATCTACAAAAAATTGACGCAAGCGCTCTTGCAGTACACTTTTAGTTCCGGAACAATCAAGATCACGTTCCTCCAATTCACGTTTCAAATCCGCAACTTTTAAATCAATTAACTTAACACTTTTAGAAGCCATTCTTCATACAGTAGTCCAATAATTACAAAATACAAGACCAAATGCAAAATAATAGCAATTACACAATTATCCCACTTCTGACACCAATTTGTTACGGGCTACTGGGTATTAAAATGAATTAAACAATCCCTTAATTAAAGATACTAATATTTATTAACAAAATGATAAAAAGGATACAATTAAACTATTAACAATTAAATTATTGAACTAATATAAATTTATAATAACAATATTCTAAATATTATCATCTAGGCCTAACTCCTATTTAATTATTACAATAATATAAGATTTTACTAATTCTAGATAGCTTAACTAGTTACAATAGTTTCTATGAATATTATAAAATTACACTACAATTTATAACTAATAATTAACACTTACAGTTCACTAGTCCACCGACCGTAAGATTCTTCAAGTATCACAAACTGACACACAGTAACAAACAGAAACAGTTTATTACACTCGCGAGACTGTCACAGTTCACTGATACACTTATTACACGGGCCGGTTCAACACTGACTAGTTTATCACACTGACACTCACTTATTACAATTATCACAGATCTTCACTGGTCTACTCTCAGGCTAAGACTGACTGACTCGAGGTGACGGAAGTCTTTTTATAGAGGTAAGGCCGAACATTCCAGAACACGAAAGGGCCAGGCAATTCCGGAATCTTCTTAATCCTTTTCCGACAAAAGAAGACGATCTAGAACAGTCTTAATCCTATTTAAACGTCTCCCGCTGACGGAGTTAAGCCGCTAATCCCCCGCTTCCGCCTTCCCTTGTACGCCCGTAACACTATTCTTAGGCAATGTGGTTGATTAACTTAAGAAAATCATAGTAAAGTACAAAACGAATAGTGTAAGGCACGCACCTTAGATCAGCAGTAGTAAAAACCAATGTTTTCTTTATAAAACTGACAAACGCATCGCATCCAAACTTCCTCAGATAACTAATGGCGTCCTACTGGCGATGTAGTTACCGTGACTGACGCTAGGGAGCAGCACCTTACGGACCTAATAGCCTGGCCTCTGGCCACTTTGCCCAGGTCTCCCCTATATCAGTATAGTCCTAAATACTATGTAGTAGTATAGTACTTCATACTTTATAGTAATATAGTACTGTATATTTTATAGTAGTATAGTACAAAATACAATATGGTAGCATAGTTGAAGTAACCGAAAGTACTCTCCGCGTAATGACCGAATAATTTATTATATTCACTTCCAAAAGTTAAAAATAGGTTTATAAATCTTTGCTCAAGTCTTTTATTCCTAAATATACAGCATTCCTTAAAAATAAGGAAAACACTTAACGAATATTTTATTAGAGATATATGATGTTGCTAATCATAAAAATCTTCATATGACAGAAAATCAAATTCCCTACAATAAAAAAATTAATAAAAATCGTACTATAATATATCATTTAGCCATATTTTTTTTTTGTTTTGTTCTCTATTACATAAAAATATTTTTCTTCTTGAATGATAATAGTTGACCTTGATTATATATCTGGAAGAAAATATTTTTGGTCCGGTTCGATCTGCTAAATTAGAAATATTCTTAAAAATTGACAATACTAATCTATCTAATTTCTTTGCGCCGTTAGACAAAATACAGCAAAGTTTTCTATTTTAAATGGAAAGACCTGAATTTGTAGATTTAAAAATAAAACATCTTATTCCAATATTTAGAATTTAGGATTGTCAAGGAATTGTTTATTTTTATAGATAATGCTGTGAAACAAGATTAAGAATTTTTTTATTATAAACTACAAATTATGTTTTCTATTGAAAAGACCGTTAAATATAAAATAAAAAAATGATTTCATTTAACGTAAAATACTCAATATCTCAAAGCAATACCTAATAGGCTCACTTTGGGATGTACAAAATAATGACTAAAATATCGCAATACCTCTAATAAATAAAACATTATCAATTGTAAAAATAAAATAATAAAATTTTAATTAAAATTAATTGAACAGTAAAAAATTAATTTTGTATAAACATTAAATCAGATTGATTTTTTTTTTTAATTCAAAAAGTAAGCTAACAAAATACTGCTTTCTGTTCGTTTTAATCGTTTCAATAAATCACGATTGTGATTTAAGGATTTCGATCTCTAGAAAATTAATAATATGACATTAATTTAATAATTATTATAAATCATTATAAACTAATTCAGACACAAATTAATTTCCTTCACGTTTCTGAAATTTTATTCTCCTTATATTTCCACATATTTCTTCAGATTTAACATATATTATGCTTAAATTACTAATGTTAGGATATTGAACAGTCTTTAGTTATATTTGACTACATGCATACCTATAAAGTAAATAAATTTTAAAAGCATTTTAGAGCTAAGAACAAAATAAAGTGTATTTGGTGTGGATAATCAAACAATACGTAAATACGTTGTCTGTTGTTTGTAATAATAAGGTCTAAATGATTATGTATATATTTCATTCTAGCATTTATTCTAAAATTCAGCTGAATTTCGCGATCCTTTGTCATTCATTTCAGTTTTATTTTTTATAAAATCTTCTGAAGAAATGAAACATGACGCCAACTAATATTTTACTCAAGATGTATATATTGACTCATTTCTAATAATTAATTAATCACATTCTCCTGTTTCTTCTTTATATGAATAAAAATAAGAATCATATTTATCGGACCCGAAGGATTGATGCCGGTACCACTAAACTCCGCTAACAAACTTCCGACAAAGGATCCAAGTCCAAATCTTAAGCTACGTCCACACTATGAGACATTTGCTAGGCAATAGACGAGACAAACCTTAGTCCGTCTCAGCAACGGCCTAAGCAACAGCCTCAGCAACGGCCTAGGAGCAGCCGGATTAGTCTCGTCTAGCGTCCACACTACTATTTCAGTTCCTAGACCAATCCTAGCCAATACACCATGGAGAGCATTGTTTTGTGAGGAATGATTTCGTGCTTTATGCTTTAAAAAATAAAATATTTAAACATTTTATAGCTTGTTATTACTTACTTATATTAACCTTCTTGCATTTCCCACAATCAACGAATATATAATATTTTTTCAAAGTTCAGTAAAAAAACAAAACGACAAACAAAATGCGATCAATGAAGAAAATAGTGAAAATCAAAAACTATTTTAGAACTTTTGTATTTATGAAGAATTAACAAGTTCAGTTAAATGCTCAAAACCTATAAATTAAAAAATTACAATAAAAGTTTTTTTAAAAATAAACACGTTATATAGAACAGTTTTTTTTTTGTTTTGTTTTTTATACAGCTTCTCAAGGAAATCAGAAAGAATCTAGACGACCAGTGAATGCCCTGTCTACGGAGCCCTTAGGGTCGATCGAAGACGAGTCGAGAGGTTCGCGCGTTGTACTCGTCTTCCCCCTCCACTCAACTTCCTTCGTTGTTGCATAGAGCTCCGCAGACAGGGCGTTCACTGGTCGTCTAGAGCCGCAAGAATCCTCGTCTTGTGCAACTCTCGTCTCTTGCGATTGGTTTGGAACGGGAAACATCGAGCGAAACGCACGTTTCTGCGTCATGGAGGTTATTTTTTTTAAATTTAACCTGTGTTACCTCTAATAAATGTTTGCAAATAAAAAACAATTGTGTATTCGTAATTATTTACAAAGATAAACATGAACTTAAAAATAAAATAAGTCAGAAAAAGAAAATCGAGGTGGCAACAGCAGGAAAATTTGACATTGAATAATTGTTTTTTCTTTGCAAATATTATATTTCCATTGTACTGTTGATGAGGCGACACTGGTTGATTATTAATGTACTATGATTGAGTTAAAATTTAAGTTCAAAAATAATTTTAGTTTTTTTTTTACTTTTTTTGAAATTTTATATTGTAAATATTCTAAAATAAAAATGTTAGTTGAAAACTGAGGTGGTCCCACATTTTTGAACGGCAGGCCTGGAACCAGGTAGCAACGGAAATGAAAATGTCAGGTAAAGAATCTACTGACCCTCTTCTACCCTTATTTATGGTTTATTTAGGTATTCACAAAATACACACACACACAGTATCAAATGCCTTTAATATGTAGAATCATAAACGTACACAATCAGAAAAGTTATAATTATTTTACAAAAATAAACAAAGTTTGCACAAACTGTAGTAGCCTGTTCTTCTGCCTGCTGCGGTTTATATTGACACCCTTCGCTCTTTCTAACATAATTATGTAGCACGCAAACACATTTTATAATATTATTAATTGTATCTATCATTATCTCTGCAACGTATCGCTGTGCTGAGTACTTGAAATTTTTCCGTCATCATTCCGAACGTGCAATCAATTGTTTTTCTACCCCGGTTTAACCTATAGTTGAAAATTCGTTTTTTATTATCAAGAATACGTTTTGAGTAAGGTCTCATTAAATATCGTGATAATAAAAAGGCTTCATCTCCTACAAAGTAATACGGAAACAAACATAGCACATTTTCTATGCGGATGTGCTTGCCATCCAAAGCACCTATACAATTTGGAAGGTTCCAAAGGGTTTGAAAACGTTGGTCAATAGCTTTTCATTGGTTACTTGAAGGGCATGGCATGTACATATGTCTCAGTGTATTCCATATAATCTTGGTCGTGTCAGACAATATTTTTCCAACTGTTGTCTCTCCACGGCAAAAGTACAGTCCTAATGAAACGAATGTGCAACCTGTAGCCAAATACCTGAGAAAAAAACCCAGACAAATTTGTGATAAATATTTATTAAAACAGGTGATAGTCTGTACCTATCTAATTATTTGTTTCTCTATGTTACAGTGAGCGAATGCAAGGAAAAATGGAGGAACTTGAGAAGTACATTCGCTAAGAACCTCAAGCCAAAGCAAAGTGGTAGTGGTAGGACTGGAAAAAGACCGTACCACTTGATGGAAGCTATGCAATTTGCGATTCCATTCATAAAAGTGGCTGGAAACCCGAGCGGGAATTTGCCTTCTTCATCCCCAACACCTGAAGGATGTGAGGTCGATGTTGGTCAGGAGGAAGAAACCCTCTCGACAGAGGATTTGGCTTCCCCTGAAATTGCTTCCCCTGTGATTGGTTCCCCTGAAATTGCTTCGCCAGCACCTACTCAGCAGGACCAAGCAACGCCAGAACCAAGTACTGGCACAAGAGGACCTCATGGCTACCCTATCAGAAAGAGAAAATGTGGACGAGCACTAGGAGATGCAGAACAAGCATTCTCCGACTATTTTGCTACTAAGAAGGCTAAACTAGCACCCAAGGAAGGCATCAGCAGGGAGGAAGGGATAAGGCATTTCTTGCTAAGTCTCATGCCGGACCTCGTTCAAATGAACGATGTGCAGCTGAGAAAGTTCAAAAGAAGAGCGTTGGAACTCGTAGACTATTAGTTTTTTTTTTTTTTTCAGATAAGCGCGACCTTTAATCATTGCATCAGTCTTTTAATTTTCTGTTTCTTGCAAATTTGTATTTTATTTCAGTGTGCTATCTTATTTTCTATTATTATAGTCGAGAAATATATTTTTAATTTGAATAATGCTTTAGACGTGAAATCTGTGCTAAATGCATTTATATGTGATAAAGACGATGAAATTGATTAAGATATCGCGACTTTCCTGAAAATAATTGTTAAATATAATTTAATGTACCTTGTCGTTTTTTAAATGTAAATTTGTATTTTTTCTGAGTTTCTTGAGAATAAACTTTTATTTCCATCTTCTTTTTTCCCAATCCTACAACAGTCTTGATCGAAAATTCCTACAATAAATGGTTAGGTAAGAAATAGTGTATTTGAGAAATACGCGCATACATTCGTCATTTTTTTAAATAATTTATTTTTAATTATTAAATTAAATTTTATTTTATTGGTAATTCAAACTAGCGTATAAATTGAACTTGCACTTTATTTAAACCATTACTGAAATTAGATTTTTATATGACAGATAAGCACGACCTTTAATCATTGCATCAGTTTTTACTTTTCTATTTCTTGCATATATTCATTTTATTTCAGTGTGCTATCTTATATTTTATGTCATTATAGCCGAAAAAAAGTTGTTTTAATGTGAATAATGGTTTGGAAGTGA
Organism: Arma custos; assembly: GCA_037127475.1. Lineage (NCBI taxonomy): Eukaryota > Metazoa > Arthropoda > Insecta > Hemiptera > Pentatomidae > Arma > Arma custos. The sequence goes on along the minus strand of CM073764.1, from coordinate 67,397,569 downwards.
AATCCGTGCTAAATGCAATTATGCGTGATAGGGATTATGAGATTGTTCAAAATAAAGCGAAATTCCTAGAAACAATTTTTAAGTATAATTTTATAATTCTAGTCATTTTTAAAATGTAATTTTGTATTCTTTCTGATTTCCTTGAGAAGCTGTATAAAAAAACAAAACATAAAAACTGTTCTATATAACGTGTTTATTTTTAAATAAACTTTTATTGTAATTTTTTAATTTATAGGTTTTGAGCATTTAACTGAACTTGTAAATTCTTCAAAAATAAAAAAGAACTAAAATAGTTAGTTTTTGATTTTCACTATTTTCTTCATTGATCGCAATTGTTTTGTTTTTTTACTGAACTTTGAAAAAATATTATATATTCGTTGATTGTGGGAAATGCAAGAATGTTAATATAAGTAAGTAATAACAGGCCATTAAATATTTTATTTTGTATTTTTTAAAGCATAAAGCACGAAATCATTCCTCACAAAACAATTCTCTCCATGGTGTATTGGCTAGGATTGGTCTAGAAACTGAAATAGTAGTGTGGACTCTAGACGAGACTAATCCGGCTCCTAAATTTAGCGTCACTTTGTTGCAGTTCTCTTGCACCAACGAATAACTGTTTATGAAAATTGCGTTCAATATAAGGATGCACCCATAATCTTCGTTTATTCCTTTTCATTTGTCGGTGCCATAAAAACATTACAAAGTCCTCCTCATCACTTGAACTTGAACTGCTCATTGTAAGTTTATACAAATTAAACTAAAAATGCAAAAATACCGTATATTATTAATGCTGATTAGAAATATACAAATATTCACAGATCGAAATAGCCATTTTGATTGATATTTAAAAACAAAAAGGTCAATGAATGCACTGAGTACGTTCCTGGTTGGAAAATGCGAATAAACTCGACTTGTGTGCGGAGGGCAATCGCTTGTGCCGCAGGGTTCGTACATGACGAGCAAGACGCGCGAACCTCTCGACGCGTCTTCGATCGATCCGTGTGCGTCGGCCCTTAGTCTCAGCAGCGGCTCCGCAACCGCCTAGCTAGACCAGTTAATCCGCGTCTCTGAGCCCAGGTCTCAGCAACGGTCTAGTAGTGTGGACGTAGCTTTAGGGCTATCCTCCCATCGACGCTCTGGTCTACCACTTAACTCTTATTATTAACTTTTTAGGAATTCGTTCATTACTAAGCACAATAGCTTTACAAACTCATCTCTAGGTTCGCGACCGGTTTTTCCGTAATATATAATAAAGGTCCAGGATATGAACATTGGCATTCTGTGTAGGGAGCAGAAATAATAGTCAGTTGGATATTTCCTTATTCCGAACGCATTGTCTTCTCAAGGGTACTGCATTACTAATGCTACCAGTACTAATATACTCCGCAAAGGTTATACCTACATCATCAGTTTTTTCGCTTTGTTGCCTAGCCTGTTTTACACGTCGTTCTAACGTAGATTGCGGCACTTGAAAAGAGTCTGCTGCTCTTTTATAGCCCATTTCACCCCTCATGACAGCATCTATAGCATTTTTCATCGATTCAGGGTTCCATTCCCCACGATTAGTCTTCTTTTTGTACGTCCGGACCATCTCTTATAGGTGGTCCTAACCTGAAAAAACAAAATACTATAGTAGAGAAACAATGAGGTAAGATTTATGAGGTAAGATATGATTGGGTATACCCCATCATGCCCCATTGATATGTCTCCATCTTGCCCCACTCATACTATTTTGGCATTAAATGATTCTTTCAGGTTAGGATTGGACTTGAATATAATGAAAATGACCGGTTAAAAAGTACACTTTCCAATGATATATAGTGTAGTTTGACAAGTTGTTGTGGCTTACCTGTAATCAAAAGTAATCTGGCACTGAACAAAACTACTTTATGATGATATTGTAACATTCGGCACAAAAATATGTACACAAGACAAACTGTTCACTCAAACTGGCCCCCACCTATTGGAAGCTTTCTTTACAGTACCCTACTACTAATAATGCCGTTCTCCGCTAGGTTACAGCACTTACAATGTCAGGAGGTTATCTACCCCATCTTACGGTACCCCGTCTTGCCCCACTCTTCCCTATTTGGATTGGAGAAAATAGTTGTAATTTATAAATAACTATTATTATTGCAATTTTATAAATATTTTTATAATTAAGCTCATTGTATAACACTCTAAAATTGTGAAACTCTAAAAAAAAATTAATTGTTTCAAATCTCTCCTTTAAAAGAACAATGACACAACTCTAAAATGGGCATTCCATTTACATATTACAAATGTATTTTGAATAAATTAAAATCTCCCTGCCTAAAAACAATAGTTCTATATACTTTTGTTTCGTTTTTTATTTTGAATAACAAACATTTTTAACCAGTCAAGAAAAAAATGCATCCTCTACCACAACGTTTGAGTTATTGATTAGTCTATTTATTAACGATATATTAAAGTAATAGTTATTTTAAGAATAAATTAAGGTGAAAGATGGGTAATTATTCCGCAGGTTATCGCTTTGAGTTGAATAAAACATTTTAACTGTTCATACGTTTCATTTTTAATATTTTCCAAAAACACAAGTTATCGTAGTAGATTTCTGCAATCATTTCATAAAGAAATATAAGTATTTTATCGTAACTATCTTTATATATAACTAACAACTTAATTACTTAATTAATTAATTAATGGTCAAAGTGAGAGGCGTTCGGAATCTAAAGTGGATGACTCCACAATTTCAACATAATTAAGTTACAAGTAGTCCTGTTTTGCGTTCAAATGCTGGTTAGTGTTTTGTTTGTTCCAATTAACTTAATAGCTGGAACAACAATAATTGCATAAAACAATCAAAATAGTACTTAATTAACGATGAATGTCAGAGGCGTTCATGATCAAAAGTGGATGACTCCAAAATTTCAACATAATTAATTTAGAAGTAGTCATGTTTGCTTTCAAATACTGTTATTGTCAGTAGTATTTTGTTTAAACCAATGGATTGAATATCTGAAACAACAATAATTCCATCAATTGCATAAAACAATTAAAATAGTGTAAAATTAATGGTCAATGAGAGAGGCTTTCAGGATCAAAAGTGGATGACTCCAAAATTTCGACATAATTAAGTTACTAGTAGTCGAAGTTTTGCGTTCAATTACTGTTTTTGACAATACTGTTTGATTTGTTCCAATTGACTGAGTAGCTAGAAAAATAATTGCATAAAAAAATTTAAATAGTAACTTAATTAACGGTGAATGTGAGAGGCGTTCATGATCAAAAGTGGATGACTCCAAACTTTCAAGATAGTTATATTAGAAGTAGTCATGTTTTGCTTTCAAATACTGGTTTTGTCAATAGTGTTATTTTTGTTATAATTTATTGATTAGCTTGGACCCCAATAATTCCATAAATTGCATCGATAATTAAAGTGGTTGCTCAATATTTATTAAAAATAAGTAAATCTAACCTAATTGACACCTGACCCAAATGGTATTATGTACTACTTTCCTATTGTTCTGCCATAAATATAAAATAGCGTTCTGCTCACGTTATTAGAAGTATCGGCATCAAAGTATTTATATATCCTCCCTTCCATTAGGGACTTTATTAACCTTTGATGAGATCTGCCCTCCGACAAACTAGGAAATTACCCTCGCGCCAAGAAAAAAAAATCTAAAAAGAGATTTAGAAGAGAGGAGAGAGAGAGGTAGGGAAATAGCCTGTGTTGATGTAGGAGTGCACTGGTGCCAGATCCATCGCGCACCAACCGGCAACGCCGCCCCCCCCTCAGCAGCAGTCAGGGCACAGGCATCCGCCTGTCTGAAGGGTCTGCAGGTACCAGTTATTTTTTAAGTACGGCACCCTTTCCCAGGATACGCGAAGGGCAACAATGGAACTTGAGAGGATAAAGAATATAAGATAATCATTGTAGGAATACGCTCTCAACAATATTCTATCATACAATGAGATTCCTTCGACAATTGCACAATTATTTGCTTATTAACAATGCATCTGGAAATGGTTCACAATAAGACGGATGATTTTGAGTCCACGGATTCCACCAAATGAGAAAATTAATCTTAAAAGGAGTTGAAAGTAACACATGTACTTGGATCTAACATTAGATAGAAGATGGATGCCACATGTTGGGGAAAAAACGCTAAACACTTGTCCAACATTTAAACACTACTAACTGCTATGGACTAATAACGTCCGTACCGCACAACGAGACTAAAAAAAGCTTGCTGATATTCAACAGAAGAAAAATTACACCTTATATTATTAATAAACTGTACATTGAAGAAGATTGTCGTTATGAAGAAAGGCTATGTGATGCCGTTCTTAACCATCTGTTCCAATAATACCATATACATACGGTTAATCTTAATTGCCCGTGCATTAATTGCAAAATCAATTGTTGGATAAACAACTAGGCAGTTTTTTTTTTAGCTTTTTTCTAAGAAGAGCATTTGTATTTCTTATTCTAATAGAAAATGTTCTCCAAATAAAAATAATTACATTAATTTTTTTTTTTAATAATTAATAATTTCCACTTCAATAAATTCTTTAAATGAGATGTTTTTTTTGTTTTTTTTTATTTCTTAACCCCTTTGGTTGTTATAAATATTTGAAAAAATAACATATTAAAATTACTAAAGATACATTGTATCTCTTCTACTGCACCTAAATGAGATGTTCAGTACTTTTTCATATTTTTTTGCTCAGTTTTTGTTAATTCAATGAGAGCGTAATTATTTACAAAATTATAATTAATCATATTGATTCGTCTATGGAGTATTCAGTAACAAAAGTGGATTTGTACGAAACTTCAATAAATTCATTTTTTCTCATTTTTTGTAGGTTTAGTGAAGCGATTTCGACAAACTCGGCACTTTTCCATTTTTTTTTCTCACGGTTTTAGTCCCTTTTCTTAACCTTACGTATAATAATAATAGTTTGTATAATAATAATAAGGTGTTCAAAAGGATTAAAAACGGATAACTCCAAATTTCAAAAATTAAGTTTTTCACTAGTTTAGTCAAGGAATGATTTACGCCCCTGAAACTTCAGGTTCAGAACCGTACTACATTATAACATGATAAATTATAATTTTGTTAATAATTAAGCTCTCATTGACTTAAATATGAAGATAAACTATAGCCATCTGATGTATTACCAACTATACAAATTATCATGAGCTTTAGTGGGGAAAAGAGAATGTAATTATGAGTACTTCGGCAATTATTTCGTCTAGAAATGAACGTTTCGACAAACATATATCATCTATACTTCAAAATGTTATTAGAAACTTTTATTTCTTGGTGAAATTATTACCGAAATATACACATTTCTCATAATTAAACTCTTTTATTCCGAAATAAAATTCAGCATTATTTTTGTTTTCGAGAATATTAAAAAAATAAACGAATCAAAATTGTTGATCTAACTCGAAAGCGCAAACGTGCGGAACTGATACCCAAACAATTTTCCAGGATGTATTTTTGGAAAATATTAAAAATGAAACTAATTAACAGCTAAAATTTGTTGTAACTCAACTTGAAGCGACAACCCGCGGAGCAAATACCGACTAAACTTTCAAAAATCGAATTTTTTAATTAAATGGTATGCAGTCCGTATTATTTCTTAATTAACTGAGGGAAATCCTTTGTTATTTCCAATTATAAAATCCTGGTGTACTGACGACATCTAAACTGTGCAGGAAAGAGCATTAAGTATTAATAAATCTTATCAACAATTAAACTGACCTGTTGTTAGTTTTAACGGGTTCGCATTAGTTACTGCTATAAATTAGCCATGAGATTTCTCTAAGAAGGTCTTATGTTGTTGCACAACTATTTCTTGTTTCTAATTATTTTGTAAAGCTATTTTTTTTATTTTTTATATTGCTCATTAAAAAGCATTTCGTCTCCCTTGTTACATTTTACATAAATTTTATATGTTTGCAAATTGAAATCAGGGCAATATCAGAAACGTAAGTTGTTTGTTTGTTTATTTAACGTCACATTGCTATGGCTAATCAGACTAGAAACCTAGTATATTTGAGACTAGTATATATAAATATATAAAGAGGAAAAACAAATCTATTATTACCCATAATATCGGATTGCATCCGCGATTATCAATAATATCTGCTCCAAATGAAGTCAATCTCGGTGTTTCTCCAAGAAGTAAAGAATGCAATGGCTCCGGTGGCAAGGGTAATTTAACCTTACCACTGAGAAAGCACAATTTAGGCGTTTCTCCGAGCTTCAATGCACCGAGAGGTTGCACACAACCTTCACTGAGCCAATTTGGACGGAAGGATGCGAGCTGTAGTCAATTGTGCAATCATAATGAAATGCTACTCCATTCAATCAACACTTTAAGCACTTCTTCTTACGCGTTTATTTCGATTTTCACGTCGTTTGAGTTGTTTGATTTGCTCAACGATTTCTCATTGTTAACTGAGCCGTTTCATTTGCCGTCTGTCTTTCTTCTTGTGTTTGTGATGCACGAAGTCGGGCCATACTAACCCTGCGCTGTTCTCATGCGATTTCTTGTTCATTCATATTCAATTGATTGGCAATATTCCGAATTCTACTTGCATTACGGGTTCGATGCGAAAGATTAGATCTTCTGGCTCGCGGCATTGTGAATAACACTAAGAAATGAATGTCACAAAAGCAATCAAGGAATCATCGATACATAAATGTGCACAAATGTCATAACCTCACAAATTAAATATCTTCGCTGGCAACTTACAGTTTGAAAATAGAATTCCACATCAAAATGATAAATCAGAAAGAAATGAACAGCGAATTCGAATTCATTTTCAAAGTAACCCATGTCGCACGTCTGCACAGCACAATAATATGCGATGAAAAGACTACAAATGAATCAGCTGTCAAAAGTTGATGCACACAACGCTATGTACTGGCAATACCGGAACCAGCATTTGATAGAATAAGACGTTATTTCCTAAGCTTATAACTCAAGAACGCCTGGACCGATTTCGATTTTTCTTGGATATTCTTCTTTATGGCCGGAGACCAGTCCTAATAGGTGCGAATCATCAAAATCAGTCCAGGCGTTCGTGAGTTATAATCGTAGTAACTAAAGACACTCTTTTTTATGTATATATATAATAGGAGATTAAAAAATATACTTTAACTACATGCCTGTCTTCTTTCTCGCACTGTACGGGTCCTTGGACGACCTCTCCGAGGCTGATTTTCAGTCGATCCAGTTCTTATCTTTTTTTTTAATAATATACCGCACTGTAGAGAATGACAATTTCACTTGTTTAGCGATCTCACGGTAACTTTTACCTAAAGACGATAATGATATAATCATCTCCCTAACAGACGATGGTATTTACCTAATTTTGCGAGCCATTAGATACTGAATATGGTGGAAGTATAATATCACTGGAGGTAATAAGCTGTAGTGATTGTCATAGGTCACTAATTCCTTTCTCAAGTATAAGATAAGAAGTCAACTTCTCAGTAATTCGAAGTGTGCCGATACTTCATGGGCGGTGAAAAACTACATTTTGTTGTTTAATCACAGTTTAATTTTTTCTATATTATATTTATCAAGTTAAATTGTCTGCTCTTGACTAATTAAAGATATATCAAGCAGGCTAAAAAAAATCTACTATATAAAACCTCTAATCGCTGGGTGTTCAAATACTTTTTTGTACCTATTGTAAGTAAATTAGAGATTACAAAATATACATGTGTGTGTTTGTGTGTGTATATATATATATATATACATATCGAATTAAATAAATAAGATAATTAAAATACTTGCCACGGAAAGCGGCAGTGAAGAATGGGAAAGCATATTTCTTACAGTCATCTTTTTGTTATAGACATGAGCAATAGTTTGTATAGAAATAAATGGACTTTTTTAAAAAAATAAGTAAAGTTTTAAATATTTTGAGGTAATTTAAGTTGGGCAATTATTCTGCAGGTTGTCGCTTCAAGTTGAGTCACAAGTTTTAAATTTTCATTCGTTTCCCTTTTTCCAAAATTCCAAGTTATCATCAGCTTTAGTATGAAAAGGGAATGTAATTATGAGTACTTCGGCAATCATTTCATCTAGAAATGAACGTTTCGATAAACATATATCATCTATACTTCAAAATGTTATTAGAAGCTATTAAGTAAAAATGAAATGATTACCGAAGTATACACTTTTCCCATAATTACATTTTCATTTCCACACTAAAGCTCACGATTTTTTTTTAGATTAATTTATTGATATTTATGACTGATATAATATTACAACAAGTAAATTTGGTAATATGAACAAATGAAATGAAAAAACAAACACTTATGGAGAAACTACCCATCGGTAGCACTCGAATAAAGTTGTATAGTAGAAGGTCTCGAGGCCATCTTTTTTTCAGACACCTCGGAGGGTTATCGGGAATAGTATGGGAAGCAAGTTGAGAGACTACCGGATTCAAGTGTGTATGGAGCTTGTTATGGAAGAATAGGTATCTAGTTTGGGCCAAATCAACAACAAATGGGATATTAAGATCATGATGGATGAGTTTGTTTTTGACATAATAAGGAACATTGAGGATTTTACGAAGGATTTTGGATTGTAAGGATTGGGATACGAGATGAATTGGATGGTTTAGAACAGCCCCAAAGCTCAACTCCGTAGGGCCATATAGGTCTGATAACTGTCATGTACGAGGAAATGAGTCTTCTGTAAATAGTTAGGAGCTTAGAGCGTTTAGTAGGCGAAAACATCGAGCAGTTTCTTGGCTTTTCAGTCTTGTATGAGGAAAAGCTCACGATAATTTGTGTAATTGGAAAAAGTAAAAAATAAAAACGAATAAACAGTAACTCAACTTAGCGACAACCCGTGGATATTTGAATCTAGAACAAGTTTTTGGAAGGAATGCATCTTATGTTGTTATTGAATTTTTATAAATTTAAACAAATATTAGTCAAACAAACACTACTATTGTAAGCAAATTTGGTTGTAAAAAGAAATTACGTCATTGCCTTTTTTTTTTTCTTTTTCTAGGCTTATGTATTACTAGCTTATGCCCGCGACTTCGCTCTCGTGGAATTCGCTCTGCCACATACAGTTTCGTGAAAGATCAATTAAAATAGATAATTCAATTATTTTTTTTATTAGTTAGTTTTATTAGTTAATTAGTTACTCGCACATCCAAAATTTTTAGATGCCTAACTTCAAAACTGACGGATTCCATACAATCTTGGAACTCCTATTATATTAAAGGGGAAACCTTGGAGTGAAATTATCCAACATTCTTTCTTAAAATATACAAAGAACCTATCTACAAATTTCAAGATGCTAAGTTCCTGATTTGCCATTAATTATGTACTATAAGGGGGGAAGCGGGTACATCCCCCCCCGTGCCCCCACATAAATCTACCCTTGCTGTAGCCTATGATGCATAACCTATTTTACTCAATTAGTTTCATCCAAATTCTTTCAGTAGTTTTTGCGTAAATGAGTAACAAACATAAATACAAACATTCGCATTAACAATATTAGTAGGATATCAAAACAATAGTTTCATATAGCCTATGAGTAATTCTGTTTTATAACCTATATAACTGTAAAGTTTCATCCAAATCTGTTCAGTAGTTTTTGCGTGACAGAGAGGCAAACATACAAACTTTCACATTTATAATGTTAGTAAGATTAGTAGGATATCAAAACAAATAGTTTCACTCATGTTCTTTCTGTTATTTTAACAACCATGATCGTGTGATTTGCCTTTAATTATGTACTATAATCGATTCTCCACAATACCTAAAAAACTGTGGTGGGGCACGTGCCCCCCGTGCGCCCCCCCTAAATCCGCCTATGTGTTATTCTGATGTATAACCTATATTACTATAAAGTTTCATCCAAATCCGTCCAGCAGTTTTTGCGTGACAGAGAGGCAAACATACAGACTTTCACATTTATAATATTAGTAAGGTTAAAGAAAAAATATTTGCATTTTGAACAGAAAAGATTTGTCCTGGCCGGGATTCGAACCCGGGTCGTCTGCCTCTCTAGTAAAGTGCTCTTATTCACTGAGGGGTCGTATCCAAGCCAGACAAATCCATTCTCTTCACCGATCCTATTAAAAAAAAAAGTTTAATCAAACGTTATATTTAATTTAGACTTGAATTATTGTCTTAAATCATTGTTAAATATTATAAAAAACGATATATTGTTTTAGTCCACATGGTGTAGTAATTAAGCTGAAATGTCATCACACTGATTCCGAAATAAGCCTTCATTTTAAATGTATAGTTTTTCTTTTCATTGAAATATGAGTGAATTTTGAAACATGATGAAATGAAAAACTAATGAGGGAAATCCTTTGTTATTTCCAATTATAAAATCCTGGTGTATTGACATTAAGAGTTAATAAATCTCATCAATAATTAACTGACCTAAAAGAATCCTATTATGTATTAGTTTTAACGGATTTACACTAGTTAGCGCTAAAAATCAGCCATTAGATTTCTCTAAGAAGCTCTTAACGTTAATGGTTGCACGACTATTTCCCAAACATGTTTCTAATTTTTTTTTAAAGTTTTTTTTTTTTTTTTTAAATTTCACATTTAATAAATACAATGCACACACATAGAATAACATTATGTTATAAAAATTACTCACTTCCCTCACATTATTGTCTTCATCGGCTTCATTGTTCTTCTTGCGAAGAAGCTCCATCCTCTGATGAAGAAAAAATAACGGTTTGTATGCAAACCATGACGCTATGCCGGGACCACCCCTATTCAGTTCTCTCATAACTTTCTTGTGTTCTCTGTAAAATTGAGTCTTAAGATTGTGAATTTTCTTCTCAAGGTCGCTGATAGGTACTTCGAATTGTTCCGCGAGTTTGTTCAACGCCATTTTCTTCTTGGCTCTATCCCTGTATCCGGTCGAGTGGATGTCCCATAGACACGGTGTCTGATGGTACTCCTCAATCAGGCTCAGAGTTTGCTCCGATGACCACATTTTTATAAGGATATATATTATAGTACTATAATATAATATAAAGTAGTATTGAAATAACACTAAACTATTGTATAGTAAACATAGGCGAGTAGTGACTCCACGGACAGCAGCAGCGATACTGAAGTCTCTCTCTCGGTCCGCGAGAGCGATGTTGCGCAACAATACTTTTAACGGAACTTCTATACAATGTCGAGCGATAGTCTATAGACATAAAGGGAGGCTTTGAAGACATGATATGCTTCATTTTTCGAGTTTTATCTCTGTATATGAAACTACACACTAATATTAGTCAAAGATTAAAGTATTTAAAATTATATAAATACATATTTAATAAACAAAAAAAAGCGTTTGGTTTCAAAACCGGTCAAATCCATTTTCAAAAACTTTTCCGGACTGATTAAAAAAGACCAATTTAACAAAATGTTTTTATTATTTTCCTTTATTTTGCTAACAATATGCTTCTAACAATTATTACTGAAAATGTTTTATGGTTACTTTTTTTTAAATCTCAAAAATATGTTGGATATACTTTGATAAAAAAATATCGATATCTGGTTAGTTTATGGTTGATAAAAAATAAATACATAAATAAAACAGACATTTTTAAAAACAAACCACTTTAATTGATACAATTAAACATTATATATACATAGTGTTGATTTTTCTTACATTAAAATTTCACTAAATGTAATGAATTTAACCACTTTTGATAGGAAATGGAATCATTTGGTATCGATTTTTGAAGGATCTAGACGGTTTTGAAACAAACACAGATAATTAATACAACATTTCCGGCATTAAAAACGATAAATAAATAAAAAAGATTAGCGAACCCGAAGGCTCGATGCCAATACCACCAATCTCCGTTTACAAACCTCCGTCCACGGACCAACACCCAAACCCAAATCCGCCAGATCACTATTAACGCAATCCACCCAACTACGCCTCGGTCTACCCCTCAGACGCTTCCCAGTCGGTGCAGCGCCTATTAAAATCTTAGGAATTCGTTCGTTACTAAGGCCAGCTACTTTACAGGCCCATCTTAATCTTCGCGGCGCTATCACCTGAATTATATTTACCGAATCCATGTTTCGCAATCTCCTAAATTCCCTAGTTGTCTCATCCTTTTTTTGGACCGAATAAAGGCATTAAAAACCTATTATATATATATATATATATATATATATATATATATATATATATATATATATATATACGTGGTTAATACGGATATGCTTACACTAAATTTATGTTTATTCATAAAATTAGCCAGCCAATCTTCTCCTGCCACATTTGTATCCTTGGAGCGGATGCGAAATATCACATTCCTCAGCAAAGTCAAAACCAGACTTCTACATTGGCAGTTATCTGAGTATTTAGTGAAGAAGCCACACCGAGCCCCCTCCCGCTGCCTCGATAGCCCTGAAGAAGACCTGCAACGTGGATCGAAACGTTGGGTCATTAATAAACATTTCTCCCTACTTGGGAGACATTTTTTTCTCCTCCACTCGGACCATTCTCTTCCACACACACACACACACACACACACACACACACACACACACACACACACACACACACACACACACACACACACACACACACACACACACACACACTAAAGTCAACTATTATGAGATGTATTATTTACCCCTAAGTTTTCATTTTTTTTCAATCGACGACGAAGTGTAGCTTCAGGTATGTTAAACTCTTTTGCAGCAGCCAAGCAGCTCATGTATCCTTCTTTAACAATTTCCATAGCAGATGCTAAAGATTCATTGCTCCATTGCCCTCTTGAGGATTTCTTCACATAGTGTCTAACCATATCTGAAATATAAATATATATATATAGTATAAACTATCTGTCCCGGCAAACCTTGTTTTGCCCTAATTCCCTAAAATGAAGGGATACCAAATTTTCTTTAATTATTACAATGGCAACTTCATCGATTGTTGGTGCATTGAAACATTTCACATATTCTCCTACAGAAGTTTTACCAGCTCTGGTTACAACATTATGATTACCAGATCGCCTAAGATCCAGTGCAGTTTTACAAAATGTATTCAATTGATTATGTTGATGAATCAAAATTTGTTATTGTTCTACAATAGACCTCCTCACTGAACTGTTATTGTTCATTATGGGATCAAGAAATTGTTGTTTTTATTATTTTCCTCGTCCTTGTCACGTTTTTCTCTCCATTAGGACCTTGTTTGGGCCTTAACAAAAATAAGGGAAAAACAATTATCCGAATTGGTCGAGCCGTTCTCAAGTTTTGCGCTTAGCAACACATTTGGTGATTCATTTTTATTTGTATAGATTATTAAATATTAATAAACTATAAAAATATGCCTTTAAACTAAATAAATAAAACATTTAAATTATATTGTTTATATAATATTTTAATAGTTTATATTTATGGTATATTGTTTATAGTTAACTAATAGTTAATTAAGCCAAAACAACATCTCTAGCATCATAATCATAGTTAGTTTAATAAATACCGAAACACGGGACACGAGCTCGTCATATTGCTATGAAGGAAGGCAATTAATTGACATTTATTCATGGTAATAGGTAGTATTTAAACTAAGTTACTCATAAATATTAAAGAGAAACGAAATATCTTACCTGTTTCTGTAGGAGGGCTTATTTACACATTCATACAAGTTAGAACGTGGCAGCGGTATGCAGCCAAAACTTCACAACTAACATAAAAATGGCGTCTCTATACTATAGTTTAACGAACGGCCGATAGGAGAGCTAGTAGTGACCGGCTGATGCTGCTACCAAGTGGAAAACTGAAAAATCAAGATATTCGTCATCTTGCCCCGGTCTCACCTACCCGATTTTGAAGCGCGTCATATATAATACCCTAAATAACCTAGCCACAATTATAACTACCAATTTTGTTTTATTTTAAATATATAAGTTTCATTTTTAATTTTTGCCATTCCTATGATGTTTACTAAATGGAATCATATATTACTTTACTAATTTTTAAGAATAAAGAACTATAGTTTCAACTGCCAATTATCACTCACAAAACTATTTAAAATATATTTTATTTGTTTCCATTAACATTCCATTCAATTGTTATGAAAATATTTACATAAATTCTGATTATAAGCTGACTCTCATAATATAAACTTTCAGATTTTAAGTATTTGTTTTTTGTTTGGAATAAATAGAAGAATTGGTTTGGAAATACACCAACATTCTCATAAACATTTTCTTATAAATATATATGATCAATTATTTACATACTTATTTGTTTATAATATGCAAAAAACACTTCAGTTTTATAAATTGATAGCTTTTTGGATGAACTTATGATATACCTACTTTAATTCAATATAAACTATCATATTTGCAGTAATTTGTTTGAAATTATTTTGATATTAAAAAAAATAAACAAATTTTTGAATTTAAAATTTAAAAAAGATTTATCCATTTTTTACTACTAATAATGAGGTTGGGGAAGAAGCTCAGTTCGGGGACCCCAGGCAAATTGTAAATAGGGCATGAATGTGTACATTTTATTTTATTTTTATTATTAGTATTATTATTATTATTTATTTTACTTTATTATTATTATTACCGCATTAATTTCTTTCTGTAATGCATGTATATATTTTTCCCCATGTATATATTTATTTATTTTATTTTGTTTATATTATTGTTTTGTTATGGAATGACTGTAAGCTACACAGCACTATTAATTATTGCCCACAAGTGGCAGATTGTAATACTTCAATAAAGTGTTAATATATATAAAAAAAAATAATGAGGAACACGTTATAATTTTGAATATTTTACAGGAAGATAAAATAATAAAAAATTATTATTATTATTAATAAAAAATAGGATTAATAAAAAAAAGTAATAAAATATCACAATTATTCTCTCATTGTCTGGTTGTCCGGAGAATAATGCAGGGTTTTATTTTATCTGTCAAATTTACCCTTCAGTAGAGTTTATCTTCGCTGAACTTTTGACTCCTATAAATGTAAACGCTTATTAATTTTGTTTTAAACAAATTGTTTGTTTACCTCTGTTACATTTTGCTTATTGGAAATAATTCAATCATTGCTACGATGTTAAAGCATGGTTTTCAATTTTTTTTTTTCGAGTTCAAACTCTGACGGAACGTTTGGGCCCCGTTTTGGCACTGCTGAGCCACTCCGCTCTTAAGCCTGGGTTACATTGGTATAATTATTAGTAGAGTTCGGAGGTAGAGAGATTATTATTTCCCTACTAGAATAATGTAAAAAGTTTGTGCTTGTGACAGTAGAGTACTACTACTGAACTACTAGTACTGAAGTACTACTAGTACTGAGTAGAGTAGTACTACTTCTGATCCATGGGAGAGTAAAGTGGAATAGTACACTCACTAGCCTACCTCCACTTCCACAATCTTACTCTACTGGCTTGTTTCTTGAATATACCTATGTAAACAAACATAAGTTTGCTTTTAACAGAGAACAGTGTGTCTTTGGCTAGCTGCTTGTGTGCTTCAATAAAAATAAAAAAGTTTTTTATAAGTTTAATATAAAATTTTGCTTATTCCGTATAAACGAAAATGAAATGGACGGAACATGAAACTATGAAATTAGTCGCAGTGTACAGGAATTACGAATGTATATGGAATATCAGCAGTCCTAATTATAGAAATAGGGTAGTGAGATCAGCCGCCTACACGAAGAAATCGTAAAATATATGCCAAAGGAAAATCTTGGTATTGCCGAATTAAAACAACAGCAGATTGGCTGACTGGAAAATAATACAGTATGACATGGAAGGCATGACGAAGAATCCAACCTCTCCATTGGCTTGCTTTAATTTCCTACTGTAATAGATCCCTCATCCACGTACTTTTTAAAGTGCGTGTACACGTGCGAGTTTTTAACTATCGAGAGTAGCTGGTTAACTCTCGAGGGTAAAACTCGCAAGTGTAAAGGGTCCTGAGAGTTCTCGCCGCAAGTAGAGGGGGAACTAGCCGAGAGTTCTCCCTCTTTCGTCACAGTAGGGGGAGTAAACGCTTCTGAGAGTTACTCTCAGACATTCGATTCCAGTTTGACTTCCCGAGAGTACTCTCAGGAATGTCTTCACCAAAAAAATGGACGCACGAGGAAGTTTGCCGGCTTATCGAAGCATACGAGTCTCACCCAATCCTTTGGGACATTAAGGAGCGAGACTACAAAAATAGAGTTAAAAAAAACATAATTCTTAAACAAGTAGCCACAAATTTTGATACAAATGTTGCAGAAATAAACAGAAAAATCCACAATTTGAGAAATCAGGTAAGTTTAATTCAGATAAATAATAAAAATTGTACATTTTAAAATTCACAATTTCTCAAATCTTATTTGTTTTTCAATAATTACAGGTTTCTCAGGAACTAAAAAAAATGAAGAATAAGAAGAGTGGAGGTGGCGCCAGTGAAACGAACACGTGGTGCTACTTTTCGGCATTGAGTTTCATAGTGCCATCTCTTGAAGCCGCTGCTTCTCAATGCAAGCTGGTAAGTTTTTCACAATTTTTACAGAAACTTAGGTATACATATTTATTTATTATAAATAAGTCAAATGCAATAATAAATGAGGACCACAGTACATGTTCTTGCATAACTGTTCTATGCGATTCGTTTTCATTCAGCAGAATTCCTCATATACCTAATTATACCGTGATATGAGCGTATTGCCAGTCAACTTCCCCTTCAGTAGTCATGAAATAAGTTGCAAACTCATCCCTCACCTTTTGTGAAACAGAGTAATTGTTTCGTCGGCCACGTTCTAAAGGGAATAAGCTGTCGTTATCTTCTTCATTACGCCATTGGCCAGGTACTACAGTGTGAATCCTAATAAAACAATACTGTGTGTCCCTTTATAGTTATAAAATGTACTCCCGCTATTATTTGGAGCTTGAATGACCACGTTTTCCATCGATTGCTCCAATCGAGGAAAATTCCACCTTCTCACACTCGCTTCTATCTTCAGCCAGTCTTCTGTTGTCTGGGGAAACTAAAAAAAAAAATATTAATAAATAAAAATAATAATAATCAGGTTGCAATTTTCGAATAATTTCAATTGAGAGGGGCAACTAATCGTGGTCGTGAAGAGTTAATGGAAGAGCGAATACAACAATACAAGAGGTGCCGGGATTCTCTCCAAATGTGACTTGGTTTAGTCTCCTCCTAGTGTTCAAGGCATGAGAGTCGTGGCCATTTTTTGTATCAATGGGTTTGGGTGTCCGTATAGTTTTACTTGAAAGCGTTTGTAGTACGTTCGTATGTATTCGTCAACCGTTTGTATTTTTAAGTCCGTATGCAGAGTTTTGTTACTGACGTAAATCTCATATTATGTTCCGCATTGTAAAAATATACATCATTTAGTAAAAATATTCTTGTACTGCCAGGAAACGGCACCTTCGTCAATGAAATATTTTTTTTAATTATCTCGAATCTGATTTGCCAAGTTTGTGGCTCGTATCTCATCCTACGTACTCTGTAATTTCGCCTCTCCATTGACCAGGGTTTGTAGAGCCGGGGTGATGATATCTTCTTCATCTACGAAGCCATGAAGTAAATATGTAACAGGTGTGGTCTTTCGTAAAAAGTTGTGAATAGCGCATGCAGACTACAATTTTATTGACGGTTTCTAATTTTCAGTTAATTTTTCTATTGAAAATTCGGAATCTGCTTATCAAATTTCCAAAGCTGTTTTCGACTATTCTTCTAGCTCTGATTAAACGATAATTAAACAATTTCTCTGGTATAATAAGCGGTCTTCGGTAATTGCTAAACGGTTTCATCAAATAATGTCGTAAGGGATCGGCATCGTTGCCAACAACGCTATATCCTGAGGCAACAATCCATTTTGCTACAAATTTCCAAGTGCACATTTCTGGAAGACTCCACCATCAGATTGAGATCCATGGCTGCCAATACACATAAGTAAAACAGTAGTTGTGGTCTACTAGAGCCATTAGCAGGACACTATAGGACCCTTTGTAATTAAAAAACAGGCTTCCAGAGTTGCCAGGGGATAATATCAAAATGTGTTTCCCGTCTAAGGCATCACAACAACCGGGAAAATTTCAATGATCTTCAACTCCATTTGCAATTATTTTCCAGTCCTATTCTATTGTTGGCATCTTAAACAAGTAAAGTAAATTTTGTTTTTTACTTAAATGGAACTTTAAAGAAAAATAACAGAAATTATTTATTGTTCCACAGCCTTGCTTGAGTAAAAAATAATATTTTTAAAGCTATTTACATTTTACACATGAATTTATTAATGCACTTTTTTTCAGGCAAGGCAGGATGGAGGATCAGAATATACAGTGGATGAAAATACTATAGTCTCTGCGAACACCACAACATCACGAGACCAGGTCCAATCAACTGCATCATCCCAATCAGTATCACGTGTAATTCCAAAAACTGGAGGTAGAAAAAGGCAACTTGATGACTTGAGATCAGCGGAGAAAAAATTAAAAAATGTTCATGACAATCTAAATAACCAGCCCGAGTGTCAAGTAAGCGAGAATGAAGCATTTGGGCAGTACATTACTGCCTGTCTCAATAAGCTGCCAATACAAGAATCTGTTATGTTGCAATCCGAAATACAATCTTTGGTTACTAAGTATAGGCTAAGGGCAGTACAGACTTCTGAGACTCTTTCACAAGCATTGGACGAAGAATCTGAAGCTTGGCAACAATCATAATTTGTTTAAAAAAAAAAAAAGTTAATATATAATAAAATAAACTCATATTTATTAAAACTTACCTAAAAGTATTAGTGTAAGGCTTCCTTCATTCCTTCACATACTAACATTCACATACTGCAGGAATAAAATTACTTATTGCTGGTTATGAGACTCGGAAGAGGTGTTGTAAACTACGATAACTATTGCCTGTGGCCAGAAAATTTGAAGTAATTTCTAATTTAATGTAATCCATAGCGTTTTAATTAATATTTTGATGCTTACGTTATATAACGCCCAAAATCTTAATTTTATCAATGCAACTATTTTTGGTACTTATAGCAAATATGCTGACTGTTTGAAACACTGTCTGTCGTATATAAGACTTTGTTAAGTCGCACAATCAACTGCAGACCGGCAACATCCAATGTCGGCAACAGTGTGAGCACATGCACGTCCGATTTACTCGTCCGAGTAATTCTGTCCGCCATCGGCCGACAAAGTTGGTTTACGCTAACCGTTAGAGGTGATAAGTATGGGAGTGGTAGGAAATGATTTAGAAAAAAATCGAATATATATATTCTACGTTTCTACGACAACGGTTGTTCAGGGAGGGAATTTGTCCGAGATCACGCTCGATCGCCAGGTTTCGTATTCACATTATAGAGGCTGGGTGAGCCTCAGAAGAATTAATCGGGTTAATAGTTGGTCACTAATAATTATTCAAGATATTTCAAATTAAGTTTGTCTAAAATTTAATTCACTTTTTTAATATCAATTATTAAGATAATATATTTTGAGTAGTACTTTTGTAGAATTATAAATTATTAATTTCTTAAAATAATGTAAATAGCTGGAATTGGCCTTACCGAGTCAACTCAAATTAATTTTCTCGAGTGTTAATTTTATCCGAGTAAGAAAAGACGAAAAAAAATTAAAATTACTTTCCTTTTAATTAATTTCTCAGCAGTCCCTTGCTTATTTATTCAGATGGCATTGTTCGAAACTAGTGAGTGAGATTAAATAGTATCAATGGGAATGAAAACAGGAAAATTAAACTGTATCAATTGACCACCATAGAAGTTTATTCTAAATAACGAAGTCTTGTTTACAATTAAACAAAAACTAATTAGTGAGTGAAGTAGATATTTATTCACTGGCTAGTTTGAAACACACACTATCTGAACTGCTCGATAACCTAGAATGATTTTATGAGATGAAAATAGTTGACTGGATGATCTAATGTAAAGGAGATAGTTGGGGGGTGCAGTCAAAAAGAACACTGAATAACTAATAAACTTATAATTATGTGCCGACGTTTCGACCTACAGTGTAGGTCATCTTCAGGGCTATGAGAAAGAAACAAACAGAACAAAAAATATAAAAATGTACAGTAACAATAATATGGTGACAAGTAATGTAGAAATTAAAAATAGTGGCAGATATGAAGATGGAAGATAACGGATATTAAAAAGTGACACAAGTGATAAAATTAAGATATAGACAGATTTAAAAAAATAATGATAATGAAAAGAAATTAAAATAGTGACAGATATAATAAAATTAAGATAAAGACAGATATAACAAAATTAATGATAATGACAAGAAAATGAAAATAATGACAGATATAATAAAGTAAGACAGATTTAATACAATTAAAGAGAATGAGCAGAAATAATAAATTATAAATAACGTATATAAAATAAAATACAGAAAATAAATGTACAGAAAGGATAGTAAAGTAAAAATAATATAAAGGAAAATCAGAAAGGAGGAGGTAAACAAAAGAAACAAAATGAGAATATTTACATATACAAAAAACGGTTGGAACATGAAGAATAAAGAGAAACTAGTAAAATAAAGATATAAAATGAATGATAACGGACTTAAAGATGTTACACGTTACAGAAAAGTATGGAACTGTATGTACAATAACATAATGTGAATAATAGAAATACTATTGTACAGTAACAATAGTGTACAATGACTGTTTGAAAAAAGGTAGATAGGGTTAATGAATTTGAAAAATTAAAATTTGTGCTTAAAAATATGAACTCTTGATTACCAACATATGATGGATGCCCAAATGATAAGGGGGAAATAATAGTGTGAAGAATGGAGAAAGGATAAAGAGAAAAGGTTATAATAAATAAAATATAAAGAAAGGACGTACCGATTTGGAGATAGAAGCCGTTTGATGTAACGGCTGACTAGTACTGAAAAGACCGTTAAGGGAGCAAGGAGGAAGAGTTAGAAGCGATCTCTAGCGGCCAAAAAGTTAACTATAGAAGGTAACCATACTGGAGTATAGGAAAAAAGAGGGAAAGTGAATAAATGGATAAAATTAATATAAATAAAATTAAAAACCAAAAAATATACGAATTAACAGATTCGTGTATTAATATAAATAAAATTAAAACAAAAAATATAAATGTCAATAGTGTGATAACAAAAGAAACACCAAGTGACGAAGTAACAGAATTTAAGGATTTTGAGTAAGTTAAAAAATTTGGGAGTAGGTAGAGGAAAGGTGATGTGAGTCAGTCTTAAGATTGATAGTGGAGGAATCTAAATTTATGTGGATAGTTTCAGAGAGGATGCGTTTTTCATGGTTTAGAACTGTAGCTAGGATAGACGTATTATCAAAATCAAAAGTGTGGTATAAAGATAGGGCATGTTCGGAAAGTTTAGAGGAGGTATGGTTATGGGAGGAAACGGCATATTTGTGTTGGGTAATACGGTCTTTAAGGAAGTTTTTGGTTTCACCTATAAAGGAAGAGTTACAATTAGTAGTAGAGCAGGGGACACGATAAACGACATGGGAACGTAGTTTGAGAGGAATAGGATCTTTGATACGGGTATAAATATGGGAAAGTTTGTTATGGGATTTTTAAGGCAATACGTAAATTGGGGATAAAGGAACGTAAGTATTTTTGAATGTTATTAGAGAGGGAGGGTATATATGGCAAGGATCTGTATATAAGGATAGATGGTGGATGTGGCGATCGGGTGGGGGTGAGGGGGTTATAGTAGTCATGGATGAGTTTATTAACAATATAGGGAGGAAAATTGTTCTTAAAAAGGATTTCTTTGATACGGTGGGTGTTGGTTGTATGGAAGCAGGCGTCAAAGAGGGATAGGCCACGGTGAATGCCGTTAATTTTAAGGTTAATGTTAATCATTTTGTTTCTTTTGTTTACCTCCTCCTTTTTGATTTTCCTTTATATTATTTTTACTTTACTATCCTTTCTGTACATTTATTTTCTGTATTTTATTTTATATACGTTATTTATATTAGAGAAGAATTGGTCGACTGTATCTTCTAATTTAAGGAAGAAATAGTTGGGGGTGCAGTCAAAGAAAACACCAAAATAAGCAAAACTTATTTATTATGTGCCGGCGTTTCGGCCTACAATGTAGGCCATCTTCAGGGCTAAGAGAGAGAAACAAACAAAAATATATAAAAACGTAGCAGTAACAAGAATATATAAAAAGTGGTACAGGAGTGAAAATAAAAATAGTGACTAGATATGATGAAATAGTGAAAAGATAAAATAGTGAATAGATAAAAATAGTGACTAGATATGAAGAAATAGTGAATATATATATGATAAATAAGAAAGAATATAAGACAGGTTACAGAATATAATAAACTTAAAAAAGTGATAGATAAAAATAAAATTGTAGATGATGAAAAGAAATTCTAATGGTGACAGATATAATAAACAAGAATACGAATATAAAATAGAAAAAATACATATCAAGAAAGGATAAAATGTAAACAATAATATAAAGGGAAAGAAAAATGAGGAGGTAAACGGAAAGATACAAAAAGAGAAGATTAAAAATATAGAAAAAGTGGGTTCCATAGGTATGAGGGATTACATAGGTAAAGTGTAATAATATAAGCATATATAGAAATAAAAGCTTGATAAATTTCAAAAATGAAACATTGAACATAGTGGTATTTATCACTATGAACTATGAGGAATGAAAAGAAAAAGAAAATATAAGTAAGGGAAGTCAATATGTAATTGTATACAGTAGAAAGCAGTGGCATAAATGCAAAATAAGATGTGAATATAACATAAACATGTAGAAAATAGGTAAAGAAATACAGAGGATGAAAAATATGAGGCTAAATAATAATGAAATCTATACATTAACAAATGATGGATGCCAAGGTGTGAGAACAGGTGCGAAGAAAGGTGAATGTGAAAAGGATGGACATAAGATAAATACCAAGGTATGTACTAACCGAATAAAACACGAGGCAGCTAGGCGAGCTCAGAATGAAGTTAGAGAAATAATACGTTATAATAATACGTTAGGCCGGCTGGCGGAAGCGATACAGGCGATCTCTGACGGCCAAAAAAAATAATGACAAAGAAGGGGGAAGGAGAAATGCAGATGCAGAGGCAATAAGAGACCGTAAATAATGTAAATAGCGTGAAAAATTAAATAAAATTAAAAAGGAGAAATGCAGATGCCTGGATATAAGTGACCGTAAATAATGTAAAATGCGTGAAAAATTAAAAGTCAATGCTCAACATGTAATTAATAAAAGAATGGTATAATAAATTAAGAATGTAAGGTTATCTTAGTAAATTAAAAATTTGGGAGTAGGTTAGGGATAGGTGATGGGAGTCGGTCTTGGCATTAACGGTAGAGGAATTTAAATTGATGTGAATGGTTTCTGAGAGGATGCGTTTATTATAATTAGGAACGGAGGCCAGGATCGACGTATTTTCGAAGTCAAAAATGTGGTTAAAGGATAGGGCGTGTTCGGAGAGTTTAGAAGCGGTTGGGTTGTGGGAGGAGATGGAATATTTGTGTTGGATAATGCGGTCTTTAAGTAGGTTTTTGGTTTCGCCGATGTAGGAAGAGTTGCAGTTGGGAGTAGAGCACGGAATGCGATAGACGACCTGAGAGCGATGTTTTAGAGGAATGGGATCTTTGACTCGGGTATAAATATTGGAGAGTTTGTTGTGGGATTTAAAGGCGATGCGTAAATTGGGGATCGCGGAACGTAGGGATTTTTGAATGTTATTAGAGAGGGAGGGTATATATGGCAAGGATCTGTATATAGGGATAGAAGGCGGATGTGGAGATCGGGTGCGGGTGGGTGGGTTATAATGGTGATGGATGAGTTTATTGATAACATAGGGAGGAAAATTGTTTTTTAATAGGATTTCTTTGATGCGTTGGGTGTTGGTGTTATGGAAGCAAGCGTCGAAGAGGGATAGGCCACGGTGGATGATATTTTTGGCGACATTGATTTTTTGGTGGTGCGGATGTTGGGAGTAATAATTGAGGAGTCTGCCAGAATAGGTGGGTTTAGTATACCAATCAGTGGATAAGGTGTGATCGGGATTTCTAATGATACGGAGGTCAAGGAAAGGTAGTGATTTGTTATGTTCAAGTTCAACAGTGAAATGTAGGCGGGGATGGTGTGCATTTAAGGATGATAATAAACCTGGAATGATGTTAGGATTTAGGATAAGGAGGAGGTCGTCCACATATTTTTTAATGAAAATGACATCGTCACGGAACTGGGGTAGGATGGAGTCTAGAAGGTCATTTAGGACAATATTGGAGAGGTCAGGAGCGAGGGGATTTCCCATGGCCAGTCCAGAAATTTGGTTAAAGAACTGTCCATGGAAAGTGAGGTAGCCAGATTCGCAGCAGAGTTTAAGGGATTGGAGATATGAGGACCGGTTGAGAGAGGTATGGGGTTCTATTAGTGACCAGTGGTTATAATGACAAGGGCTTTATCTAAGGGTATGTTGGTAAAAAGATTATTAAAATTATTATTTAATTATTATTAAGATTATTATTACACTTTACCTATGTAATCCCTCATACCTATGGAACCCCCTTTTTCTATATTTTTAATCTTCTCTTTTTGTATCTTTCCGGTTACCTCCTCATTTTTCTTTCCCTTTATATTATTGTTTACATTTTATCCTTTCTTGACATGTATTTCTTCTATTTTATATTCGTATTCTTGTTTATTATATCTGTCACCATTAGAATTTCTTTTCATCATCTACAATTTTATTTTTATCTATCACTTTTTTAAGTTTATTATATTCTGTAACCTGTCTTATATTCTTTCTTATTTATCATATATATATTCACTATTTCTTCATATCTAGTCACTATTTTTATCTATTCACTATTTTATCTTTTCACTATTTCATCATATCTAGTCACTATTTTTATTTTCACTCCTGTACCACTTTTTATATATTCTTGTTACTGCTACGTTTTTATATATTTTTGTTTGTTTCTCTCTCTTAGCCCTGAAGATGGCCTGTAGGCCGAAACGTCGGCACATAATAAATAAGTTTTGCTTATTTTGGTGTTTTCTTTGACTGCACCCCCAACTATTTCTTCCTTACGTTATTTATAATTTATCATTTCTGCTCCTTCTCTTTAATTGTATTAAATCTGTCTTACTTTATTATATCTGTCATTATTTTCATTTTCTTGTCATTATCATTAATTTTGTTATATCTGTCTTTATCTTAATTTTATTATATCTGTCACTATTTTATTTCTGTTCATTATCTTTAATTTTATTAAATCTGTCAATATCTTAATTTTATTATATTCTGTCACTTTTTTAATATTAGTTTTCTTTAATTTTCATATCTGTCACTATTTTAATTTTCTACATTACATGTCACTATATTATTGTTACTGTAACGTTTTTATATATTTTTTGTTCTGTTTGTTTCTCTCTCATAGCCCTGAAGATGACCTACACTGTAGGTCGAAACGTCGGCACGTACTAAATATAAGTCTGGTACTTATTTAGTGTTTTTTTTTTATTGCACTCCCCAACTATCTCCGTTCTCCATTTTATCATCCAGTCAACTATTTTCCTCTCATACATGTTTTAATTAATAGTTTGATGCTTACATTATACCACCGCCCAAGATCTTAATTTTATCAATACATATCATTATTTTTGGTACTTATAGCAAATATGCTGCCTGTTCGATACACTGTCTGTCGTAGAGAGAAATAAAAAGTAGTAATTTTGACTCAATGTGTAGAGTACTGAGCTGCTATGCTGAAGGCTCCGAGCTCAAATCCGGGAATATTGTATAAATAATGTAATTTATTAGCCCCCTCCAGGGCTCACCCAGCTTGTATAATGTGGATATCCTTAATTGGGGAAAAACATGGCATCATGAAAAATTACCTCCCGGCACAACCGTTGCACTAGAAATAGCTCAATCTTTCAAGTATGAACTGAACTCACGACCTTTTGGGGGTTGTAGAGGAAAATGTATTTTTTTTTGCCTTCACAAGGCTATTTATTTATTTTGGTTATTAAACAACACAAGCTTAGTGGGAATAAATTTAAATACCATTTATAATTAAAGAAACAATGTCTTACATTAAATTATAAAGATTTTTTTATTTTTATTTTTTTTTTATTTTATTGAGTTGTACAACTGTAATACATACATCTAGTACAATTGCTATAAGAGTAAATAATACATGATAGCACATGTAGAGATACTACCCACTGGCAGCACTCTAATAAAGTTCTATAATAGAAGGTTCCGAGGCCATCTTCTCTTCAGACGCCTAGGAGGATTGTCCGGGATGGAATTGGATGCAAGGATGGAAACTAGTGGGTTTGGATGGGTTTGAAGTTTATTGTGGAATGATAGGTATCTGGAATGGGCTAAATCGGTAACATATGGAACGTTAAGGTCATTATGGATGGTTTTATTTGTGACAAAATAAGGAGCGTTTAGGATTTTGTGAAGGATTTTGGATTGCAAGGATTGGATACGAGAGGAATTCGATGGTTTGGTGGAGCCCCATAGTTCAATTCCATAAGTCCATATAGGCCTTATAACAGTCACATAAATAAGTCTTTTGTAATTGATCTGAAGCTTTGAGCGCTTATCTAATATGTGTTGAAGTAGTCGGAAACGTCTAGCTGTTTCTTGTCTTTTCAGTCTTGTGTGAGGGTTCCAAGTAAGACGCTTGTCTAAGTTGAGTCCCAGGTAGCGAATCTGTTCAACAGGGATAAGTGGAGTACTATTAAAGAATACAGTAGGACAGGAAGTCAAGGGTTTTCGACGAAGGGTAAAGGTAATTTGATGGGACTTGCTGGGATTGATTTTAATTCTCCAATTCCGACACCATTCTTCGAGGCTTGATAGGTGTAATTGAAGGGATTGGGATGCAATATATGGGTCGTTATTAACAGATAACACACATGTGTCATCAGCATACGTGGAGATGAAGGTGTTAGGATGGGTTGGAATGTCAGCTGTATATACTGTGTAAAGGATAGGACCGAGGATGCTACCTTGAGGAACACCAGCAGACTGGGAATAGAGGGATGAGTAGGAACCTTTATGACTTACTTTAAATGTTCTGCCAGTTAGAAAGGAGCGAATGATTAAAAAGTATGTAGGAGGAAGGAATTGTCGGAGTTTGTAAAGGAGACCTGGGTGCCAGACTCGATCAAAAGAAATTATAAAGATAAAATTAATTTCCATTAAAAAAAAGTCTCCATAGTTAGTTGTAAATAAATATCTTATCTATCCTCTCTGAAATCAAGTATTTTTTTGTATCACTACGACCTGTGAATGGGTCTGGGGTTTAGTACACGGTAGAGACTGTACAACGGTTGTGCAGGGACGTGATTTGTTCTCCGCCAGATATTTCGCCCTTGTATTGGGTTTACCTACTTTGTAGGCTGGATGACCCCCATGGGGTCCTTCTTCGGCTGCTAACAGACTAAATAAATGTCTTGCCGGCAGCTGGAATTGAGCCAGGATTTTCGGCATTGCAGCTCAGCGCTCTACCACTGAGCTACTTCGCTCCCTGAAAATAAAGTAATACGTAATCAAATAATATACTGCTTCATGTTTTTTTAAACCCTTTTTCATGTTATTGACACCTAAGAAGAATTTAAATAAAGCAAAATAAACAAGTTTTTCACTGGTTAGTCATATAATTGAAGTAAACTGCTGAGTATTCTGGATTATGATATTTAAATAAGGTAATCAGATGTATATTTGGGGCTTTTATTGCTCCTGATAGCAGCTATCAAATAAATTGCATAAGCACTTAGGGTAATGAGACTGGCAAGCATAATGATAATATTTTTTAAAAGCAAATATTTTTTATTTTTTTGTACTTAAAATATTATATTTATGAAAATTAAGTTCATAAGGATTAAAACAAGTTAAAGGTTTGCACCTGCCGGTTGTAACATTTTTGAATGCCCAGTGCTAACTCCAATAATTCTCTAAATGTTCTTTGATTTTATATGACAATACACAAAAAATAAATTTTTTAGCCAATGTAGTCAACAATATCTTTTAAGATTTTACACACTATAAAGTAACCATTTTCGCACTTGGGGTTAGTCAAAAGATAAATTAAAAACTAAGTATAATAAAACCTATGACTCCATCTGGACAAACGTCTTACTTGGAATCCACATACAAGACTGAAGAAACTGTTCGACGTTTTCGCCTACTTCAGTAGACGTATTTACTGGACAAATGCTCTAAGCTTCCAATTAATTACAAAACACTCATTTACATGACAGTTATCAGACCTATTTGGACATACGGAGTTGAGCTTTGGGGCTCTACTAAACCATTCAATTCATCCCGTATCCAATCCTTACAATCATAAATCCTTCGTAAAATCCTCAATGCTCCTTCTTATGTCAAACAAACTCATCCATCATGATCTTAATTTCCCATATGTTGCTGATTTGGCTCAAACTAGATACCTATCCTTCCATGACAAGCTCCTTGAATCCGCTAGTCTCTCAACTTGCTTCCTATACTATTCCTGATAACCCTCCGAGGCGTCTGAAAAGAAGATGACCTCGAGACCTTCTACTATAGAACTCGAGTGGAGTGTACTTACCGATGGGTAGTTTCTCCACAAGTGTTTTTTTTTTTTATGTCATATGTTCATATTAGCAGATTTACTTGTAATATTATTACAGTTGTAAATATCAATAAAAAAAAATATAATAAAATCTTAATTGCCAATTAAATAATTAACAAGCATGGCACCTTTTTATCAACATTTAAATGTTTTTCACTAAAACTAGATTTTCATTTACAGGTTCTATATTCTCTTGTTTTGCCGTACACATATCACCTTTCCGTACTCAATTTTCTTTATTGCTGGTCTCAATTAGGGATAGAGGAATATTCTTATTCTCAGTGTCAATGGTTATACATTGGTATAACGAACTCAAAGTTGATAATTATTAATAATTACATTCAAATGTTTATTTAAATTTATTTTTTGAATTTTACAACTGTAACTGGTTAAGCCGGATTTGTCCAGAGAGAGTTAACTGCTTTCAGATAACCGTGTAAACGTATCTTCTTGTAGTTTTCGGCTTGAAATGGAGTTGTAATATAAACAATTACTCTTTTTTAACCCAATCCCTTACTTAGACCCTTATTCACTATGAAAATAACTTGATTTCGCTTACTTAAGTACAAGAAATTCATTTTGTAGAAAATTAGACTTTACCACTCATTCACCGGTACTGTGGCTACAGCCTACGTAATATTACATGATACGTAATGGCATATCGTAAAGGCAAGTAGGGTAACTACCGTACTATCAGTACTATACCGTACTACTAGTGGGTGCATTTAATAGTAAAATTGTTTTTTTTTACCATGATTATATTATACTTGTACACTTATTTTGAGTGTTAAATTTTGAAATGATTCATTGCTAAGAGTAAATATATTTTTTCAGAATCTGCGATAAGGTTTCTCGAAATATGTCTTTGATTAGGTTTTTCGTTTTTTTCACGCAGGAAATGACTACACAGATAACGATTTATTCCTCGTTATTTAAATGCCAGTGGTATCATCATCGTTACAGCGTAACTATGTTTTCAAGGTCAATGCTCGATGATAAAAAAGGTTTATGTAATTGTGAAGATATGTGTTGCAATCTGTCGTAGTCGATAGAATGAATGATTAAGGAAATATATTATAAACAATTATCCTAAAATATTTATACAAGATTTATTTTTAATTTAATCAACTGATGAAAATTTAATGTAATTAATAATAATTAACAATTATGAGTTTATTAGATGCAAAGGTGTTATTTGAACGCCAAAACAAGAGAATATAGAACCTGTAAAGGAAAGTATAATATTAGTGAAAAACATTTAAATATTTATAAAAAGGTGCCCTGCTTGTAATTATTTAATTGATGATTATGGTTTTATTATACTTAATTTTTAATTTCTCTTTTGACTAATCCCAATTGCGCAAATGATTACGTTCTAGAGTTTATAATCGTAAACGACATTATTGACTATTATTCTATTCTTGTTGACTACATCGGCGTTTAGCTAAAAAACTGAATATCTTAGTTCATCACATACTTTTAAATTCTATTACTTTTTTTTCAATTCTTCATTATTTCATTTTCTTCCATACGTATATTCATACATTCACTATACTTCATCTTATGATCATACCACCCTGAACCTGTTATTTTCGCTGTTCTGCATTGAGATCTTTATTTTTTTTTTAATTTAATAATTTTTAGTTTAATTATACTTTATTTTAAATTATTTTTGTTTTATTATCATCCCTGATAATGGTTTAAAAATTGGACGGAAGCTATTAGTGTGAAATTAATTGACTGCACCCGTCATCTATTTTCAACATTGCTCAAGATACAGTCAACCATTTCCTCATCAATATTTTCCTAAATATTCACTAACACTTTACCCATAACGTTTAAAGTAGATTTTGCTTTAGTAA
Source organism: Arma custos (assembly GCA_037127475.1). Taxonomy (NCBI): domain Eukaryota; kingdom Metazoa; phylum Arthropoda; class Insecta; order Hemiptera; family Pentatomidae; genus Arma; species Arma custos. The sequence continues at coordinate 67,367,044 of CM073764.1, read as the reverse complement.
TTTATTTTCAAAAAATAGTTGAATAATAGAAGGTATCGTATTGAAAGTCTTCAATTTGAGGGTGTTAAGTGATTCTTGCACGCATACCGCCCCTTCAAATTTATATTTGGACTTGAAAATGTGTTTAAAGAAAGAAAAATCTTTGATTTGACTCTGATATTCTAGCATTTTTTTTTTTCGTTAACAGTTTAGAATTTCTATGAGGAATGTCTAAATATTGGATAGAGCCCTATTTGAAATAACTCAATACTCTGACATTCAAGACATACCTCTGATCTAAAACACAGTCTGTTTTTGTCAACTTCAAATTTTCGTCATTTAACTCTCAAATTTCAAATTTATAATATTGCGAGGTGATAATGAATAGTTTTGTTGTCCATGAGTAACAATTTCTATAATAATAATAAACAATGCTTTATTTAATTTATTTTTTTTATTTACAAAAAAATTATTTTTTTTTTTTACAATTCGTAGTGTCAAAATATTGAATTCACAATTTCTTATTGCCCTGTCAGATGGCGTTAGGGTTTTTTAAATGGAGTAACTAACCCATACTTTTGCCGTCCTTCCAAGGGGATTTAAAATGGCGGTCTCGAGACTGTCGTGTTAGTTACACTTTAAAGATTCCTATCCTGACTATCTCCAGATAAGAGAAATTTAGAACTCCGACTGCCGTATCCATTAGCCATAGCGGCATAAAGTGATGTTAAATAAAAATAAACAATGGTATCAGTTCCGGAGGCTCTCGCTTTCAGGTTAAGTCAATATTTTTGTTATATATTTTTTAATATAATAAAGCATTTTGTTGTTGTTTTTTTTTTTTTTTTAATGTCACTTTTATGCTACTCGGCTAATCGGATGATGCTACAGTGGGAACTCTACATTTTGACTATCCAGGTTTAATTAGGATTGGGATTTTTAACAATCGTAGCGGCTCGGGACCCCCGCTCAATGCCCCTTCCAAAGGACGGCATGAACAAGGATTTTTTACTCCCTTTAAAAAATTCTAGGGCAACTTGCTGGGCTAAGATATTGGGCTCAGTATGTTGTTATGGTAACCACTGGACCACAGGTCACCCCAAAAATATTTTGTTTTGTCTCTCTCAAGACTAAACAATTAGAAAATACCTGTTATTTTCAATATTAATAAGATTTTGTAATATAACTTAATCGAAATTCAACAATTCTAAATGATTAAATATCTCCAAAAAATAAAAATAAAATGACTAAGACTATAATTATCGTTAAAGTTAAAAAATAAAATTATTCCAAATTATATTCCTTCTTGCCTGTATCCACTAACGGAGAAACACACGGAGAGACACAAATAAACCACGGTTAATATCCTCTCCAACCCCACCATTTTTTACATATAAATAACTTTCAACCATTCGAGTCCATTGTAAATAAAAGAAAGAAAAAAATTAATTCACAATTTATATACACAAGAGACTTTGGAATATTAATGGCGAGGGAATCTGTGTTTTTAATAGGAATAAGAATATTCTCGTTTATACTAAAAAAATATATTTAAATATTCCACTAAAAAAAAAGAGGAAAGAAGAACCTAGAGCGCCCATATTTTTTAATAAAAACCTAGTAAGCCAGATGTTACCACAAGCTAGCCGCATTAACTTAAATGAGACCATTTTACTACAAGCTATATTTGGAAAATTGTTCGAATTTTTTAACTCTAAACTCAGTTTGGTAAACCCAACTATTGTGAAATGGATTTCTTATACTAAATATGAGATATAATAAGTATTTAAATTATGGGGCGGGTTCAAATGAAATATCCGATTTCAAAGGATCAAATATTATTTATTTTCAAATGGATAATGGCTGACTGAATAAATTTAAGAATTTCGCATAATGATCAGGGAGTCCAGTCAATAAATAACACAAAATAAGTATGACTTATTTCTGCCGACGTCTCGACATAATATTTAATCTTAATAAAGTACTATTATGTTATTAGTTATTAGTAATAATAAAGTATTTATTAATATTTAATAATAATAAAATATTTAGGCCATCTTCAGGACTGAGAAAAAAATACAGAAAAAACTATGTAACACACCGCAGTACCAAAGAAGAATAAAATTTCTTTTTTCTTTTTTTCATTCTTACCATTTCTGCTTTTATGTTATAATAAATAACCATTTTACGCCATTTAAATGGTTATTTAGTAAAACAAATTAATGAAATCGAAACATCTTTATTCAAAATAATTACCTTCATATTTATACATTTTCCCCCAAAGTGATGTCAAATTTTCAATCCAACTGAAACATTAAGTGTTTTGTGATGAAATATATTATGAAAATTCATTTTTTTGACTTGATAATCATTTGTAAAAATTTTAACCTTATGGAAGTTGTCCATATTTCTGAACAAATGAAAATCTGTTGGAATTAGTCTGGCGCGAATAAGGTGGGTGTTTTTTTTTTTTGTTTTGTTTTTAAAATATTTTGTTTTATTTTATTTTAAAATATGTCCAAATTTTAAAACATTAGTGGGATAATCCCTTAAAATAAAAATGAGTTCACATTACAACGGTTACTGATTAATATGTTTTTGATGTTGGTAAAATTTAAAAAACCAAGAGAAAAGAGAGTACATAGGATTTACTTAAGACAAAATTTATGTATAATATAATACAAAATGCATATTATTTATAATAGTATGTGTTTTGTTCGTTTGTGTCTGTATTTTGGTGTTGTTGTTTTTGTATAATTTCCTATCTCTTGTATGAGTGTGTTGTCTGAAAGTTGGCATGAGGTGAAGAATCTGAGGGTTTGTTGGTGTATGAATTTTTGTATTGTTGGGATGTCCAGTTCTTTGTGCATTGTGATATATTGGATAGTTTTTTATGATTCTTAGACATTTGTTTTGGAAGATCTGTATTTTAAGGTGGGTGTGGTAGGACTTCGCAACCCAGCTCGTTTAGTTTCTTCACTATCTGCCATTTAGGGTATAGGTCCTTACGATTAGCTTAACACAGGCTAGTTTTTATTTTAAGTTTTTGTTGTATTACATCAATATAATAATAATGTGAATGTGATGGTTTTATCTCTGGGTAGAAAAGAGAGATATTTATGAATTAATCTGAGCCATCAGCTGAAAAAATCTCAAACCAACGGCGAATGGTCCATTCTATAGAACACCCTTTATAATGTTTCTAGTAGTTTGGGATGCCGAGTATGCAAGTTTAAACTAAGAAATAAAATAAACGAAAATAGTCTGTTTCATTGACATATATGTATGATGACAGGTATTTGTTCCGCAGGCTGTCGCTTCGAGTTAAGTTACAAGTTTTAACTGTTTATTCGTTTAATTTTTAATATTTTCTTAAAATACAAGTTATCGTGAGCTCTAGAATGGAAAAGAGAATGTAATTATGGGTAATGAGTAGATTTCGATAATCATTTCATCAAAAAAAAGAAACGTTTTGACTATTTCGGTTATACATGAAAAATGTCTGTTGAAACGTTCATTTATAGGTGGAATGATTACCGAAGTATTACATTACCGAAGTACATTTCCAATAATTAAATTATCATTTCCATAATAAAGCTCATTGTATTTTTGGAAAATATTAAAGTTAAACGAATGAAAAGTTAAAACTTGTGACTCAACTCGAAGCGACAACCTTATGGAATTATCTGTTGGCATACTAAACTAAGTTCGTTCGACTGTAGTGATAATGAATATTATCAAAAAAGAGAAGATTAAAAATACCTCTTTACAATCTGTAAATGTAAACAACTCAAGTCCACTAATCCACTCTGAAATGTATATTTTTCATTTAATGTTAAATTCAATTTAAGGCTCTCGTCCACTGCGAACGGAAAGCTACGAACTGCGAATTTGTGCGAACGCCGCTCGTATGAAATCGTGCGAAACGTGATCGTCCATTGCCCCTGTAATCGCCCTGGTTCGTAGAAGATGAGATGGGGTTATTCTGATGATTCTGATAAAGAATTTTTCGCCTTTGATTCATATTATAGGTCAGCGATATTGACCTATATGAAAAATATGGGTACTAGTATGTTTTAGGGCCTGTTGACATCAGCGCGCTCAGGTGCCACTTACCTCAACTATTTGGACCATGTCAGGTTATGCTGCCAACAATTTATTTCAAATAGTATTGCCTTTCATTATCATAGGACAGATTGTTAGGAAATGAAATAAATGAGAAACATGTGAAGACAAAGTAAAACTAGAAAAAATGAAACATTTATTAGAAGCAATGTTCATTAAAAAGAAGAATATGTAACTAAAATATTATATTTTTTGTTAATTTTTTAAATTTTTATCTATTTTTCTTTTAAAGAAAAAAGATTTGCCCGGGCAAATAATTTCTCTTTAAAAGAAAAATAGATAAAAATTAAAACAATTAACAAAAATATATAATATTTTAGTTAGATATCATAATTTCTCTTTAAAATATAAATATTTAAAATATGATAATATGAGAAACATGTAAAAAAACAATGAAACATTTATTACAAGCAATGTTCATTAAAAACAACAATATCTTTAGAACCTTTAACTATGAAACACTCTTTTGTTTCTCTACATATTCCTCCAAATATCCACTGCTGAGGCAAAATCCGACCTGTGCTGTTTGGCTACTATGTAGACCTTCATCAATTTATACATACATCCCTAGACCTCCAATAGTTGTTTAGTCTAATTTAAAAGCACACACTTCTCTCATATAATTGGAATAGTCAATCACTATTGAATGATACATGTTAAGCTGTTCGTCACAAAACTTTATGGAAGTCAGTTCCTCCTGAAGAAATAGGAGAGCTGACTTTTCATCCGTCACCGTGAGAAAAATCTTCATTAAATTCCCACTCATATTGTCAAAATAATATGAAAACACATCCACGTTCACGTCACACAAACAATAACAAAGAACTAAGAAAGGTTACAATAACAGTAGGAGATGGCTAAGAAAAGTGACACCTGAGCGTGGTGATGTCAACAGGCCATAAAACATACTAGTACCAAAATATGGATGAATTTTCTCATCATGATTTTTAAAGATGACCACCAATTTTCGAATGAGAAAGGACAAATTTTGATATATTCTTGACAACATTTCTTCTAAATATGAAAAATTAAGTAATGTTCGAAAGACAATCTCAACATAAGAACGACGAGTGTATTACAAAAGTTACTTTACCATTTTTTTAGGCGGATTGTATTATGTTTTTTTTTTACCCACAAACAAAACTCCAAATATAAAATTTAAAAACATAGTAATTTTTTTTAGTAAATTTTATAGTCAGGAGGACTTGGGCGATACATACAGTTAAGTGTAATTCTGTCTTTGAAATATGTACAAGCGTCTGCTCCAGTTGTATTGTAGCTTAACATTCATAAATATATTGTTTTCTATTTTAGAGAATTGAATCAGTCACTACTCCGTTGCTACAAGCCCTGAATCTGAATATATGTCGAGTGAAAGTATATTAAGAATATTTTTGAAAGACGATAAAAGTATGCTAGACAAAAAGTCAATGTTTTGGATAAATTAGTAAAAGAAAAATCAATATGTTTATCACTCTAAAATGTTACGTTATTTTTGGAAGGACAGAACCATAGTGCATTGCTAGTCTATTCTTATATAATAAAACTTGGAGCTAAGCAAAACATGACATAAACATAAAAGAATATAAATATAAATATAATATAAATATAGTAGAAAATATATAAAGTAATATAAAACTAAATAATAAATTAAAGTCGAATATGATCTGAAACTATATTTAAAAACGTGTATTCACGAACAATGAAAATTGAATCACCAATAAATGATAAAATGGGTGAGGGATAAACAATAGAACTGATACAAATATTTTTTCGTATGGATTCTATTGACATCTAATATATTTATATATGGGTTAATATAAAACGAGTAAATATTATGCATAGAAAAATATGTAACAGCGTATGGAAATAATGAAAAATGAAAATAATCATAAATGAATGAAAGTTGGAACCACAACACTATTATGTTACATAAGTCAAAAGGATATGAGATAAAACAAAATATAATATATTTTTATTTTGAAGAGAAAAAAATAATGTTAATAATAATAGGAACATAATGTTAATTACGGTGAAGAGGAAATGGAAGATAATAAATAAATAATGAAAATTATATAATATCAGCCCACATGGCACGAAGGTCTAGACCTTAAGGGTTCCTCACGTTTTTAAATTTAAAATATTTCATTCCTTATAATATTTATACCTTCCAATATTTGACTTACTTCTAATATTTATCATAGATCGAATATAAATTAGGGCCTGTCATTGATTTGGGTAACCTTTACAAGGTCTGCTACAGCCGGTTAAGGGTCGGATTCTGAAATTATACGTAAGAATTGATCTGATCAGGTTTCTTCCTACATTGCCAACTCTACGTAAAGTCTTTATATGTAAGTGACAAACCCTAAATTACTATGTAGGTTATGGGTTTGTTTAAGCAAAAAGTATACTCTGGAACACCAGCATATAGTTCCTCCAACTCCTACACAGCACTCCTAGCCGTCTTGAAAGCGAATCCATTCGTAGCAAAGCCGTCCTGATGAAGTAAGCAGATGAAGCTGTCAGCTGCACTCGCAGTCACGAAGCCCCCGGGATGCGATTTATGCGGATAATGTAGAAGAGGGGGGTGCCATTAAGGGGTGGAGGGTTGGCGCTCCCCCCCCCAGGCAGCTGAGACGCGGCGGAGATAACTCAGCCCTAGGCTCTTCAAAGGGACCCTGAAGGGCGATTTAGCGGTGCGATAGAAGGCGCGGTTGTTGTCAGGGATAATTTTAGTGGCTATGATGGCGTGAATATTTGTTATTTTGTTCCTGGAAGACGAAAGAATGAAGTTGGATCAGAACAAAACTATGAAAACAACCCAGAGTGAGATAGCTAAAAGAAGATTATTATATATAAATATTGAAAAGGGGAAGGTAAAAAGAGACCTTACATAAATGTTAAGACCGTGGAAAAATTCGAACAAAAAGCCTTTAAGTCTCCAAACTATTTGGTCTTATGTCGTATGTTTTTCTGTTGTTCACTATTATTTATTTTTTCCTATTGTGGTGTTTGAAGTTTGGTGAGTGCGTATTGAATTTTCAATTTCTGAAGTATTTATCAGCTAGTAGTACAAATAGGCGGGTTGAGCCGGAGCCGTGACCTTGAGGTCATTGTCTGCTGTAGCAGGGTCGTGGTCGTGACCTTGAGATGACCTTGAGGGTGGGAGGGGTGTAAGGCAGGGCGAGGGGGTGTTGACCTTGAGGTAGGTCCAGGTGTGCAAATTAAGATTTGGCAACGTCGCAGATGAGATGTGGCAACAGCGCAGTAGAAACTAGGTCATGGTTTGTTCTGAATGGATGACGCATGTGACGTCATTTTTTATGAATGGAAGTGTGACGTCATCTTATGAATGGAAGAGAAACTAGGTCACGGTTTGTTCTGAATGGATGTTGGTCATGTGACGTCATTTTATGAATGGAATAGTTGAATGGGCGTGTGACGTCATCTTATGAATGAGAGCGTGATGTAATTTGTCTTTGTGAATGGGATAAGAGTTATGAATGAACCACAGTAGTACAAATAGGCGGGTTGAGCCGGAGCCGTGACCTTGAGGTCATTGTCTGCTGTAGCAGGGTCGTGGTCGTGACCTTGAGATGACCTTGAGGGTGGGAGGGGTGTAAGGCAGGGCGAGGGGGTGTTGACCTTGAGGTAGGTCCAGGTGTGCAAATTAAGATTTGGCAACGTCGCAGATGAGATGTGGCAACAGCGCAGTAGAAACTAGGTCATGGTTTGTTCTGAATGGATGACGCATGTGACGTCATTTTTTATGAATGGAAGTGTGACGTCATCTTATGAATGGAAGAGAAACTAGGTCACGGTTTGTTCTGAATGGATGTTGGTCATGTGACGTCATTTTATGAATGGAATAGTTGAATGGGCGTGTGACGTCATCTTATGAATGAGAGCGTGATGTAATTTGTCTTTGTGAATGGGATAAGAGTTATGAATGAACCACAGTAGTACAAATAGGCGGGTTGAGCCGGAGCCGTGACCTTGAGGTCATTGTCTGCTGTAGGAGGGTCGTGGTCGTGACCTTGAGATGACCTTGAGGGTGGGAGGGGTGTAAGGCAGGGCGAGGGGGTGTTGACCTTGAGGTAGGTCCAGGTGTGCAAATTAAGATTTGGCAACGTCGCAGATGAGATGTGGCAACAGCGCAGTAGAAACTAGGTCACGGTTTGTTCTGAATGGATGACGCATGTGACGTTATATTATGAATGGAATAGTTGAATGGGCGTGTGACGTCATCTTATGAATGGATGAACTGAATGGGAGCGTGACGTAATTTGTCTTTATGAATGAGTTATGAATGGGATGCTTTTGAGATTATGACTGAGACGGAAGTTGCTTTTATGAATGGGATTAGGCTTGCTTTTGAGATAGGCTATTGGATGACGTTTCATTGATTTAGATTATTTAGCTTTTTATGAGCTTGGATGACGTATGTGTTCCTCCTGAACTTTAGTAATATATAGGAAATTTTTTTGAAGGAGCTGGAAAAGGATATGTGAAAGAAAAAAAAATACAGTTGTACAAAACATTTATTTTATACATCATATTCTTAAACATATTTTTTGTTACTTTTCTTGTACTCTAATTTTCTCATTTAAGTAAACAATAATAATACTACAAGTAGACATTCTTGAAATAAATCTAGTACTCTAATTACAGGTCTTTACTAACTAAATATAAATTTAAGTAAACAATAATAATACTAGTATACAATCATTAATTGGTTCTTATACATTTACAATGTTAGATTCGTTGTTTCATTGAGGCTATAGTGGCCATAAGGGAGAGTGGTTTCATCGTGTAATGTATATCTTTTATTATCAAATGAGCATAATGACTTTTTATTTATCAGTGTGGTTTGAACGTTATGCTTTTTAGATTGAATTGTATAAAATGAAGAATATAGACTTTTGCTGTCTTTAAATGTGTTTAGGTAATCGCTAAAAGTAAAATCGTTAACTGCCGATTTTTTTATTCCCTTTGACTTTTTAACCGTTATATCATTCTTTGTTATGTACGAATACATTTTGGGCCTCAATCCGACAAACTCTACTATAGGATCTCCAAAAGTTTCATCTTTCAACAAACCTACGACTTTTTTATTTTTTTCAGAATAACAGAAATGAGAAGTGGGAAAATTGCTTGTATCAAAATATTTATTTAACTCTCCAGAAATATCGGAATAAATATCTTCAGTCCTAATATTGTATAAAAATGAATCGGTGTCGGTATAACATAAAGTAACATTTTCTACACCATATTTTTTCAAAAACACATTGTAGTGGTAATGATACATCAAAACTTTGCTCAAGTCCAACACTGCAAATCCCACGTACAAGGGTTTATCAAAAATAATGCTTTCTTTTTCCAGCTGAATCGCTGTAACATTATCTGCAAATATAATCCTGCCTTTAAAATTTGGTTTATTGACTTGACGAAATAATGATTTTTCATTTGTTACTATTTTTAAATCGATTCTGTTGCGCACGTTTTCCATAAATTTGCCGAAGCAGCTGTTATTCATCAATTTGTAAAAATCTGACTCGAATGTATTTTTTGCTGATGCTCTCATCATTGAATTAATTTCTATGTATGGAGCCAACCATTTTTTTTGTTTAAACTTCAACACTCTATGAATTTTTGAAATCTTTACCCCGAGTTGTAGGGCTTGTTTTAAATTCACATAATGTACTATGTAACGTGTTTTGGGCATCAAAGTCGTCAATAGTTTAACTGTTTTAGTATTAGGTGGATTATTTTTTTCGGGTAAAAAAGGTAATTGAGAAAGATTATCATGAATTTCTTTGGGGTATTCAACATCAACGTCTAGCACATAACCGGTTTCTGATTCATTTTCAACATCTAATACATTTAATTTTTCATCAACCCACTCAAAATCTGTATACGGCAAGGGAAGGTTCATGGCATAACCGTAAAGATTGTTGACATCTACGTAAAGTAAATAATTACTGGGTTTAGTCGAGTCATATTCATTTAGATATTTATTGTTAGCTTTCGCATACCGAGAAACAACTTGGCAAACAACTTATTCCCTTTTCAAAAAACTGAACCATATCAATATCTTTTATTACATCTAATTTTATTTTCGTGTATTTCAACATTGCATTCCAAGATAACTGTGGCAAAGTAAAAAAACCATGCAGGATCTAGTCGATAAATTTGTTGACAGAGAAGTCGAAAGGCTTCAAAAACTTCGCACAACAAAATTACATCTGTTTGTATATACAATTCCGCATAATCTTTTAGTGTTTGGATGTTGAAGACTTTCCAGACACTTTTCGCGTGCTCATAGTCCACGTCGCTAATTGATGTTTTTGTTAAATCATTAAAAAATGAATTTTTAGAAGGTAGTCGAGTTTCGTTTAGACGATCAAAAGAATTAAAATAATTGTACGGAAATATGCCTTTCCTTGTCAATAATTTAATTTTGTTTTCATCATTAATAATATTTGCCATATGTGGAAATATATCAGTAATTGATTTAGATTTATTTTGCAAATTGTTCACTAATGTTTCCAAACTTGATGATAGAAATTTAAACGAGTCAACAAATCGTATTTTTGTACTACATCCTTTAAATTTTATGCTGAAACTTATATATTTTTCAGAATTACTAGGAATTACGCTGATATTTTCACAACGGCCCAAGAAAGGGATTATAAAATGAGAATCGTAACCCTGTAAGTTGTGCATAAAAACAGGTATAAAATCGGGCTTTTTTGCTCTTAAATTACAAGCATTATGTGCTGGTCCAACAAATTTTCCTGATAAGTGACAGTGATGTCGTACTCGATCGTGTTCGTCTAAAGGGTAGACGATTCGCATAGTATTACCGTATATTTTATCCGCTTCAACAACTATAGATTCGAGTTTTTCTAAAAACGCTAGCATACAGTTTTCTCCCGTATAAACAAACGGTTTACATTCAAACATTTTTGACTTGACCAGAAGTGAAACTGAAAAAGCACGATGCTCATGAACAGCTTTGTTCCAAGATGTTGACGGATTAGGAATAGGCCCCGAAATTGGTATCAAAAGAGATTCAATATCTGCATAAACTACGATTGGAATGGATTGTGTATATTCCACATGTTTAAATTCAATTTTTTCTTCTTTCGGAAAGTCAGATCGAATTGGTTTGTGATCACGGCAAAATAATTCGTGTTCGTCTTTTCGCTCATCGCCTTTTTTCCCATACTTGTTTACGTACGTCCTTGGAAATACGGTCAGACATCTACGACAGATTGAATAAGCGCGTTTTGACAAAGATATTTGAGAACTTACTAATCGTGAAAGATTTGTGATCAAACAGTAGTGAAAATTTTCTCCATTTTGTAAATACAACAGATCAAACGTTTTATCATAATTATCCTTTTTACTGATTCTAATTGGATAAACATTATTTTTATCATCTAAGCCATAAACATTAATAGACAGGTTATTTAAATTTTCGAATCGATTGATATCGCTAATTGGAGTCGGGAACGATATAGAATCAAAAGAATATGGAGTATGAATATTTTTGTACGCGTTAAAGTCATTTGATCTAATATTATCACTAAGTAAAGCTAAACGAAAGCAATCGTTAGTATTATTTTTTACATTTATAACACAACGTTTGTCTCGTATTTTTTTAGGTAATTCAATATATTGAGACCCTCCGAAAGGCTTAAATTTAGTTAAATGTAGGCAGATATAGTTTGCAGAGGTATACATCCAACCGGAACCTTTTTTTTCAAACTCATCCTGTTCCTCTAAAATTTTATCAAAAATTGTTTCAATGTAATTTTCGAGGTTTATAGAAACATCTATCGTACTAACTTTCGATTTAAAATTAAAATCTGTTCTTTCACTAATAGTATTTTCGTTTTTCTTAATATATGTACATTCTAACATTATGTTTAATTTTAGATTTTTCCATTCATCTACATAACTATTTAGTAACTTTACTAAAACCTCTTTTTTCTTATTAAAAAATTCTGAAGCTAATAATTTTTTATTATCGTTAGGAATGTAAACATCTTCAACCGCATTTCCTAAGGAAGCTTTAATAATCCCATTTTCTTGAGCTACCGTATTCCCTCGCATCTGTCTACTAAAAATGCTATATTTTCTTTTTTTCATTGGTATCTCCATTGTGTTCACGTCGGGTGTATTATTACTACTAACCCCAAATTAACAAGTTAATTTATGCCGTTCAAAGTTAAACTTTTTGCTAAATTCTTTCCTACAGCCTCGACAATAGTAAAACAACGATTGACATCTATGTCGCCAGTTTGTAAGCAATAATCCACAATGAGCACATAAATAATTATTTCCGTTACTTTTATTATTCATTTTTAATCTAAAAACATACTTGGTCAAACAAATACTAAAATATATATACACTACCCCCTAAAAGTAATATTAAAAAAACAAAAACAATTGTAGCCTAACCTGATTCAACCTTTTTTTTTTTTTGTTTACATAAACTTTATGTCATAAGCATTTTTCTTCTTTCCCATATATTGAATTTTTAGCTGTCCTAAAACAGAAAATAATCACTTGGCTAAGTAAAAAAAAAAAAAATATATAACTTTTTTTCTTTATATGTTTAAAATGTAAGAATGTACCTTCATAGTTGAATATTTCTTCTTCTGTAAATGCGTAGACATATCTTTTAGGTAGAAAGATTCTTATTTTTTCTTTTTCTCCTTCATCTAATAATATTGCTTCAATTGATGGGCCATACTCCGTCTCCTTCTTCGAAAGTTGTAGAATTTGATACGTCCGTCCTATAATTAATTCTCCAATATTTTTATATGCGGGTTTAATTTCATTTAATTTTTTCAGGAGTGACATCTAAAAAAAAAAAAAATTAAAATCATATACTTAGTTAGTAAACAGATATTCGAGTAAAATTAAAAAAAAAAAAACTTACTTTACTGCAGTTGTAATGAAAACTGAAGACGTTGAGACTATGAACTTATACTAGCATAGTGGCTGACTGATCAGGAGATAGAAAAGGCGAGGGCTTATAAGTACGCTAAGGTGCTGCGTCAGATGCTGATCAGGTCAGTCGGTATTTGGGCCCGCTTTCAGTAGAGTTATTCCAGACATGTCGTCAGCAGTTCTTGATTTACAGGCTTATCGTTTGGAAACGAACAAGCTGATAGTGAAAGAACTGTCAGTAGTTAGCTTAAATTACGAGCACTCTAGTCATTGGATTTTTAAACCGCCTCAAGGAGCCGAAAATGCTGATCGGCTAAAGACAAATCTCTGGGTAAAAAAACATCTTCATGGTCTGGAATGGGACTATGGTGATGTAAATTATGAATCTTTGAAAAATGTTTTACTATCCGTTGCAGAAAACTATGACGTATTATGGGGAAAAGGAATAGAAAAGTGTAAGTTTATAGAAGACCTTATTGATAAACCTGTTTATGATTTGCACGACTTTGGATGCCCCAATCTGAAACAGTTGGAATATGATAAGATAGCATGTCATTATCATTTAGACACTTCATTCGTTTGCTCTTTAAATCAAGCTCATCGTCTGGCTGCATGGGTAAATAAAAATAGCGAGGCTGTAGATTTCACTAAAAGAGACGTTCGTAAACGAACGTATAGAGACAATTCTTCTTCTCCTCATCATATGCTGTCATTTGCTGGATTTATACGTGGAGTCAAAAATAGTGTTAAATGTGTATACTGTGGACTGTTGTATGACACCGATTCGTTAATAAACCCTCTCAATTACCATAGAGCGTGTAGCCCGCATTGTTTATGGTTTGAGGAGGAGTCTTTTTAATTAAAATATGTTAAATATTGTATTTACTAAATCAGTATTTCATTTAGATTTATTTTGTAATATGTTTTTCTTATAATTGCTACATATTGATGTAGATGATTTTTAATTAAATTTTTCATTCATAAAGAAAAATAAATGTTTTCAGTTAATTTGTTTTTTTCTTATTCCTCTTTTTTTTCAAGGACAAATAAAATACGTCGCACTTACTTAAATTAATAAATAGGTTAGAAAATTAGACCAGTGAACAGATTATTAGATTTTTATTTTTTCAAGAAAAGTAACAATAATTAACAAAAAATTTTAATGACATATGATATATGTATAAAAATAAATGTCTAGTGCAAGAGCATATGTTTTTTTTTTTTTCTTCTTCTTCAACATTATACGATATCCTTTTTATTAACCCAGCTGCGTTCATTAACACCGAACCACTTGACATATAATTGATTGCCTTTCCTTTTTAAAACCTTTTCTACCAGGTATATATTTGGATATTTAGCCTGTTGTAGCTCTTCTTCATAAAATGCACCACTGATCGGTTGCCCTTTTAGATCTTCTAGCAAATATGTGTACGGATATGTCTCCTGAATCTTGACTACCTTAAAAATTTCACTTGACCAATTAGGCTTATAGCCTTTTGAAAAACTTGTTTTTTGTTTAGATATTCTTACAAAATCGTCTTCTATAAATTTCTGCTTTCGTACTTTCGATTTAGTCACTGTAGAATACACATTTTTTAGCAAGTATCTCTCCATCTTTTTATGCCGAGCATCGATTGGTTTCATACCTATAGTCCTATGAAATGATGAATTATACTCTTGTAGAATTTGGGGTAATATATCTAAAAATTTATAATTTCCTCGCAGGCTGAATGCTCTCCAAATTTTTTCTTTTAATGTTCTATTGAACCTCTCTACAATGGAAGCTTTTATATTAGAAAAAGTTGAATAATGATTAACATTGTATTGTTTCATTAGAGAATTAAACTTTGAATTGTAAAATTCTTTTCCTTGATCACTTTGAATATGTTTTGGAGTTGATTTACTCGATAAAAACACACTCTCCATTGCTTTGCTCACGTTGTCCGCTGTTTTCTGTTTTAATGGCACAGCCCAAGCAAATTTCGAAAAGCAGTCTATGACCGTTAACAAATATTTATTTCCTTTATTTTCTCCAGAATAAGGTATCATTTCCACAAGGTCTATTTGCCATAAATCGTTAATTCCTTTCAAAACAGTTTTCCGACGTGGATATTTTCTTCGAGCTGGTTTGTGCAATTCATTTACGACAGCACTTTTCAACAACGATGCATTCATCTTTTAAGATAACCGAGCGTTATTAGCATCACCGAGATACACACACACACACAGTGAAAAGATATTCACTTAATATAATATATTTATTTCTCGTAGCTCTTCAATTATCGATCCTATTTCGTTTTCATGTCCTTCGTGACCTGCATTCGCCGAAGATATTAGCAACCTCAGCCGATCAACTAGCTCATTAGGATCATCCCAATACTCATAAATGGGTTTATCGGCTCTCATGAGACCAGTGCCTTTGTGCGAACGAAGTGTGGCTATTTTACTAGGAGGGGGTGTGGTATGACGAGGTGTGAAAAGCATCGCTATTACTTTTCTATATTTTTCTGATCTGATTCCTTGTCTCCCTCGTTCTTCACTATAGCCTTTTTTGTGAGCATTGGTCGAGATTAAAATGTTTTTATACATTTCCAAGTCTTTTTTTTCATACTTTTCGGGATTTTTCAAGTAAAGTAACTGCAACAATCCCTCTGTGCCTTCATAAGTTACCCCGTTAATTGTTATGTCATCGCTGTTTGTATGTAGTTGAATATCAGTAGAGTCACCTATTGCGAATCCTCCATCGGGCATGACTCTAATGCCATAACGTGAATCGAAGGTTTTATTATCGCCTCTCAACAATTTCTCCAAATATTTTCTTTGTTGGTTTCCAAACTGTTTAATTGTTTCTACTAGTGAATCTTCAGTTTCATGATGTTCATTTTCTACTTTAATTTCAGGAAACGCCAATCTAGATGATGAAATTATTGGAGTTGTCGGATGAGTCGAATGAGCTAACTCTGGTGTCAATGTTGCTCTTTTGTAAATATCTTTTGTAAACTCAATCTCATCATTTTTGTTTCTAATCTTTTTACTTGACGGCTCCGATTTGGTTTCTTTTTGCAACTTTAATGACTCTTTAATATCTTCTAAAGGTTGTGATACAGGTGTAAAGAATGCTTGACGAACCTCATCTACATCCTGAAGACCGCGTTTCAATGTCCGAAATTTATTTTTTAAAATTTCGCTAGTTTTTATAATCTCACGGGTGACTTTAGGGTCCATGACTGAGCTCCGTCAACGACTGGAAACCCTTTATATATCTACAATAAATGTATCGATTCCTTTTCTAAAACGACCATTGTTTAAATCCCTACTT
Organism: Arma custos; assembly: GCA_037127475.1. NCBI lineage: Eukaryota > Metazoa > Arthropoda > Insecta > Hemiptera > Pentatomidae > Arma > Arma custos. Next base: position 67,350,654 of record CM073764.1, on the reverse strand, counting down.
TTGTCAATAACGAGATAACCGAAAGGCTCTTTCCAACATAATGAACACATGTCTTTAAAAAGTTGGAAACCGATAGCAGGAGTGCTCACATGTTCATCGTAAATATGTTTTAAACTCAATTCGTCCTGAGGAAATATTATTAAAAAGTTAAAATTACACCTGATCAGATGTCTAGGAATGCAAACATAACTTTGTGTTAAGTAAAAACAATCTAGATTCATATGTCTTCCATAACTGAAATATCGTTTAATTATATCTTGATCCTCCATCGTAACATCATCGAATATACAGACTGAATTAGATTCAACTTGGTGAGGCATATCTTTTGCATCTTCAAAATCGTAAAATCCTATTTCAGGAACCATATTTAAAACATTTTTTAAATACTGGTATTTGAGCTGGTGTAAAGTTTTTCCGAATAGATATACATTTTTAAATTTTAAACCATTTGGATTTAATAAAAGTCCAATCATAATATTCGTCTTTCCACATCCGCTTGATCCGCATATCGACGCTCGTATGGTGTTTGGTAATAATGTGCTATGTTTCACCTCAGTAGATTCGTCAGGCAAACACTTCAAAGTAGAAAAACGTTGTTCTTGTTGGACTAATTTCATTTTGAATGCAGACAAAATCATTCATTTCCTGTATATATATATATCGCCGATTGTCATTTTTCACTACAGTATGATTCGTAAGACTCACAAAGGAAGAGGCTTGATAAACAGTCTCATAAATAAGTTACCGTTTGAATTACACCTGCCAGGATACCAGTATTGTGGCCCCGGTACAAACCTTGAAAAACGACTAAATAGAGGAGATAGTGGAATAAACCAGCTTGATAAAGCTTGTAAAGAACACGATATTGCTTATAGCAAAGATAAGGATATGCAAAGTCGTAGAAAAGCGGACCAGATTTTGGTTGAAAACGCTTGGAAACGAGTTAAAGCTTCGGATTCATCATTGGGAGAAAAAGCTGCGGCTTGGTTAGTTACAAATACTATGAAAGCGAAAGGTAAAATTGGTGCCGGTATTAAGAAGAAGAAGAAAAATAAAAAGATTAGTTTCAAAAAATTAGTTAAATCGCTAAAGATTGCTAACGTATCATCGATCCTCGAAGCGTCAAAAATGGCATACAAAAAGGCTAAAATGCATTTACGTGGTAAGACAAAACCTTTGCCTCCCAGAGTTCTTCCTTTGCCAAAAGAGGGAGGATTTCTTCCATTTCTTGTGCCGTTAATGGCGGGGCTTTCTGCAGTGGGATCTTTAGCGGGAGGAGCGTCGAGTGTGGCTAAAGCTATCTACGAGGCGAAAGAAGCTAAACATAAATTAGATGAGCAAAAGAGGCATAATTTAGCGATGGAAAGTCAGAAAATCGGAAATGGACTTTATTTGAAACCATATCGGAAAGGCTACGGCCTGTTTATAACTCGACAAAAAAACAAATCTGGAAAGATCTGACTACCGAATAAGCCATTGACGGATTTAGAATTAAATTATTTGGCCAAAGTTTTAAATATCCAACATTTTCGAGGAGTGTTTATGATTGATAAACTTCCTAGATATCCAAACAAACACGAGTCTGCTATTGTAAATTTAGAGCCGAGCTCAGAACTTGGTTCACATTGGGTCTGTTATGTAAAACAAAATAATTTTGTGAAATACTTTGATTCCTTTGGAAACTTAAAACCACCACCACAGTTGCTCGAATACTTTAAGGGGCTAAAAATAACTTATAATAGAGAGCGTTATCAGGAGTGGAATACGTCGGTTTGTGGACATCTCTGCTTACAGTATTTAGTCGATGCTTCTCAAAGCGTTTGATCATTGTTAATCATGAGCTATACAGTAACGCTTACGGGCAACTCTAGCGTACTTTCCGCAAACTTTTTACCACCGTTAGAATTGGGGTCAATATATACTGTTGGGTTGTTATCATTTGAGACATATAATACTATTCCGAATATAAAAAAGGGCGCTAATGATATGTTTTATTTTGGTGATTTTTCGATCCAAATACCTGAAGGATCGTACGATATCGATGCTATAGCCTCCTTTTTACGTGAAAAAATTTCTCATCTTGACCCTACCGCTGTAGTGATAATAAGAGGAAATTCCAACACGCTAAAAACGGAAATTAAAACAACTCATGCAGTATACTTTAACTATTCCGAGAAGCCTCACTCTATTGGTCCTCTTTTGGGTTTTACACGATCCGATCATGTCATTCCTCCGAATCGCTCCTATACTGAATCAAATGACATTGTTAAAATTCTCAGCGTAAACATTATTTCAATTCAATGTAACATCGCATCGGGGTCTTATGTGAACGGAGAACCGGATCATAATATTCATCAATTCTTTCCGCGTGTAGACCCAGGATATAAAATAATAGAAATCACGAATCCGGTCATTTACTTTCCAACCAACGTGAGGACTGTAGACAATATCATCGTTCGATTAGTAGATCAGAACGGAGAGCTTATCGACTTTAGAGGAGAAACGGTTACATTGAGATTACATTTAAAAAAGAATGGGGATTGATTTTTCTTCTAGAGATAGTTGTTGCATCGATTATTATAAAAGGAGATGTCAAACAACGGTTAAAACCAGTAAACCTAAATCAACAAGAGCGCTAACAACTGCGAACGCTATATTTTTAAAACAGTGTGGTTTTCAGTTAAACAAACATTATGAATGACATACTAGACGTTACGACGGATATAAAATTCGTCGATTCTCTTACACAATTTGAATATCACTCGCACCAGCCTTATACGGGAAATACCTTTAACAAATCCGACGAGATTAGAATTCCTATTCATCAACAAGATATTTATACCTTTCCTTCTCAAAGTTTTATTTATCTCGAAGGGAGGATCTTAAAAAGTGATGGCACTATCGGTGCCACTCCAAAGTTGACTAATAACGCATTCGCGTTTTTGTTTGACGAAATTAGATATGAACTAAACGGTATAGAAGTCGATCGAGTACGAAATCCGGGGATAACTACTACTCTTAAAGGGCATGCATCATTTTCGCCTAATCGAGTAATGGGATTAGAAAATGCGGGGTGGACAATGCCCGGTAAAACTCTTTCTTTGGATAAAAACGGCGTTTTTAGCGTATGCCTACCACTTGATATTCTTTTTGGGATTTGCGAGGACTATCGTAAAATTTTAATCAATCTGAAGCAAGAGCTCGTTTTGATCAGATCAAGTACTGACCTAAACTGCGTGCTAGGTGACGATGATGTACAAATAAAACTTGACAAATTGGTGTGGAGAATGCCTCATGTTCGTGTTTCAGATTATGAACGTCTGAGGTTATTAAAACTAGTAGACAAGAACAAGGTCGTTTCTATTCCATTCAGATCATGGGATCTTTACGAATATCCCAATGTACCTGCGACGCAGCAGGAAAATTGGTCGGTCAAAACTTCAACAAATTTAGAAAAACCGCGCTATCTCATTTTTGCATTTCAAAGTGATCGAAATAGAACCTCTAACAAAGATAGCAGTCTGTTCGATAGTTGCAAATTAAAAAATTTGAAACTTTATTTGAATAGTGAACAATATCCGTACGATGACTTAAATTTAGATTTTGAGCAAGGAAAAGTAGCATTGTTGTATGAAATGTATAACGAATTTCAAACGAGTTATTATGGCGTTAGACATTCTCAGCCCCTGCTTTCAAGATCCGATTTCGAGAAACTAGCGCCTCTAGTGATTATAGATTGTTCTAAGCAATCTGAAGCAATCAAAAGTGCGACTATCGATATCAGAGTACTATTAGAGGCGAAAGAAAACTTTCCAGCCAATACTAAAGCTTACTGTCTCATTTTACATGATAAAATAATAGAATATGAAATGGGAACGGGTTTGGTCCGTAAATTGTACTGACTCTCTGTTTGTTTTTTTTGTGGTTGTTAGAAGAGGAGTATACTAATTTCTTTTTATTTTAAAAGTAGATGTAAAATGAACGTACAACCAAAAAAAAAAAATATAAACGAATTAGAACTCGATTCGGAAAATACAAAATATCGAGTAATAATATCTTTTATTTAGGTATCTTTCAAGCCTGATGAGGACCTTGTTGAAACTCGTACTCTTGTAACATGGAATTATGCTCATCGTGCAGCACGTATCAGTCCATGGGAAACATATGCGAGGGACAGAGTAAGATTCGAAAACAGGATTCAACATATTTCCAAGATACTGAGTCCTATCCTGGAATCAACCCACAGATCAGCTGTTTATCAGAAACATTACAAGATTGTTAATTGTTAAAAATTTTATATTTACCTTATCAGTATTTGATTCAGATTTATTAATTTTTTTTTTAATTAAATTTTATATTTACATAAAATAAAAATATTTGATTTCAGTAAATTTGTATTTGTTTTTTTTTTTTTCCTTCTTCCTATTTTATTTTTCAAGGGACAAATAAAAAATACAACATATTAAAGGAAACTTATTTTATTGATTATCATCACAATTCAATTCATTTAAGTTGTAAAACAGTGTATTTGTATTTATGCTAAAATCAATTGGTTCGCTAACTACACTTGCTTCATTCTTATTATAAAGTTCAACCATCTTTGTTATCAATGCTAGTGAATCGTTGATTTTTTCTATATTTGCGCAAAGTTTGACCGTCTCGTTCCTGTTGAAACATGCAGATGCAGACGATGGTGGAAGGGTCTCATGATTAAACATTGCAAACCATTGCGTTACCTGCTCTATCCGCATCACCCTAGTGCGTCCTCTTGTAGTAAGTTCACAAATCACGTTTTGACATCTTGATCGGTCTTTTTCATAGGATTTTTTTCGTTTCTGCAGCAATAACAAAATTTTCGGAGCTCGGGTGGTAATATATGTCCATTCCTCAACATTCATGTAAACGACAGTTTTCTTCTTTTCGCTAATGGCGATAGTCGGCACAAAGTTACACAAACCGATTCGAAAACATTTACTGTTGGTGAGTGGGTACTCGGTCACAAGGTCCATTCGACGATCCATCTCGCGTATCATCAACGACAAGACTGTGTGGTATAACGGAGTGGAGGGGAGAAAGCTGCAGCTGTTCTAGTTTTTTTATCACATCATTTATTTCCCTTCTTTTTAGTTCATACAAGGAAATGCATAATTGCAAATCTTTGAGTCGATGTAGAAAATTGTGAAGCCTTTTAACAACATACCGTCTCTTCGCTATCATTCTCGTCAGACACTATGATTTGCAGCTCATTCAATTGTTCACAATACTCTATAAACGAACAGTTTTTAGACCATTTTTTGTGGTCGGCAAAAGGGTCGTCATACTCCTTCCATTCATGCAAGACTACTCCGCAAAATGGACATCTTGTCCTATCAGACACTTTCAAGTAATACAACCCAGCAGCCGCTAGTTTCAATGGACTCACCGGTGACGACCAGCCGACGAATGTCGACAACCTTCCTTCTTCGTACCTCAGGTTCTTGCTCCTTAGCCGACCCATACTAAACTAACTGATTGAGGAAACAACAACGTGCTTCATTCATAAGACATAATGATGACACTCTCCCATTCGGAAAACAATATACTCTCTTTCATTATGCTGTGACCTAGTTTCGGTGTTGCCACATCTCATCTGCGACGTTGCCAAATCTTAATTTGCACACCTGGACCTACCTCAAGGTCAACACCCCCTCGCCCTGCCTTACACCCCTCCCACCCTCAAGGTCATCTCAAGGTCACGACCACGACCCTGCTACAGCAGACAATGACCTCAAGGTCACGGCTCCGGCTCAACCCGCCTATTTGTACTACTGTGGTTCATTCATAACTCTTATCCCATTCACAAAGACAAATTACATCACGCTCTCATTCATAAGATGACGTCACACGCCCATTCAACTATTCCATTCATAAAATGACGTCACATGACCAACATCCATTCAGAACAAACCGTGACCTAGTTTCTCTTCCATTCATAAGATGACGTCACACTTCCATTCATAAAAAATGACGTCACATGCGTCATCCATTCAGAACAAACCATGACCTAGTTTCTACTGCGCTGTTGCCACATCTCATCTGCGACGTTGCCAAATCTTAATTTGCACACCTGGACCTACCTCAAGGTCAACACCCCCTCGCCCTGCCTTACACCCCTCCCACCCTCAAGGTCATCTCAAGGTCACGACCACGACCCTGCTACAGCAGACAATGACCTCAAGGTCACGGCTCCGGCTCAACCCGCCTATTTGTACTACTGTGGTTCATTCATAACTCTTATCCCATTCACAAAGACAAATTACATCACGCTCTCATTCATAAGATGACGTCACACGCCCATTCAACTATTCCATTCATAAAATGACGTCACATGACCAACATCCATTCAGAACAAACCGTGACCTAGTTTCTCTTCCATTCATAAGATGACGTCACACTTCCATTCATAAAAAATGACGTCACATGCGTCATCCATTCAGAACAAACCATGACCTAGTTTCTACTGCGCTGTTGCCACATCTCATCTGCGACGTTGCCAAATCTTAATTTGCACACCTCGACCTACCTCAAGGTCAACACCCCCTCGCCCTGCCTTACACCCCTCCCACCCTCAAGGTCATCTCAAGGTCACGACCACGACCCTGCTACAGCAGACAATGACCTCAAGGTCACGGCTCCGGCTCAACCCGCCTATTTGTACTACTTCAGCTGTTTTTAACTAACCTTATTCAGCTGGGGTCGAGTAACCTTCCTTATGATTCATTAGTTGCATTTGAGCCTAGGAGGTAGTGGGGTGTTTCTTGGGTGCATTATTCATGTTTTATTCTGCTGATATTCTCTTTCTACCCTGAGGATGCCTGAATAGGCGAAATATTGGACAGATATTTTCAATTTCTGTTTTAGTTTGGAGACTTAAAGGCTTTTCGATGGAATTTTTCCACGGTCTTAACATTATTACATATATTTATAAGATACAAAACCAGCAGAAGAGCCGGGGTGACCTGTGGTCCGGTGGTTAGCTTAGCAGCCTACTAAGCCCAAGATCGCTTGTTCGTAGCCCGGCAAGTGGTCATAGGATTGTTTAAAGGGAGTAGAAAAATCCTTAAAAAAAAAAGTTATGCCGCCCTTCGGAAGAGACGTTAAACGGTGGTACCGAGCCTGTAGCTCGCAGTCCATCGTCCGATTGTCCATACGAGCATAAAGTGATGTGAAATAAACAAACAAGTAGAAGAGCAAAAATTCTATCATTACGTCATGACACGAATAATACTAGACCGGTTTGGAGGTCATAAACAAATTCAGTTTGAAAAACTGTTTATTTTAAAGTCAACGTTTTTACCCTTTTCAGGTCTTCTTCAGGGCTTTTTAAGGAGGTCAAGAGTTGACAGTTGACTGCAGACAAATGGAGAGTAGACGTGCATTAATAATGTATTTGGGAGGGTAGTAAAATATTAATGTTGTCAAAACCCTTGTTACCGTTAGGCGGGGAAGGGTCAATAAATAATTAAAGTTTGTAACAATTATAATTATCTCTGAGGAAATGTCATTATTAAAATTCACAATGAATAATATTCGCCCTGGTAATCCCTTAAATCAGCGCATATATACATATACTTTTTTAGCGTTAGTTAAAATAAAATATTTAATGAAGACGAATGACAAATAAAAAATGTAGCAATAGAAAAAATTCTTTACCAAAAAGACAAGACTGCACCACTACAATCCATGAATGGTCTTGGACTCAGTATATGGTAGAGAAGTACTGTTTGTAAGTGCAGGAATCAGAATTGAGATCCGATTTGGTACAGATCGAGAGAGGCTGGGTTAGCCTCTGAAGGGTTTAACCGATCTTACAAGGGTTTGACGAAAATGCTACAGACGGATTTGAACCTGGATTAAAAAACAAAGTGGTATATAAGATATATTGTTTTTATCTCTTAAACCAAAAATATATTTCCGCTATATTTTCCGCTATATAAGCTAAATTTTTTATTATAGGTGGATATTATAAAAATTAAAAACTGAGATGTGGTGGATACCTTATACGTTGAAGGGCGACCTGCCCACGAATCATCTTCAACGTCTTCTTGGCCATCTTTAAAACGCTCAAACCATTCAAAAACACATTCCCGCGATAAACATTCACTGACATACACTTCTTTCAGTAAATTATAAGTTTCAGTAGCAGTTTTTCCAAGTTTGAAGTGAAATTTCACAATTACTCGCTGCTCTATTGTTATACTAACCATTTTATTCGGCAAAACAGAAAAACAACACTAACGCGAACGCAGGATCTGACTAAACGGTATTGTTTACAGAAGCGAGACTAACTGTATACTAAAGAGAAAGCTTCACACTAAACAGCTGTCAGTCAATGGCTGTTGGCGCATGCGTACTTGTTCCGCAGCAACGTGAGTCTCGTTATTTAATAGCCACCTTGTAGTTTCAACACAAAACATTAATTTAAAGTGTACGATAAAAAATTCATTAATAAATAAACCAAAAGCAGATAACATTAAATTATCAAAAATTGACTATTTAATTTTTCATTAGTTCAGTCAAGAAATTTTATCCAACACGACACTATTGGACCTTCTTTCTCACGGATTTAATCCGGTTCTGAATCTGAAGAATCTTGGGCATAAAGCATTGCTTGACTAAACGAGCGAAAAAAGTGAACAATTTTACAGTGTTAGATTATGAAAAGGAGGAAGAGGCTATGTATAGGATGAACGGTAAATGTATTTATTGTTATTTATTGTCCAATATCGTCTGTGGAGCTGTAACATTTATCGATGATAGATAGATAAAGATAATTCTATAAATAAAATATATACATACATTCGATATTTTTATAGTATGGAAACCCTGAAGATCCTTGCCCCAACCATTCTTCTATCTTATTCTCGTTTGGTCGTAGGGATTCGTTTATCAATATATTTCAAAACTTTACATGCCCCTATCAAAAACCTTGAGGTATATATACGTTATCTATACATATTAAGAAGGTATATTTTATTACACAAGGCAATACCTCCTGAAGTCCGAAACAAATAATAATAATCTACGACAACATTTCATAGCTTTACAATATAGTTTTATAAATTTAAACTTTTATTAAAACAAGCATTATTTAATATTGTAATAATATTTTTGCAAACAATTGCTAATGTTTCAGCGTAACCAATCATCCGAAAGTCCTGAAGAAAGTAACGGACGATCAAAACCACATTCATCAACTCCAGTTTTACGACCAACAATGACGAATAACTAGTTTTATTTTCTGTTTGCTTTTTTTTCGCATTACTTGAATAATGCATCCGCTTTTAGAATTATGGAGTAAGCACTGAACGCTAAATAAGTACAAAGAAATTGTGCATTGGGATAAATTCTGGTGATTTCGCCATCATCGAATTAGTTTTTCTTTTTTCTTTTGATGGTCGAGGTCAAATTTGATTATAATGATGTTTTAATATCAGACTCGTGGAGTGACTTGTAGGGATACAATTACAAAAGGATGAGAAAAAACTTTTAATGGGAAAATAGTTGATAGGTGTAAAATGGTGAGGGGGTGCAGTCAATGATTACACAAAATAACGACTTATTTTATTGTGCCTACGTATCGGCTGTCGATTTAGTATTTTCAAGGCTGATAAAGAAACAAAAAAAAAAACTACATAAAACATTGAAGTACCAATGAAGAATTACAGTTTGTATACAAGAAATGATAATAATGAAAAATAATACAAAAAGTAAGATAGATTATGAAATAACTGATGAGAAATAATAAGGATGGAAAGAAATCTAGAAGGTAATAAAACATATAATATAAAGATAATAATAAAAAAAGTGACATCCTCTGCCAATAAATTTAAAAATAATTACTCAATATCTTTTTACCTTTAACAAATAAATATACCGTTTATTATATTTTGTTATACAATCATATTAATTGTAATTTTACTAATAACATCGTAACCATTCTATTTTAAAACAAAATCATAAAAGTAAATACATATAAAATTTGTTTTTACCATTATTTATAATTTATTGTTATTTTACCATTTTTTTATAAATTATTTTTATTTATCATTGTTTGTAATTATACTAATAAAATGGTAATCATTATATTTTATAACTCAATCATCCTCTTGTTATTTTAATATGTTTTATTAACTTCATTATTTATGTTTTATTAACTTCCAGATTTATTTTCATTATAATTATGCTTATCATATATTTCGCAATTTATCTTAATCTTAATATTTCTTTTCACTCTTGTCATTTTTGTTTATATAAACCTTTATTCTTCTTTGGTACTGCAATGTTTTATTTATTTATAAATCTTAGGCTGAAATATTGGCCAATAAAATCACTTATCTCTCATTTTGTGCGGAGTTGCTTAGTTGCCAGATGCGGAGTGGTAGAGGGGCGGAGTTGCCATGCCAAAGATCCTGGGTTTATCCCGCTGCTGACATGAATTTTATTTAATCTCTTTGCAGCTGGAGATTAAAGCTGGGGTTTGGAACCCTCCTGGGGCTCAACCAGCCTCTATAAAGTGCGTACACAAAATAAAGGTGAAAAAACTGGTGGTTGAGGGTGGTATAGGGCAAATCACCTTCCTACACAACAGTTTTCCAAGGAACAGTACAAGCTGTACCAAACTGAACCCCAAACCCTTTACGGATTGTAGTAGTTTTCTTTTATGCAGCTCTGAAATAAGAAAAGACCTACAATGTTGTTTCCTTATACATATTATTTCCAATTAGCATTATGTTACAGAAGTAAAAAAACATTTTTTAATTGAAAGAGGAATAATGCATTTATAGTCAAAAGTTCTATAAACGTTCTACTGGAGGAGTATTTCTACAAGACTACATAAAATCCTCCTCTAGATCATCAAGTTCTTATAAAGTGGGTACCCAAAATAAAGGAGAAAATCTGAGGGTTGAGCGTGATACAGGACAAATCACCTCTCTGCGCAACCGTTGTCCAAAAAGCAGCATAGTCTCTACCATGAATTGAACTCCAGTATAATTAGTTGTATTAGTACAGGTTTTATTTTGTGTTATCATTGACTGCACCTTCTGACTATTTTACACCACTCTGAGAAAAAATACCATAGAAATTTCCTAGAATAGGACTGATAAAAGCTAAGGGTTAGAGTAAGAAAAAAAATAAAAACTCACATATATACGTTTATTATTTATGTTCACAACATTTCAAACATAAATAAAGGGTTGAATTTGGCAATGGCAGGACCACAAAGAAGAGAAAGCAATACACCTAGATTTACGGGCGAAGTTTCAGGCCCGGGTGATTCATTACTTCTATTTCTGACGGGAAGTTGAAACGCCTCGAGTTTGAGGACGTAAAAGTTGTTATTCATTACGACGGAAGATAAAATACCCGCCTGTCATAAGCAATTCGCTAGACAATGCACGCTCTATTTTAAATGTTACAGCGCAGGGGGAACCCGGGCAGAAATGATACATTCACAGGAAAATGAGACGGAATGTTATTTCGCACCTCGACGGACTTTATAATAGACAACGGAACACAAACAATTCTGACGAGGAACGCAAACAGAACAACGGGTCGCTATATTAACGCTGGAATGGATTTTTTGTGCTGTATTTTCCATTTATAGCAAGCTACCTTATATTATTTATTCTCTGACTCTTGTATAAACTAAAGTTTATAAAAACATAGATTTGATATAAATAGAAAAACATGGATAGTCGTTTTATATTCAATGTACGTTTTCAAAGAAATCATTATTTAGTAAAACAAACTTAGCGTTTTTGACTTAAAAATCATTATAAAAAATTTCACCCTTAAGGAAGTTGTCCATATTTCTGAACAGATGGAAATCTGTTGGAGGTAAGTCTGGCGAATAAGGTGGCTGTGGGAGGACTTCGTAACCCACTCGTTTAGCTTCATGTCTTTCGTGAAACATGAGGTATGGCGTTATTGTGTAAGAGTATAGGTCCGATTAACCAATGCAATTTTTTTTTAATGAGTTTTTGTTGCATTATGTGCGATCTGGTTGTGATGGCTTCAACTCTGGGTGGAAAGGAGAGCTATTTATTGATTAATTATTTATTTATGTCATCAGCTGAAAATTTCTCGAACCAAGTACGAATGGACCGTTCTTTAGAGTACAACCTTTCCTTGAGAGAGTGGTGGTATTTCTTGTATTTTGGACTGCCGTGTTTCCAAGTTTAAATTCATTAACCCAGCGCGTTTAGTTACTTGACTTTTTATCGTGAAACACGAGTTCTGGCGTTGTCGGGTTAGATTATTAACCAATGCAGACTGTTCTTTGCTACATTATGCCAATTACTATTTTGGTGTAGTGAATACTCATAAATTTCCTGCAGATACCTCTTCAACAGTACCAAGAGGCTATAAGATAGTACTGAACCATGTCATTAGGATTCCCATATACAATAAAATAGTTATTCCTAGATTGTTCCTGACACCAAAAAAGAAACTGGATGGAATTTTTGGTTCAAAATGGGAAAGGAAAGAGGAATACTGCGAAGCTTTTAGGGTTTAGTGAAGACATTGAGGTTTTAGCTTCATCAAAACTCATCAATTCCATGAGTTTAAGATTTATTTAATTTTTTAGTTGTTTTTTGGGTTTTTTTTTTTATGGCGGCGTAATAGTTTGAGTATATTCGTGAGTAGAACAGAGTTACATCTTGACAACTTGGAATTCAATGATATAAAAGAGATAATGATACATCTGCAATGATCAGTAAAACTCTGAGCAAGTTTTATTCCCTCTTTCTGCCTTTCAGCCTTGAGGAACCGCATCAACTCAGAATTGCCTCGGTCCTCATCCTAGATAGAATCCTCAAATCCCGTATATTAATCTCATATACTCTTCTGTGTATACTGTACACTGTTCAGTATACTCTGTCCCAACTTGATAATATTGTTTCAGGTAGGTCTGGGACATCAAGATACTCTAGGTTAGGTATCCACTAACTTTTTTGAATCTCTTGACTCATTGTATGGTCAAATTTTGTAAACTGCAAAATATCTTTCATTTCATATATTTGTATTTCTTATATTTTATATATTTATATTAATCCGTTATGTTTATAGCAAATGATAAGGCGGAACAATGAAGTAGTGCGTTCGGAGGTAATGAGGTTTCAAGGTTTTTCTCTGACTCACTCTTTTTTCGTGACGTAAGCAATTATTTGTACTACAGTCTGGAAAAGAACTATAACCAATTTCATTATAGCATAACTGGCGTTCGGGATCAAAAGCGGATATCTCTGAAATTTTAAAAAATTGACTTCTTCACATTTTTCACTAGTTTAGTCAAGCAATGCTTCCGAAACTTTAGGTTCACAACCGGAAAAAACTACCAGAAATAAATAAATACACCGTGTAGCTATATAAAATATATTACACAAGTATAATATTTTATAATGACTTATTGAATAAGAGATTATAGTTATCATAGTTCTGTATACATCATTATATATGTACTACTACTCCAGGACATAATTTACCCCCGGGTTTGTTTCAGTAATTACAATGTTCATAATGAAGTCATGGAGATACTTTTTTCCTCCGTTGAGTTGGCCAGAGGGCGTAAGTACATCGAAATGACGTATGGTGCACGTAAAGACGTAACGTTAATGTGCGTTTTATGGCACGGCCTCATATAGCATTGTATAATTCAACTTTATACCCGGCTCTCGTATTCTGACTGATTTATGTTTATGCATAGCGGCCAGGTAATGCTTCCGCTCTCAGCCTCTTTATATACATTTATGCATTAATATGTATATGTTGTTGCATGGGGTTTTGGCTGATGTGTGTTATCCGCACTTCAACTATGTTACTAACTATACTGTTGACCAGAAAATTTCATATGGTCCCGAATATTCTCGTAAATGTGGGAAAATGCAACTTATTTTGTTCTAGAGTTTATACATATATGGTTTTACTAATTTTATCAAACTCAAATAATGAACAGTTCCAGTTGAAAAAGTTATAGACTTAAATAACAAAGTATTTTTTGCGGAACGTAAAAGGCACATACCTCGCGGCCAAATTATCAATCAAGGGACTTAGAACCGAAAAATTCAAGCTGGAGTCCCTCAGGGCAGCGTCCTGGGTCCTATCCTATACTTATTGTACACCGCTGATATCCCAACTACTCCTGAAACCTTCCTTGCAACATTCGCAGACGACACAGCCATCCTATCATCTCATCCAGATCCTGAAATGGCTTACTCGAACCTCCAAAGGAACCTTTCACTCATTGAAATTTGGTGTAACCAATGGCGGATCAAAGTCAACGAGGAAAAATGTAAACACGCGACTTTTACACTTCGCCGGGGAACATGCCCTTCAGTCCAATTCAATGAAACCCTACCTATTTCCGACACTGTACGATACCTTTGCTTCCTCTTAGACAAAAGACTTGCATGGAATCCTCATACCAGACTCAAAAGACAAGAACTTAACAGACATTTCAGCCAACTATACAGATTGCTATGTTGGGCCTCCCATCTTTCAATAGACAATAAACTACTATACAAGAGGATCATCAAACCTGTCTGGACCTATGGACTGGAACTGTGGAGGACCGCAAAAAAATCGAATATCAGACGCATTCAATCCTTTCAATCCAAAGTCCTGAGAACTATTGTCAACGCTCCTTATTATGTCTCCACCAAAACCCTCCACAATGATCTCAACATTCCTTTCATCCTCGACCTCATCCCTACTAAATTCTCAAACTTTCACCAAAACCTTGCCTGTCATCCCAACCCCCTAGCTCAGTCATTATCCAGTTCCATACATCCATACAATCCATCCCCCCGTCGAAACCGGCAATTGCCCCGAGACTTGTTATAATAATGTTATTTGGAGTACTTGGCACTGGCCAGATTCTCCACTCACGACCTGTGTGTGTGTGAAGCGTCCTTAACCAGCTTCCATTGGAGTTTAATTCCAGTGACACGGCTGGGAAAGGGGGCAGGGTTCTCCCGAACTCCTGCTTTGCCCTCATTCCTGGGGAAGAAGCTTAGTTCTGGGACTCAGGCAAATTGCAAATAGGATTTGAACAAGTTATTTTATTTATTTTTATTGTTTTTTATTTAGATTTTATTTTATTATAATTTTTTCATTAATTTCTTTTTATTACCGCATGTATATATGTTTGCGTATATATATATTTTATTACATTCACTTATTTTAATTTGTTTTTACTACTGTTTTGTTTTGTTATGGAATGATTGTAGCTACATAGCACCGTTACTTATTGCCCACCAGTGGCAGATTGCAATGTCTGAATAAAGTGTTTAATAAAAAAAAAAAGAAGCGAAAAAATGAGGCCCAAATAATAAAATGTAAATATTCACTTATTTAAAAAAAAAAAGTATTTTTATTTTAAAAATTTAACAATTTTTTTTAATGAGACAAATTATTATTGCCATGCCTTAACCTTAACGATGTCGAGCAGTTTTATGTCATTTCAGTTTTGTTTGAGGATTCCAAGTGAGACGTTTGTCAGGATGAAGTCCTAGGTAAAAAATATTTAAAATTATAACAATTAATAAAAAAATAAATTATAATAAGATTTATTTTTGTTTAAATGCTTGCTATTCTATTCACCACGAAACAACGCTTATTCCTAATGTATTTATTATTCCTCGACAAACGGTAATATTTTTCTGAAAATAAATTGTTTCGGTTTTACAATAAAATATGTAAAAAGATGATACTACTGATAGATCGAAAACCAATAGTGTGATATATTTAGACAAGAAAATATGACCATCTCTCAACCTGCCAATATAAACTTTAAGAATGATAATTATTGACATTGATAATATATGTGGAAGAAAGTGGTCCAGGTAGAGGTCACAATGAATTTCTCGTAGAATTTGAGAAAAACTTTATTGATTAGCCAACGTTTCGACCTACTTTGTAGGTCTTCTTCAGGGCTATATGCAAAATACAGACAATATAAGAATAAAAATGGTACAAATATATTAAAACATATTAAATATAAATAAATATGTTAATTAACCTACTTGGTTTCGATAAAGTGTGCACCCTTAAATAAAGGGAAATCCAGTTGAGCTATGTCTCTACCTAATCAATACCCTACACAACTGTTGGCTTAGAGACAGTTTAGTATTACCCATACACAAGACCCTTCATGGTGAGTGCATTCTAACTTATATTTCTTTGTGGTACAGCTTTTTAATATTGGCCACTTTGGATGACGCTACAACCTTTTGTTTCCATTTCTGCTGGAGTTTTCTCTGTCTCAAACATACCGTCATTTGTTCACTGTCACGATTCCTTTCATGTCCTGTTCAACTTCGTCAAACCTTCTTTTGTCTTTCTTCGTCCTGAAAGCCTTCCTAATTTTTCACTTTCTTAAATAACTTAAATTCATTTCTTTCTAGCTTGTGAGACTCTTTGATGTGCAACTTTTCTATATGAATGCTATCTTGTGTAGTCCACGTTGCAGTAGTCTTCTTCCAGAAATAGTCGAATATTTGTTTGGTCATTCAGTATGAATATGGGAGGAATGTCCGCAACCTCTGTCACTTCGCAGTTTCCATCCGCCTTCAGTCTGAACTGCATCCATGATCTTTATAAGAATTTTTCTTTTTTGAGAGTATATATTGTGCATTGTGACCTTTCCTGAAACAGAAACATTACGCGATATTTACTTTTACTCAGGTTTTTCCGCTCTCATCCACTATCCAATGTAACTATGTACGTTTCATCGTTCACACTTTAAAAACAACACTAATGTTATAAAAACTGTTATAATATCTAATGTTATGGATATTATATTTACAAGTAAGTAGGACAAAATAGGCTGGAACAAAGTAGAGAGTCTTTATATATTTTATTTGAAATGAAAAGATATGACCAGGACCGGGATTCGAACCCGGGTCTCCCACCTGTCCGTGGTGGTGCTTTAACCATCTCAGCCATCCTGGTTCGCTTCTCGGTCAGTTTTTTCATTTTATTTATTCATTTTATTTTCAAATAAAAGATTAAAAAAAATATATCATATAACAATAAGATAAATTATAGAGAGTCTTTATGTTTCTATATGTTTCGTCATTTTGCCTTTATTTAAGATATAACTTATTAGCTTATTTTTATTACATTCTTATTAATAGGGTGTATAAAAAAATGACCGTTTAATCAATTTTTATCATTTTTTCAATTTTAATATTATTTATATTAAAAGTTATTTATATTACCTACATTAAATATTTTAAAATATAAAAATTTCCATAATAATATAAATGCTAAGTAAACTAATAACGGTAATGTTTTTTTATAAACCCTATTACTTGCTAGGGAGAGGAGTGGCTCAGTGGTAGAGCGCTAAGTTGCAGTGTCGAAGGTCTGGATTCAAGTCCCGCTCACTGGTCGCTGGCAGACTTATATTTAGTCTGTTAGCGGCCAGAGATGGATCCTATGGGATCTAGGACCCTTTTGGGGCTCACCCAGCCACTTGGTGGCCACTATAAAGTGGATACCTAAAATAAGAGGGAAAATCTGGCAGTTGAGCGTGACCCTTGGGTTGTAGTGGTACAGGTTTTTTAAAAATGAATTATTAGATAATGCCTACTATTATTCTCATTGTTTTTATATTTATTGGTTTTCCATCATAATTGTTACTAAATGTACCCTATTTTTTTAATTCATATATTTCAAATAATACCTTTATTTCATTTTATAATTTAAATCATCCCCACTTTTTTATCGCATGTCATTATTTCTATATTTTGTTTCATCTACTTTCACTCTTGTCCTTCTTCCTGTACATCTAGCCCTGACGACGATCTGCAATGTTGGTCAAAATGTAGGCTTTCAAATAAATAGCTCAACCCTATTTCATAAATTATTTCTCTGACCTCCACCCGGAACATTTTCTTCCGTAATTTCAGAGTTTTTTAAGCCTTAATATGGAGAATATATGTTGGTAGATAGCGATTTTGGTGTGTAACTATGTTTCTTAATCGATGATTTTTATTTTTATTTTACAGAAAAAAGTAAAAAAAAACACTACTTAAGTTCCATCAAGATAAGCACGTAGCTGCTTCGCTTTTCGATTTTGGTTCCATTGTGTTCTGTGCGGTTGGGTAGAGAGGGAGAACTGTAATATTCCTTGATAGTTGCCTAGAGCCACAAAATTTCTATTGTTACATTGTTCTTTGCAATCATATTCGAACTAAAATTGTTTATACTTATATACATAAACTTATAGATAAGATACTATTGAAAAAAAACAAACAAAACTGGACCACTATGACCCATGTAAGGTCTTCTGCACTGTGATAATAACGTTGTGAAATTGCTATCAGATTACTTTAAGCAAAATGCCTATAAAGAATAGTAATACTGTTATAAATATTTACATTATATTTTTATAAAATAACTATATATACTTAAACTGAAATACACTGCCCCAAATTCTATCATCGTTTTAGCTCTTCAGCCGAACGAGGTATCATTTATAAATTTCACGTTGTCAGAGCACCGTTAACTTCTGCGCTACTGCCAAATTATTCATGCAACTGCTCTCCATTCGGTGTCCTCTATTAGACTGCATTACGCAACCGTTGACCCGGCTCTAAGTGGGTTGGCATGCCCTCGTAAAGGGGAGTGGGGGAAGGGGGTGAATAAGGGAGGGCGTCAAAAGGGGAAATGAAGGGGAGAATAGTTTTTCTGAGCCTCGCTGATAAAACAAAAAGTTTTTGCGAAATCGGTCTGGGAACGGTTCCGGGGAGAAAGCTCAAAGCCGAGTAGGAATAACAAGAACCTTTTTTTTTTTTTTTTTTTGAACAGTTAAAAAACAGGAGAAGCCACAGCGTTTATTTTTAACAAAAAAAAAATGCATTGTAAATTTCCACGGCCCTATGAATGCCATTTTGAATAATAGTGCCTATTTCTCTTATAAAATCAACCTTTATCTTGATATTATATCATCCGCCTCGGTGAATAAGTAATTTTTAAATTTTGTCCACAGTGAGTTAATTGTATTAAGGGAAGAGAAACCGTACCATTCTCGTAGTTTTTGGCTTGGAATAGAGTTGTAATATAACCAATAACTCCATATAGAGCCAATGCCTGACTTAATCACTTATTCATTACGAAAAAAACAAAACAATTCCGCTGTCTATCTAGGAAAAAATCAACTTCACCATTTATTCACTGGGGCTGTATCTATAAGAATTAAAAAAACAAACAAGGTATGCTATTCACGTGGTAATAAGAAGGGAAAAAACTAAAATACTGGTTTATTAAGTACAAAACGAAATGCAATAGGTAAATACATGAAGTAAACAAAATTGTATTTAAAAAAAAACCCTGTACCACTGCAATCCATGAAGGGTCTTGAGTTTAGCACATTAAAGATACTGCTTATTAAAAAACGGTTATGCGTTGAGGTGATTTCTGAAAGAACGCGCTCAGCCGCCAGGTCTTTTCTCCCGATTCAAGGTACCTGGCTGGATGAGCCCCTGGACAGTCTGTGGATCCGATAATATTCACACTTCTTTGTATAAACTTTTATTTATTGAAATATTCTTACCTTCTGCGCATGTAATCTAGTTTTCAATTATGCTTAGACAACACTCTTCAGGTTTAATCTAATAATTACTAGATTATCCGGCCGGGGATGGATCCTAAGGGATCTTAACCTCTTTAAACTTAGAACCAAACATGAAGGGGAAAAAATCTGGTGATTGAGGATAAATCACCGCTCTGCACTACCACTGTCCAAGAAACATGGAAAAAAAATTTAAAAATTTGGAAATGGGGTATTAGATATATTGTTTCTGAATTCAAACCTTCAACCAGTACAATTGCTACTTAAGGCATATTTTGCATACAATGAAATTGGCATTTTTGGGTTAAGTCGTTGTTTTGAAGGAGCTACATTAGAAAGGAAAAACTTAAATTCTTTGAAAGCAGTTAAAAAACGTTCCAAATACTTCGGATTAAACCCTCTTGGTTCTTTTTATTTCAATATTTAATACAATTATAAAGAATAATTACAACTTTTCCGAAATATACTTATGATCATAATTGTCGATGACCTGGCATAATAGTCTTGTCATAGTCTTGTGTTAGTACATGGTAGAGACTTTACTGTTCCCAGTACAACGGTGCTGCAGGGAGGTGATTTATCCGATATCATTCCCAACTGTCCAACTTTAAAGGGTACCAACTTTATAAAGTCTGGGTGAGCCCAAAGAGTGTCTATCCGGGGCTGTTAGCAAAGTAAATAATTTATCTGCTCCAGCTAGTTTTGAACCCTAAACCGTAATACCTCCCATGATTACCGATAATAACTTTTAAAAAAGTTATCGTGGGTTCGTAGCCCGGCAGGTGGCCCTAGGATTTTTTTAAGGGTGTAAAAAGGGAGTCCTTCGGAAGGGACGTAAAACGGGGGTCCCGAGCCTGTACGATGTGCGATAGGCAAAATTTAGAGCTCCCACTGCAGCATCGTCCGATTAGCCATAGCAGCATAAAGTGACGTTAAATGAACAAACAAACAAACAAACTTTTAAAAAAACGACCAGAACACCGCAATATTTATTTATTGTGAATTATTTAATCAAATAGAGGCTCTCAAGACTTTAATTTTAGAGCTTTCAGTAGATAATTATGGCCATGATGAAAAGTATAAAGTAACAGTGGATTTTTTTAATTATATATAATAACGGTGAATTTCCGCTTGGTCGGTGGTGAGGAACACGCAACAAAACAAATTGATATTTTAACTTCTTTTTCCAAAGAGGAATAAATAAGCAGATGCTTCCTTAATTATTCTTACTTATCTGGACTTCACTGTTAAATAACTTTATTTATCTACTAATCGTTTATAATTTAAACTTCGTGCCAACCTGAACATATGTTTCCGAATCAGTTCCGCAGGTTGTTGCTTCGAGTTAAATTACTACGAGTTTTAACTTTTTACTCGTTTCCATTTTAATAATTCTTCCGAAAATTAAAACAACTTTATAACTGACTGAATAAAGTAACTATAACTGACTGTTTAGAAAAAGAACGGGCTTTTTAGGTTATATCATCATCTATACTTTGAGATGTTTGTTAAAACATATATTTCTTGATGAAATGATTACAGATGTATACAAATTTCCCATTAATTTTACATCATATTATTTTTTTTTCGAGAATATTAATAAAGTAACTAGTGATTTAACTCGAAGCGACAATCTACGGAACAGATACCTAAGTTTCTATTATTCTATAAATATATCACATAATATAAAATATCACCATTGTATTTATTATTATTTCATAAATTGTGAAGCTTTCTTGGAAATAAAATAAAATTGTATTGAGATAAATCAGTTTTTATTGGTTAAATCAGTCCTTTGAACTTAATAGTAAACAACAATTACAAATATAAGGTTATTAACTATCAAACAAAATCAAAATAATTTTTTTTTTAATTTTTACATATCTAAAGGTGCGTTTACACCAAAGTTGGCAACTAAAAGTTGAAAACTAAAAGTTGACAACACATTATGGAAAACTAAAAGTTGTCAACTAAAAGTTCTTCTTCAGACGCGTTTACACCAAAGTCTTCCACAAGTTTTCCACAAGTTGCGGCAACTTGTTGCCGGTTTTAAGAAAGTACAGCAACAGTTTTTGTCTTCCACTTGTGGAGAAACAAATCTTCCACTAAATTTTTGTTTCCCGCGGAGAGTCGGTAAAGATCAAAGAAAGTTGGCAACTAAAAGTGGAGAACTGTTCCCCCTCCACGCGCCCTATTCATAATTAAATAGTGCTGTAAATGCATTTATTCATAAATAAATAGTGCATATGGGGTATGAGAGCACCAAAAGAATTAAAATAAATTAGTCAAGTATTTACAAATAATTTTAATGCCGAGGGCTTTTCTCTTTAAAATAAAAATATTTAAAAATTAAATTGGCTGACCAATAATTATTAAAAAAAAATTTCTTCTATATATTTACAAGATTACTTATTAGTATATTTTTAAAATCTTTTAATTCCAGTATGTTATTAGAAACATTTTCTAAATATGGTCACCGCAATATGACAGTTTCAACAGAAGGGTATGCCTTTTTATTACCAGTGCGGCTTCTTTGTTCTCAATAACCTGGGCACCTAGCAAAAGTGTGACCTTCACAAAAATATTTCGCAGCCTGTACAGCGGGTTCGTTTTATCTATATTACCATTTGGGGCCCAAACAGTGCTCCTTGAAGAGGCGAATACCGCCGGGTTCATTTGAACTGATAATAAATTGCCAAGAGGCGGGCCCTTGTACCTGTTCTAAACACTTATCTTTAACAAAAGTTTTAGGGCATTTATTGGAACAAGCAAAAATATTTAAATTAACAATAACCAAAATTTCACATACGTAGAATGCAAATGATTGTACTTAAAAATATGTATAGATAACCAAATCATACCTAACCATTTACTGTCTCACATTATTAATCTGGAAAAATTTTTAATAAAAATTATTTAAATAACACTAAACAAAATAATTTCTTCAATATTCTAGGAAATAAAATATTAAACCTAGATAAAAAACAAGCTTATTGGCTAATCAGAACAAATAAGAAAAAGTTTCAAGCTCACTTAGATAAAATTAATAATGTAGATAATAATTCATATACACAAATCTATAAAATATGCAAAAAATGGAGTAACATATTAAAAAAGATCAAAATTATAAATATAAAATTTAAAGCAAATAAACCTAAGAAATTAACATTCAGAAACCCATATAATAACAATGAAATAGCAAATAAGCATTGTACAACAGTCTTTTCTAACAATTCCAGAAATATTTTCATTTTTAAAGAGAAAAGATAGGCCCTCGGCCGGGATACGAACCCGCAACCTTCGTCTTTCCGCGACAGCGCTCTACCAATTGAGCCACTAAGGCAAATACAATAGAGTCGTTAACTTAACAACTAATATAATACCCAACAACATTGTAACTTTATTAAGTCTAGGGGATAATATTAATTATGACCCAAATAATAATAAAAATCAACATTTCTCAAATGTTAGCGGACATTGAATCTATAATCATAAATTTAGAAACTCCCGAAACCCATAGAAATGGCCTTAGAAATACTCTTAATAAAAACATTTTAAATTATTTGAACAAAGAAAAAAATAAACCTAATAACACATTAAATAAATTTAATAAAATTATAATCCCCCCTTGGCTACGGCCTTGGTTCAAATAGTCCATACTATTGATTTAAACAAAACTATTATTGTTCATGTAAGGTTTATTAGGTAGTCCTCTTGTAACCCAATTTAATGATTAACTTAGTAATTAAAATTATTAATTGAAATAGAACATTTAAATAACAAGCTTCTGTACTCTATTACAATAATATTTAATATTGAAATATGTATAGTAAAAACAAGTGTGACATTTAATATTACTTTGGAATATGTTACTCATTTTATCACGTACCATTATTAATTCTGGTTCATTACCAGTGTATCTAATAACATACTGGAATTAACAGATTGTAAAAATATAATAATAAGTAACCTTGAAAATATATAGAACAAATTATTTGTAAATATTTGACTAATTTATTATAATTCTTTTGGTTCTTACATACCCCAGATGCACTATTTATTAAGAATAAATGCGTTTACAGCACTATAATTATGAATAGGGCGCGTGAGGGGGAACAGTTCTCGACTTGTTTTCCACAAGTTGCTAGATACCCGCGCAGCAACAAATCTTCCACTTTTAGTTGTCCACAAGTGGAAGACAAAAACTGTTGCTGTACTTTCTTAAAACCGGCAACAAGTTGCCGCAACTTGTGGAAAACTAGTGGAAGACTTTGGTGTAAACGCAGCCTTAGAAATTGAACCGTGGTAGGGTAATATGGCCTAGGCCCATATTGGCCACAAATGTAGTGACCCATATTGCCCTCCGTAACAAATACAATAGAAAAATAGAATAAAAAAACTTTGTATTATTTTGCAGAACAAAATTCGCAGAAAAAATCGTCCGTTTCCACTCCTGAGCATTCTTCATGAACCCACAATTTGTAACATATGCATTAAACCCATATTTCACCCCTGGTATTCGTAGAATAGAGATCTTCAAAATACAATCACTTTGCATCATTAACATTGCTTCTATCTGGACTTTCGTCAGAACTTTCGCCGCTCAAAGGTTCATTTTCTTCTTCTGAGCTAGACATTTCTACCTGCTTGGATCTTGGTTTTGTCTTTTTAACTTTGCCCTTTCCTTTTTTTACTTTATCCAGTGTTTTTTTCGATTTGGTCTTGTTTCTTTTTTATAGTCTTGCAATTTTGTACGAGGATGAAGTAAGCAATGTCGAATTAGCAACCTTTCTGCTTCGGTTAGTAGTTTTCCTAGATGCTAATTGTGGTATCGAGGGCAGTTAAAATGGCGTTATAAAGTCTCTTGATGCGGTTACCACGTAATGGGAGCTGCGACTTGTTCTTGAGAAATTGGTTTTGGTGGAGCCATCACCTATTAAAAAAGAAAATGATGACGTGGACAAATTCACGTTAGGTGTGGCCAATATGGCACAGGAGGCCATAGTGGCCGTAGACACGTTTTTGACGAATAAAATTCTAGCCTAAAAAATAGTAAACAACGTGGTTTAAAATATCGCCACACTGTTAATTGAAGGTTTAACTACAAAACTGAGCACTAGCAATATGAAAACAATTACTATTTAAAGAACAAGAATGAGTGAAACTTTAAAAAAAAAGTACCAGAAAAATAAATTATTTCTTTACTTTCTTCCCGTGCAAAGGTTGGAAATAAATACTACATTATTTCTTCAGTATGTAAAGAAAAACGTATGTTTTAAATTGTAACCAAAGAAATAAAAATATTATATTCCTATTTTATTTCTTATAATTTATAAATAAGTACATACATATTTTCTATACTGTTGATAAATTCTTGAATTATTTATTTTCTTTTGATTTAAATTGTAAATATAAAGTATTACTGTGTCCTAATAGAGCAAACCACTTCAGGTTATTATTTAAAATTGAGTCAACAATTATTTCATCCACAAAATTGAAGGTATTGTAAAAAAAATACATTAACCCATATTTTTTTCCTAACATCAGAGTTCGGTGTTAATGAATAGTAGATGTCTTAGTTAATTAATATTTAAACAATTACGTATTTTTAATTAGAAACCAGTTTCCGAACAATGCTATGTGAAGTCTGAATAAGGGACGTGTTAATAAAAGACTAACACTCGAGGTGTTTCTTTCATTACTGGAGCCAACTCACCCCTTAGTGCTCCCGGCTCACGACAGCTGTTGTAAAATTTTCTGAGGGTAATCGAAATCGGGGAATCTACGTTCCCCTGATTCCACAAATATTAGTTATTCACTTACCTAACTAAGTTCATGAACAAATAATTATTTTAATAAAATCTTTGATATAAGATAGGGAAGAACTGAAAACCATGAGGTAGAAGGAAACCCATCCTGGAGTACCCCATGGTTTGGAAGACATAGGATCGAAGAGCCCAATGTTCTACAAGTTTTAATGGACCTACAATTGTTTCATTGTTTTAGTATAAAATATTTCGTTTATTTTTTATATAAACAGGCGGGGGACCAACCCCATTGTTCCCATGGTATAATTGAGGCATTGAAATGGTACTAAATAAAAAAAAAAATACAATTTGTCAGCTTTTTTCATTCAAAAGCAGTAGTTAATAATACTGAGTCAAAACTGAGGAAGTCAAATCACGCATATATTGGCTTCCCTTATGCTTACTTATATAAGTAGCGGAATCTTTGAACTCGATTTTCGGAAACTTCAAAATATCGAATTAACTTCAGAGTTTTCACACTTCTCAAGGTCTAGTGACAAAACAATAAATTAATAAGTGTTTCTCATTATCTAGACCAGGATATCTTTACCTGCAGTATTAGCGATTTTCCATATCCGAAGGCACGGTATTGCCTTGTGCCAAGTACTTGTGCACTAAAACATACACGGCTTAATCTTTGAGACTAGCACATTGACTACACAAAAAGTAATAGATTAAAAAGACACGCCTTTGTTGCTACCCCAACTAAAAATTAGAAAAAGAAAGTTTAAAAAAAAAATTAAGAATGTGCGTTGATAGCCAGCCGAACTGAAATGTTGAAATTAATTCATAGTTTAAGTAAACCATTTTTAATAAATTTAAAATAAGGGTAATATATTTTCATAATATCAGTCACCAATACGTCAATAAAATATTAACATTAGACCGACTACATTTCTTTACAATAAAATGAATTTTTATTATGGGTAAAGAGTAGATTTCCATAATCATTTCATCAAGTTTCAACTAACATTTCGAAATATAGATGGTGAATAAAAATACTGAGAGAAGAATCTAGACCAGACGTTGAAAGAGATCCCCTCAAGGCTGCACGATCTCCGCGGGTTCAAGGCCACAGCTCAAGGTGACCTTGAGATCTCTCCACTATGGCTCCAGTACATCACTCCAGCGTTGGAATGGATTTAGCGTAAAGGATTTTCTGCTACAAACTTCTCACTGTTATTTATAGTGTTGAACATCGATTTAATCGAATCAGTCTCCACTATCCTCCAATCCCCTGGTTACTCAGAAAGTCGGAGCGAATTCCCCGGAATCAGTCTCGAAATTAGTCTCGTGCAGATTTAGAGAGCCATTGTTGTACTCTCCAACTTGGTTTAGATCATGAGGAACAATGGAGCTCTTTCTCATCCGCCATGAAAGGCCATCAAATAAATTCTATTGTCACCAAGACATTACTCCTCTTGAACAAAGCGCTATGAAGTCGTAAAGGCTATATTATTTCTAGCCAGTAAAATAAACCATTATGATTTATATTTTCATTATAAATTTTCATATACCATATTATTGAATTATATATTTCATGTACCATATTATTGATAATTAAAGTTTATTATTTAAATTAAAATAAGGGACGTGTTAATAAAAGACTAACACTCGAGGTGTTTCTTTCATTACTGGAGCCAACTCACCCCTTAGTGCTCCCGGCTCACGACAGCTGTTGTAAAATTTTCTGAGGGTAATCGAAATCGGGGAATCTACGTTCCCCTGATTCCACAAATATTAGTTATTCACTTACCTAACTAAGTTCATGAACAAATAATTATTGATGCTTCGGTTGACCCGATATTACGAAGAATTGAAATGGCTCTACCCTTCCTACCGCCGTAAGTACGTCCTAGCATCTTTCCTTTACCAAGTCATCCAATCCCGTCGACCATCTTACATTTTCGATTTCCTTCAATTCAAAACCACAGTCCTCTCCCGCAACACCCGTTCTCGGCTCTCTGATCTATATACAGCATCCCACCGAACTGCAGCTTTTGACAGAGCTTTCCTGATCCGATCCTCCTCCCTTTGGAACTCTATACCTTCTTCCATTCGTCGTTCCAATAATCTTCCAACCTTCAAATCCCGTATATTCCAGCACCTATTATCCCTACAATTCCCAAAAAATCGAAAATAGTATGGGATCAGTACTGACTTAATGCTCTCTTTATTCAATGAATGAATGATGTTTTTAGATTTACATTTGTGTGTGTTATTTTGTATTCATATATTTGAGTGTGTGGAATTTAAACCATGTACATATGTATTATTAATGTCATATAGATAGATATTAAAAAGGACAAAAAGGGATGAAAGGTAAATCTCGGATAATATTGTTTAATGTTTCTTTTTTGTTTTTTTTTCTTGGCATAAATTTGATATATGTGACCATAAATTTGTTTCTCTTATATAATTATTGTAAACTTATTTTAATTTTTTTTCTTTCTTTTCTTCTAATATGTTTTTAAAATACTGTTATTGTAGGTAATTCACATTTTTTATTTGTTCATTTTTTTATTCGTCCTCACTAATTAAATTAATTGTAATAATTAATTAAAAGTAATTATTTAACACTCTAAGATTTAATAGCTTACAATGCCTGTATTGTTATTCTATAGGGACTCGTCCCAGAATAAATAAAGACATTATTATTATTATTATTAAATTATTGTATTATGCTAGTAAAGGGATTGATTAATTAATATTTATTAAAAACGCCTTACACTAAAAAAAAAAAAACTCGTTGAGTGATGTCACGTGTTGAGAGGTGAGTTGCTTTGCTGAAGGGCCGGGTTCAAAACCAACTAAGCCATATAAATTATTTAATGTGTTAATATCCAGTGATGTTTCAATTTTGTATTCAATGAAATGAAAATTTGTATTCAATTTTTATATATCATCACTTAGGAAATTTACTATATTTTCTGTTCTTATTATTTCCCACTAGTTATTTCATAATTACGTTACTCTATATTTATTCTCACTAGTTATTTCATAATTTATCTTTACTCTTTGTATTTCTTTTCATTCTTATCAATTCTGTTCATATAAACTGTTATACTTCCTTGTTACTGCAATGTTTTACATATGTCGTTATTTTCTCTTTATTTTTCCTATCCCTGAAGATGGCGTACATTTTAGGCCGATACGTTGGCACAATAAAATATGTCCTTATATTTTGTGTAATCATTGACTGCACTACCGGACCATTTCAATCCATTATTATGAAAAGCTACAAATCAAATTATTTCTGAGAGACACCCAGCCCCAAAAAGTATGAACCCTAAATTGTGCAAAAACCTGGGAGTAGACTATGATGAAACATCTCACTTCAACATTCTGCAATAAACTCCTATCTTATTCCCCTTATCAGATTAACATAATCTTAAAGACGGGATTACAATTTTACTAAAGCGTTATAGATAACATGAGCGATCAAGTAGTGTGCCTATATTTTATTCTTTATGACTAGATGAAAAATCTCGGGCATAACTTTGACTAACAGCGAGAAAGTAGCTCTTGCCTTCCTTCCTTTGTAGATTCCAAGTTGCTATCAATGAACTTCCCGCATCCTACGCTGCCCTAAGGCAATGCTCCCAGCCAAAATGCTCTAAAATATCCAACATTATTTAGAAAAATAGTTAATATAAGTAGAAAATAAAAACGTGTGTGTGTCAGCTCTGACACTCAATTGGAATTTACCCCTTTCCGTCATAATGGATTCTAAATTTGTTCTTGCCAATTAATCCCATACTTATCATCGAGTATCCTTTGTTTTTAATTTGTAAATTATTTGATCCTGATAACCCTCCGAGGCGTCTGAAAAGAAGATGGCCTCGAGACCTACTATAGAACTTTATTGGAGTGCTACTGATAGGTACACTTGTAAGTCGTAAATTAATGTAAACTATTTAAATTAAAATTATAAATGATAAGATGTAGATAAGATAATATATATATATATATATATATATATATATATATATATATATCTTATCTTATCTACATCTTATCATTTATAATTTTAATTTAAATAGTTTACATTAATTTACGACTTACAAGTGTACCTATCAGTAGACACACACACGTTTTTATTTTCTACTTATATTAACTATTTTTCTAAATAATGTTGGATATTTTAGAGCATTTTGGCTGGGAGCATTGCCTTAGGGCAGCGTAGGATGCGGGAAGTTCATTGATAGCAACTTGGAATCTACAAAGGAAGGAAGGCAAGAGCTACTTTCTCGCTGTTAGTCAAAGTTATGCCCGAGATTTTTCATCTAGTCATAAAGAATAAAATATAGGCACACTACTTGATCGCTCATGTTATCTATAACGCTTTAGTAAAATTGTAATCCCGTCTTTAAGATTATGTTAATCTGATAAGGGGAATAAGATAGGAGTTTATTGCAGAATGTTGAAGTGAGATGTTTCATCATAGTCTACTCCCAGGTTTTTGCACAATTTAGGGTTCATACTTTTTGGGGCTGGGTGTCTCTCAGAAATAATTTGATTTGTAGCTTTTCATAATAATGGATTGAAATGGTCCGGTAGTGCAGTCAATGATTACACAAAATATAAGGACATATTTTATTGTGCCAACGTATCGGCCTAAAATGTACGCCATCTTCAGGGATAGGAAAAATAAAGAGAAAATAACGACATATATAAAACATTGCAGTAACAAGGAAGTATAACAGTTTATATGAACAGAATTGATAAGAATGAAAAGAAATACAAAGAGTAAAGATAAATTATGAAATAACTAGTGAGAATAAATATAGAGTAACGTAATTATGAAATAACTAGTGGGAAATAATAAGAACAGAAAATATAGTAAATTTCCTAAGTGATGATATATAAAAATTGAATACAAATTTTCATTTCATTGAATACAAAATTGAAACATCACTGGATATTAACACATTAAATAATTTATATGGCTTAGTTGGTTTTGAACCCGGCCCTTCAGCAAAGCAACTCACCTCTCAACACGTGACATCACTCAACGAGTTTTTTTTTTTTTAGTGTAAGGCGTTTTTAATAAATATTAATACATATATATATACACATAAATAAAAAATAAATTATGAATATAAAATTGATGTAAGTCAACGAGATCCAGAGTAATGTTCAATGAACATTCTTTCCCGTGTATACCTCGCAAAAATTGCGAGAACACATGGGTATAGGATCAATGAAGTAGTGAAATAGATTTGTCTGGCTGGATGCGTGCCTTGGTAGCTCAATGGTTAGAGCACCGTGGTAGAGACGGTTCGAATCCCGGCCCAAGACATAATCTCTTCAAAATTTAAAAAAATATATATATAAAATTTATAAATTAATAAATAGAATAGATGTTTGTGTATAGAAAAATCTGTATTGTATAATAATATGAATAACATAACCTACCTGCTATCGGCATTCACCTGTTTTTGTGGTCGATTTCCATCATCACTTGAATTTTATTTCCCATACGTTTCAATGAGTGGTTAACTTACTTGTTTACTTGAAGACGTATATGCTCGCAAAAGCATTCAGAATGGTGATCAGGCTGTTCACTTTTCATGAATGAATTTTTTAATTTTTGTTTGGTCATTAAAATTGAAAAGGATAGGATGAAATATAGCAGACATTTTCAACAAATGGAACGCGGAAAGGGAACCATGGTTTTATTTTGTACGACACATTCTAAACAAGTTCGATAACAGGCCGAGTTTAAGGAATCACTTTCCACTTGAGCTACACACTAATACCTGGGTTCAAGGACAAATCGGTCAAGAGACATTTTTTGTAGCAAATATTTTACATTATTAATTAATAAATTTATATAATTTTTCTTTCGGTTTGGGCAGAATTCATTATTGCTATCCACTGCGAATGATAAAACAGTTACGACATTCAATGTTATTATTTCGTTTTTAAAATCAACAACACAGGCTTGTTTCAGGCTACTTCAACACTTACTGGACAAACGTTCTAAGCTCCCAGTGAATTACAAAATACATATATGTATGGTCATTATAAAAACCTTTTTGGACTTTTTGGACGGATAAATATAAAATATTATATTTCTGTTTAGTAATCTATACATTTGGATAGAAAAACAATGCAAAAACTTTGAAAGTCAAATATTAATAAATTTATTCTTACATGAAAATAAATTAAATTACCACGTATAGCTTTAAT
Source organism: Arma custos (assembly GCA_037127475.1). Taxonomy (NCBI): domain Eukaryota; kingdom Metazoa; phylum Arthropoda; class Insecta; order Hemiptera; family Pentatomidae; genus Arma; species Arma custos. The sequence continues at coordinate 67,319,031 of CM073764.1, read as the reverse complement.
CTGTTTTAATATTATAACATACATAATCAGGTTTATACCTTTCCCCCTTTGTCGTAAACCAAAGAATCCCTGTCCTGTATCGTTTAATATCATCCCACTAATTCCTGTAGAGCAGATCCGAAACTTAGGACTACACCATGACAAAAAATTAACTTGGAATCATCATACTAGACTGAAACGACATGAAACAGCACGCCATTTCAGGCTACTTAAACATTTACTGGACAAACGCTCCAAGCTCTCAATTAATTACAAAAGACTCGTATACATGTCAATCATTAGACCCATCTGGACTTACGGAATAGAGCTTTGGGACTCCACTAATCCATCGAATTCCTCTCGTATTCAATCCTTACAATCCAGAATCCTTCGTAAAATCCTCAATGCTCCTTACTTTATAACGAACAAAGTAATCCGTAATGACCTTAATGTCCTATTTGTTGCTAATTTGGCCCGAAACAGATATCAATCTTTTCATGATAAACTTCATTCTCACTCAAACCAACTTGTTTCAAGCCTAGCAAAATCTTGAATTCCCGATAATCCTCCGAGGCGTCTGAAAAGAAGATGATCTTCTGACCTTGTATGTAGAATTCCTTATTTAAGTACTACCACTGGGAAATTTCTCTACTTGGTTTTATTTATTATTTATTATAGTTACTCTTGATCTGTTGTTATAAAACAGTTTTAAAATTCAAGTTATGAATATTTTGTTTCAGTCACAGAGAGAAAGACGGGCGCAAGGGATTAACGTTCCTGAAAGGGATCAATCCCCTTTGTCGGCAGAGATCAAAGAGACTGTTCTGGAATGGTCCAGATCCCACCACTCTGTGTTGGCCTTGCCTATTTAAATACCCTCGGCGCGAGTGTGCCAGAGAGTAGTAAGCCGGACTGTGTGATAAACTTGTGCCAGTGACCTGTGACAGTTTCGCGAGTGTAATAAACCGTTTCTGTTTTTTACTATGTGTCAGTTTGTTATATTTGGAGAATCTTACAGTCGGTGGGCTTTAATTAGTGAACTGTTAGTGTTAATTAGTAGCAGTTAATTAGTTAAGTAATAGTTGTAATTTTATGTGCTTTGTACAAGCTTATGTAAATAGTTAAGCTATTTAGTAATAATAATATCTTATATTATTGTAATAATTAAATAGAAGTTAGGCCTAGATTATAAATATCTAAAATATTGTTACTGTAAATTTATTTCTTTTTAATTTATTTATTTCTTTTTGTCACTTTGTTAATAAATATTAGTATCTTTAATTAAGGAATAGTTTAAATCATTTAATACCCAATAGCCCGTAACAATTTTTTTAAATAGAGAATGGAGATAAGTACAGTAAGTACAGTAAAAAAAGTCTTGACTTATTTTGGTATTTTTTGACTGCACCCCCACCTATATCCATTCTCCATCATCCAGTCAACTTTTTTTTTTTTAAATAATTCAATTAAGTAATCATTTAACTTAAATACTCAGCCTGGTTTACGGTTTAGATATGTTTTCATATTTTGTATCAGGGATTCGCTTTTTAAGTCATAAATTTAGACATTTTTCAATATTAATATTTTTATTCTGTAAAGCTGAGATAAGCCATGGATTCCTGGGCACCACTGTTCTGTAATTTTCCTAAGGAAGGGCATGGCATTATTATTTATTTAATAACAGATATTTCCGCTAGAGGGGCCCCATAGCTCGTTATGGCTGCCTCTTCTAACGGTAATACCTTTCCATCCGTTATGCCATAAGAACTTGGAGCATGAAGAAATCTTTCTACTCCATCAATTTTTTTTTTCTTGAGTGGGAGTTGGCTCATTCATTTATGAAAAAAAAAACACTCGAAAGAAAAAAATCAACGATGGAGAAAAAGAATAAACTAGGAACTGGAAAAATAAATACACGTTAGACTTTAAACGAATCCCTTGAAACATTTCTGTGTATATTCCAGACTTGACCATAAATTCACACACGCCAGAAACAATTTTTTTTAAATCCCAAGGATGAAATGATGCCTTAATGTAGGTTTTCAAAATTGTAATAAAGTAATTTAAGAACGAGTTGAACAATATTAGTTGACCTTGTATATATGAGAGGAACAAAATGGTCCGGATGGACGTCAAGAAAATTCTCTTATGTAGAGAGAACTGTGAAAACTTAGCAATAAACAGTTCTCCCCATACAAGAGAATTTTCTCGACCTCCACCCGGACCATTTTCCTCCTCTAATTTAAGAACAGAATAACGAAATATTTTAAACGAATCAGAATTAAAATAAATTTCAATGAATAAATATTACATACTACGCAAACATAAGCTAGCTCCAAAGATTTTTTTTTTAGTTTTATAAATTTCCTTAAATAATAATTAGTTAGCCCTATAAAGATGAGGAAGAACATAATCTGTGTAGAAATGAAAAAATAATTCCTTAATTATTAATAAACTATTATAAATCGACATTTCGACCCACAATACAGGTCTTCAGGGCTGGCTGGATAGACAAGATACGAAAAAATATAAAGAGGAAAATGGTAGACTGGAAGATCGTAATGGAGGATACAATTTCTCTACGGGTGCAGTCCTTACTAACACTAAATAAGGTTAGCTTATTTATTATAAGTGCCGACGTTTAGGCCTATAATGTAGGTCTTCTTCAAAAGTTTTTTTCCTTCTTAGCCCTGAAGATGGCGTACATCGTAAGCCGAAACGTCGTCACTTATAATAGATAAGTTAACCATATTTAGTGTTATTAATGGCTGTATCCCCAGACAAAAAAATATAAAAATTGAAATAGTTACACTACGACGAAATGAGTTTGAATTTTTATTTTGGCTCAGTCTTGTTAAATTTCACTTCGATAATTATTTGTTGACCCTATAAATATAGAGGAGAAAGTGAACCGGATGGACGCCATAAATTATTCCTTAAATAATGATAAAAATTTAATAGAAACCCATCTAAAGACCCACATTGTAAGTCATCTTTAATATACAAAAATATTAAATCTGAAATAACTGCACTACTGCGAAATGTGTTTAAATTTGTATGCATCTGGTCTTTGGATCAGTCTTGTTAAATTTTACTTAATACTTACTATTTGTAGACCTTATAAATATTGAGAAGGACACGATCTGTGTGGATACAAATAATTCCTTAAATAGTGATCTATTAATCGACGTTTCGACGCACATTACAGATCTTTTCCACCCAGAACATTCCCTTCTCCTTATAAATGTTCATTTGTTAAATGTTTAATATTTTTCACAAAAATAAATAATAAAACACAACTTGATACGTTATCCACCCCTCCAGACAAAAAAATAATCTTGATCACAGCTAACAGGAAAGGGTCAGCTACGCACTTTTTATAGGACGGGGATAATTTAGGTGACTATAGTCGTTCCATATTTCATATAACTGAAAATTAATTACACAGGGGAACAACATTTTTGTTGCATGAAATATTTTGACTAATATTCTACTTCCTCGAGGTGCTGATTTAAGATCTGAAGTCAGTTTGTTTTTATCAGCTTTACTTTTTGGGTTATAATTATAAACTGTTTTTTAAGATGAAAATATTTTTTATTAAGAAAACTATTAAAAAAATTACCACTACATATCAAAAAATTTTCTTTTGTAAGATTTTCTGGCTTGATTCGGTTCACGGAGGCTGTTTTTAATGCTCCAACAATAGTCCGCCATCATGTGAGCATTCCAGTGACCTTGGTAACGTTCCTCCATAGTTCGAATGTCCTGATGGAACCGTTCCCCTTGTTCTTCACTCAGATCACCAAGATTTTCAGGGAAACGGTCCAAATGGCTGTGGAGGAAGTGTACTTTGATGCTCATATTACAACCAAGCTGCTGGAAGTGTAACAACATTAGTTCAATATGCTCCGCATAGCTTTCTTCCTTTTTGTTTCCCAGAAAATTTTGAGCAGTCCAAACGAATTCATTCCAGGCATTTTTTTCAATATCAGTCATGTAACTAATAAAGTTTTCATCCTTTATCAACCTTCTTATTTGGGGACCATCAAAAATTCCATTTTTAATTTTTTCTTGGCTCAAATTAAAGAACTTCTTAGAGATGTATTTATAGCAATCACCACCCTTGTTCAAAGCTTTGACAAATTGTTTCATGAGCCCTAGTTTGATATGCAAAGGTGGCAGTATTATTCGATCCGTGGGCACAAGGGGCTCATTTATTACATTCAGTTGTCCCGGAACCATAGATTGCCTGGAAGGCCAATCTTTTCTAATCCAGTGCTCAGACCTAGCTCTGCTGTCCCATAAACAAATAAAACATGGATATTTTGTATATCCACCTTGTTGTCCAAGAAGAAAATTCACCATTTTTAGATCAACACTTATCAACCACTTTTGTTCGTTGTATTTGATTCTATCCATTACAGAAGCTACAGTAGCATATTCTTCTTTGACTGTAGTTGAATGTGCAATCGGTATCGAACCCAGCTTATTGCCGTTATGCATAAGTACACATTTCAGGCTACGTTTAGAGGAGTCAATAAATAAACGCCATTCATTTGGATCATACTTCTGTACTCCCATTGCTTTCAATAAACCAGGAACATCTGAACAAAAAGCAAAGTCGTCATCTTTAGAAAAGAATGACAGCAATTCTGCCTCTCGGTTACGATAGTATGAAATTCTTGTTTCTGGGGTTAAAAGATTTCTTTGCTTTAATCGAGAAGCTAGAATCTCCGATGTCTTTTTAGAAAGACCAAGATCTCTGATTAATGCATTGAGGTCTTCCTGATTAAAGAGCTGGGGCTCAGAAGTAAAATCAGGGTAAGAATCACTTGTCCGACTTTCATCACTTGAAGAATAGTTTTGTTTTTCTATATCATGATCATTTTGTACAGATGAAGAAGCTTGGGGTACTGGTGCATCGCCAGAGAACAAGACTGGTCGAGTAACAGATAACAAGTTTGGACCATTTCGACCGGTTATTTTTATTAATTCCATTAATATCAATCACACAAAAATAACAATCATCTTGATGATTATTAGGTTCCCGCCAAATCATTGGTGTTTGATACTTAAAACGGGGTCTTTTCTTATTTGCCCATAATCTCAAAGACTCAACACATGTTTTACATACCATATGAGGGATCCAGTACTTGTCACGGATGTCCAAAGCGAATCCAAAGTAATCAAAATATACCTGTGTTATAAACTCTGACACACTTAGCCTACAATTTTTGAATGTATATTCACCACAAATGTTACAGAAATAGTTTGGATCGTTTCTACAGATATTTCTTAACTTGGACATTGTTATTTAACACAAGAGCACAAACTTTTTCACTAAACAACTCAGTTGAATTGAAGTTTGAATGTGACTAGTACAAATATATGTCTATCAGCTGTTTGCCAAAAACAAAAGGTGCTGGAGAAAAACTGAGGCTAGATTTGTAATCACCAACCTCTAATTAGTAAACAACAGGCCTAAAACCTCATGCAACAAAAAATTAATAAAAATTTGTTCCCTTGTGTTATCTGTCTTAACCTAACTCAAACCCTGCCCTTGGGTGAGAGGTATATCGTAGCAGATTGATTAAGACAGCATCGAACCTTTAGGTTTCAACTTACTTTTAGATTTTTGATCGAGTCTGGCACCCAGGTCTCCTTTTTAATCTTTCACTCCTTTCTAACTGACAGAATATTTAAAGTAAGTCATAACAGATGAGAAATATTTAATGAGAAAAATTGCGAATTATCACCAATGAAATATTTAAAAAATAAAAACAACAGAATACAAGAAATAAAAATAACATAGAAATAAGATAACAATAATTATATAGAGATAAACAATTGATAGTTACATATGTATGCAAATTATAATGTCAAGTAGAAAAAAAAAATAAAGAAAATAGTTAAAGGAAAAGTGCAAATAACATCAACTAATAACTTGTTCTTAAACATTTCTAACTAAATGAGAGAAAACCATTCATCATTCATTAATCACTTAGAAAATTATATTCTAAAGATTGAGTATGATATTTCCTATTTTTTGGGAATTGTAAGGATATTAGGTAATTGAATATGCTAGATTCCAACTGAAGGTTGAAAGATTATTAGAACGACAAATGGAGGAAGGCATAGGGTTCCAAAAATATTTAATGCGTTGTCAAAAACGAAGAATCAAAACAAATAACTAATTTTGTTACTTAAGAATCAAACTTAAAAAATTACTTTAGACCTTCATCTGAAATCGTTGCCTTCTAGCCCTACAGTTAGTTTCTACCTTTGTAACAAGGTTAACAAATATGCGTAATAGATTTCAAGAGAAACATTTAATGCTCCTTGTTATCTTATCTTTTCTTGGGTAGCAATCATTGCCAGGGATGATGATCGACACTGTTTTACTTTGTCAAACCAATCCTTGTTGACTAAGTAAAACAGTAAAACAGCTTCAAGGAATCCTCAAAATAGACTGAAACGACAAGAAATCAATAATTGATTTATCCACCCAACAACTACTAACAACTAAGCTCTCAACCAATTTAACCTATTTAATGATGAATGAATTGGTCAGGGTGTGCAGTCAGAGATAACACAAAATAAGACGAGTCAGCACTGTGTTATCTTTGACGACACGCCCAGACTTATTCTATCCATCATTAACCTATTAAGTTTAAATCCTATTTCTAACATAATAGTTTAAAATATCGAAAACATTTATATAATTATATGTTCTTAAGGAAATATACCAGAAATTACTATTGCGATTACCGTTTTAGTAAGGGAAGATTATTAAGAGAAAATTACAAAATCAGAAAATTAAAAAAATTACTTATCTCCTTGCCTTACATGCGAAGCAATGTAAATGGCCGTTGAATGTATGTTGTGATTCAGGTAAAAGAGCAACGTATATTACAAAATAATAATACCTATGTAGAACAAGAAGAAACAAATATAGAATATAAATTACGTTTTTATTAAAATTTCCTTCATTAACTGTTTATTTACTTAATGCCTATTACTAAATAAAAGTTCTACGTCACCTCTAAAGGAAAACCAAAGTGTACCTATCATTGTCATATGAGCTGTAACGTTAGGATAAAAAGTTGAAATACGTACTGGCCCAAAAATTTATATAAGAGTAAAAAAAAAAAGCATTTCTGCATTTGATGAAATTACTATTTTTTCAATAATAAGACAATATAAAAATTAATTAAGCGTTTTTTTATCGATAAAGTTTAATACTCTTCCGCATGTGTGGAAAAATTCCGAACAAGACTAATTCCCAATTCCTAAAATAACAGAGAACAAAATGTTGAGGCTAATACATGAGCATAAAAGGAGAAAAATAAAATTAGAGATATAAAAGAAAAGAAAAAAATTAACATGAAGCATAGTAAAATAATACAGCAATTGCACCCTATAAATTACTTTGAATTACTCTAACGTTTTTACTTAACCATGCCATTTCCCAGTTCCTGTAGCGTTGAAGATGATATTCTCGCTTACAATGCTTCTAAAGAAGCTTGGGCCTTTTTTTTCCAAGTCCTGTTTTAGGAATCATTAAAAAACAAATGAAAGTATGCAGCCGTAAAAAAGCGACTATTCACATCGGTAACCATGAAACAAATTTCCTAACTACTCTGAGAGACGGAAGAGAAAAACTAAGATTACAAAAACATTTCCCGAAGGTTAATGCAGCTAGTTTTCGCTCAAGGCAGTTGCTCCCCCACCATTAACCGTTCCTTACTTAATCCTAATCAGGTTAATGGGAAAAATCTTGAAGTGTTTGCGTAAATTCTAAATCCTATCCTATTGCTGTCCTGAATGGTTACGCTCACTGAGTGATTTCTACTCTAACTATTCTATTAATACTATTCTTGAGAAAAAAAAAAGTCTGTCCAAATGATGAACGTTCAATATCTACTTTTACTACCCAAGTGGTTAAGTAGCCATAGGGTATTTATCGTCGATACAAATGCAAATTATCAAATGCGAAAAATATGTTTTTTTTCATAATGAAAAGGGAAAGGTAAAAAGAGAACTAACTATGTTAAGACCGAGGAAAAATTCCAACGAAAAACACTCTCCAAAAGTCTCCAAAACTACAACAGAAATTGAAAATATCTATCCAATATTTTGCCTATTCAGGCATCCTCAGGGTAAAAAGAGAATAACAGCAAAACATAACATGGAAGTGGTGGGATGTTTCTTGGGTGCATTATTCATGTTTTATTTTGCTATTATTCTCTTTCTACCCTGAGGATGGCTGAATAAGCGAAGTATTGGACAGATATTTTCAATTTCTGTTTTAGTTTTGGAGACTTAAGCGCTTTTCGTTGGAATTTTTCCACGGTCTTAACATATAAGTAAGTTCTCTTTTTACCTTTCCATTTTCAATATGAAAAAAAACAACATATTTTTCGCATTTGATAATTTGCATTTGTATCGACGATAAATACCCTAACCTTATTCAGCCGGGATCGAGTAACCTTCCTTATGATTCATTAGTTGCATTTGAGCCTTGGAGGTGGTGGGATGTTTATTGGTTGCATTGTTCATGTTTTGTTTTGCTGTTATTCTCTTGTATACCACGAGGATGCCTGAATAGGCGAAATATTGGACAGATATTTTCAATTTCTGTTGTAGTTTTGGAGACTTAAGGGCTTATCGTTGGAATTTTTCTACGGTCTTCGATCTGTAACATTTGCTGTAGGGCTGATGATTAGTATAAAATTAAAATACAAAAACAACGAATAATAGCATAGGTAAATTAGGTTTGACGATACACTCTGATTTTGAATGAACCTTAAAGTAGTTTCGATGTTTTGCATTTGTCTGGACGAAATGACAATTTCTTTATTATGATGTAAAAACGCAGTTTAAAGTTAAAACATTTTGATGCATTCCCAAGACAGATTGTGTTTGCATCATACTTATGAATCAAGTGTACATCCCTTGTGTATTGTTTGAAATGCTTTTCTAAAAAAAATTCCTTACACTTTTAATCATCTTATAATGTTAAATAGTAGTGCAACAGACTACTTTTTGTTTACTCTTCTGTTGAACAGGGCCGACGTATTTTGCATAGAATTTCTCCAAAGTCTCATACAGAGAACATTGTTTTAGAAACTAAACGAATGCTTATCAAAGTTATTAAAATTCAACCAAAAATTAATATTATAATGCATTAACAGCATCTGATATAAAGAAATAAGTGCGTTCAATTCACATTTCAATGTACTCTGTTTTTTTACTCGGTTTTTGGGATCAGTGCATGGTTTTGACTGTACTCTTTCTAGGAAAACGGATGAGCAAGGTGATGATTTGTCCGATATCAGGCTCAACCGCATGGTTTTCCCCAATAAATGGTACCCTCTTTATGGTTTCCTCGTCATTTTATAAAAACGAAAAGGTCCGTATCCCTATCCTTGACCAATAAAATTAAAAAAAAACCTATTCTTATATATACAGCAGTATGAATATAAAACAAAACACTAAGAAAAGCTGAGGAAACCCGCAAAGAGATTGTTCAACAGTTGGAAAAACTTATTATTCAGGTCAATCCAGTTAAAACAAACTTTGTAGTATTCTCACCCTGACAGGCGAAAAAAATCAACACTGTGACTTTTTAAGTAGATTATTTTGTCAGAGATATTACAACTGATATTATTTGTTATTCTTTGTCCCCGACATTTTATATGCAATAACTATTCATAACCTCTCTCAACTTTATTTAAAACTATTGTTACATGCACCAGGTATAATTATTTTGAAATTTTAAGTGAATCACAAGATACATTCCATGGCCATTTACTTTTTTCTCTTATAAGACAAGGAAACAAAGTGATTTTTTTTATTTTCTGATCTCGTAATATTCTTTTAATTCCCTTGGAGTCTGAGTAGCTCATTGTGTAGAGTACTGAGTTGCTATATTGAAGGTTACGGATTAAAATCCGGCTGTGGAGGATAAATAATTTAATCTGTTAACAGCCACGGATGGACCCTTTGGGACCTACAGACCTTTCTGGTGCTCCCCCAGTCACTATAAATTAAAAATAAAAACTGTGCCAGTATAACTCATGAAGGTTTATAGCTCATGACATACTGTATTGATTCTTTGACAACGGTTGTGCAGGGTGATTTGTCCTAGATCACGCTCAACCGCCCAATTTCCTCCCCTTATTTTCGGTGCTCACTTTATAGAAGTTGGGTGAGCCCCAGGAGAGTCCTAGACCCCATGGGATCCATCTCCAGCCGCTATCAGATTAAATAAATGTCTGCCAAGGAGCGGCATTTGAATGCATCTTCATGAATTGCAGTTGTACATGTTTTTATATTTCCTTACTAAATCAGTCATTCATAAAAAAAAAATATATCCAATAGAACCTCTATTATTGCAGAGCTTTGCAAACATGTGCAAGGAAAAATATAGTGTTATATAAAACTGCCATACCGTCAAACCTCTTTATTTTGTCTAAATGAATTTACTAGTTTAGTTTTATGCAGTTGAATTAGATTTTTTTTTTAAATTGCCCAATCTAATTAGTAGTCTAGAATATAGTTTTTAAACTGTATTACATCAACTTATGCATCTTATATTTCACATGGAAAGTGTATGATGAAAAACTGCAATGAAGGGAGTAATTACAGTAAGTTACCATCCAACTATCCAATCCGCTATGATCAATGATAGTTTGACGTTATGAGTTAGAAAGCGCGATTACACGTTGGCAGTAACCAGTTTAATAACCCGAACAAACTTCATTAGCTCCGTTGTGATTTGTTTTCCAATGATTACACGAACTACATGTAACTACATAATGTATCTTGCCGTCATTTATTCCACTAAACTGCTCACAACGGATGAATATGAAGCAAAACGGTTAATGATATTCCATATGACAAACATTAAAATTTATGGGAAACTTTCATTTAGAGAAATATTCTCATGTAGAACAAAAACGGATTATAGTTGTTGGAAACAGTAAAGAAAAGGTAATTTAATGAACCTTGCGAAGAACGATATATATCCAATTGTTACCTATAGTCAACCAAATAATTAATGTCTCATTTCTAACTGATTTGGTCAGTTAACCTGTCCTTTCAATACAAATTTTATTTACATTCATACTGGTTACGAGTTTAATTGCAGTTGTGGCAGATAAATTAATCTGTTGACAGCCACGGACGGTGTCTAAGACTCTTCTGGAGCTCATCCAGCCTCTATTAGTGGGTTCCAGACTCACTAGTTTCAAACCTAGCTACCTTTTCAATTCCTCATAGTCCTCCGAAGCATCTGAAAAGGAGATGGCCTCGTGACCTAATTTGGATTGTTATTCGAGCACTACCACAGGGTAGTTTCTCTACTTCCATTTATACCTCGTCCCATTAATTATAATTCATTATATTTACATGATGTTTTCTACTATACAATTGTAAATTTCTATAAATAAATTAAATGTATAAAAAATAATTATAAAGCAATGAAAACTGGAATACTTAATTATTTAACTAACTACCTGACCACTACGGCCCAGAGCATTTTAGAGCTTGTACTGTTTCCAGACAACGGCTAAGAAAGGGCATGATTTTTCTGAGATCACGCTCAACAAACCAGGCTTCTCTCCCAATTTAGGGTACCCACTAATAGAGGCTGGATGAGCTCCAGAAGAGTCTCAGACACCATCCGTGGCTGTCAACAGATTAATTTATCTGCCACAACCGCAATTAAACTCGTAACCAACATAGCAACTAATCACGCAACGCAATCTAGCTACCCAGTTCCCAAGGAAAAATACAAGATTCTTAAAAGAATATTGTGAAATCAGACTATAAAAAAATCGCATTGTCTCTTTGTCTTACACGAGCAAGAAAATGCAAATGACCATGAAATGAAGGTTACGATTCACTTAAAAGTTCATCTTTTTTAAATTTTAAATACCGTGAGCATAGTTAAGTGGGGCTATAAATATTTGTTTGTTCATTTAACGTCACTTTTATGCTGCTACGGCTAATCGGATGATGCTACATTGGGAGCCCTAAATTTTGACTACCCAGGTTTTATAAGGATAAGGATTTCTAACGAGTACCTGACATCTCAAAGGCTCGGAACCACCAGTTTAACAACCCTTCCGAAGGACGGCATAACCAAGGATATTTTACTCCTTTAAAAATCCAAGGGTCACCTGCCGGGCTACGAACCCACGATGTTGGGTTTAGTAGTTTGTTATACTAACCACTAGAGATCAGGTCACCCTATATTTAATGCATATAAAATGTCGTGGGCAAAGAGTAACAAGTAATTTCAGTTGTAATAACTCTCAAAAAAATAATCTACATATGAAGTAGCAATGCTGATTTTTTCAGCTGGGGTCTGAATATCCCAAAGGGTCATCCGTGGCTGTTAATAAGCCGGGTTAATAATGCATCTATCACATCCGGATTTGAACCGGGGGCACAGAAACTCAGCACTCTAACAGTGAGCTACCCATCTCACTTTGACTAATTTCCACTCTGAAATCAATGATAGAACTTCAATAACTCCGATTTAGTTTTGACACAAGGAACAACGCCCAATAAGTTTATAAGAAAAAGACTAAGATGAGATTCGAGGCTCGTCTAGAAGATCCAACCTTAAGACTAGGTCAGTTCAAAGGGAGCACCCTAATCTAAAGTAATAACCAGAGACTAAGAGATGAACCATTATGGGGTTGTTAGTTCCTAAGGGATGGAATGCATATAAGGAGGTTGCTCAGGAAGTAATGGAAACATGGATGGGCGGATGAGTAGGCGAGGATGGAATATGGCGAAAACCACAGCAAGAGGCTAGCTAAGGAATTTCACAGTAGGCAGGGAGTGGATCGGTCTAATGTGGGATGGCTGGCTGGGCGTGTTCTTCCCCTTACTCGAGACTTGCGATCTACTGTAAGAGCCAACTACACTCTTGGAGGGGCCCCGGAGTTGGAGACAGGTTGTCGCGCCACTTGTGATGAAGGTGATGTATTGTGATGAATCCGGAGATATGGACTCGACAGTTTTTCCGCACTAATAACATATCAAGATTCAATTGAAGTTTGATTAACTATTCGTTAATAGCACCTTCACATGGCCATGTTTGCCCTACAAAGGTAAGATTTCTAAAAAAAACTGCAGTTGGAAGAAACCAGGTGTACATCGACATTTTAAACTAAACATTTTGCTTGTTGGGTCGTTGAATTTTTTCAAATATGCTAGGATTACGTATAATAAATAACCTTACGCTAAATTTACGTTTTGTTATGAAACGATAAATAAAAAAAAAATAAATAAAAACAAAAATGCACCATTACAATATATGAAGAGTCTTGAGGTCACTACATGGTAGAGAATGTACTGTTAAGACAATTTAGGCTGTCTCCGTTGCAGTAAGGAAAAGCAATTTCACCCTAATACATAAACAAGCGACTAAATTTTTATGAATAAGATAAGATTTGTTTTATTTTACATGAAAATTAAAGATTTCATTTAAAGTATTCTAATATTCGTATCTCCTACGACTTACTAAATCATGAAATGTTTCAATCACCTTTCTAAATATACAAAAGTGGGTATAATTACTTTTATACTTTAAATAAATAAAAAACTTGAACCAGTAGAAACCATTAGTGTCTTGAGTGCAGTACAAAAACAAATAAATTAAAATAAAACAGAGTAGTGTGAAATGTTCAGGAGATGCATTCAATGATAACGATGTTCTTAGTCACTCATTTTGTTGTCAGGCAAAATAAAAAAAGTCATTCATACTTAATCATTCATTGCACCTCATGACCATTTCACACCACTCTTAAAATTATCCAGTCAACTATTTACCGCTTAAAATAAAATAGAATCTATGAGGTATCTGAAGAAAGATTCAGCAACTGCGCGAGACCGCGCTCAACCGCCAGGTCCCCTCCCCCAATAAAAGGTTCCAACTTAATTAAGGCTGGGTGAGGCACTGGAGGGTCTCCAGATCCCACATTCTCCATCTTTTTACTAGCTTATGCCCGCGGCTTTGCTCCCGTGGAATTTGGTCTGCCACATAAAGTTTCGTGAAAGATCATTTTAAATAAACAATTTAATTATTTTTTAAAAATATAAGTTACTCGTACATCCAAAACTTTAGATGTCTAACTTCAAAACTGACAGATTCTATACAACCTCTGAACCCCTATTATATTAAAGGGGAAATCCCTGGGGTGGAATTATCCAAATTTCTTTCTTAAACTATATAAAGAACCTATCTCCAAATTTCAAGATGCTAAGTTCCTGATTTGCCTTTAATTATGTACTATAAAGGGGGGGGGGCACATACCCCCGTGCCTCCACATAAATCTGCCCTTTCTGTAACCTATGATGTATAACCAATTTTACTCAATAAGTTTCATCCAAATCCGTTCAGTAGTTTTTGCATGAATGAGTAACAAACATTCGCATTTATAATATTAGTAGGGTATCAAAACAATAGTTTCACTCATGTTCTTTCTATTATTTTAACCAATATTATCATGTGATTTACCTTTAATTATGTACTATAATGGATTCTCCACAGTACCGAAAATACTGTAGGGGGGCACGTGCACCCGTGCGCCCCACCCCATAAAAACGCGCTTGCTATAGCCTATGTGTTATTCTGATGTATAAACTATATTACTGTAAAGATTTATCCAAATCCGTTCAGTAGTTTTTGCGTGAAAGAGAGACAAACATACAAACTTTCACATTTATAATATTAGTAAGATAAATGCTAATTTTGGAAGGGCAATCAAGAAATAGCTTTTAAATACAAGTAACCTTATTTATTGGTTACAATAATTTACTACACTTAATTGCATAGGGAACGTTCTAGACCCATCCAGACTTTACCTCTAGATTCTAAGAACTATTCTTCTAACATTTGCGATCTTATTGTTGCCGCTAGATGCCACTACTGCCGCTATAATAATATAATTAATTGTAAATAAACAGTATTAAGTTTTGGTTAGTCATTTTAGTGTACTTTTTATTCATTAAAATAACTGCGTCCGCACAAAGTAACTTACTTACTAGATTGGTTATAATATTAAATAAGTTAGTTACACGATGGAAGGAATGCTTAGCCCTACAATAGCCTGCCAGCTGGCTCCGATAACAACATCCTGTGCATTACGCTCCCCTCATCCTCATCATGTGCAGCGCTCTGTCAGGGGCGGTCAATTGAACTTGGTCAATTATTGAACATGGCTCTGGCTGTTATTGACGTGGGAGAACCTCCATATTTCCTCCATCTGTTGAAAAAAAAGTTAATTTTCTTAGCAGGAATAAATAAATGAAATTAATAAAAAAATCATTAAATAAATATGGAATAATCAAATCATGTAGGGCAAGAAGTTATGATAAAATAAATCAATAGAATAAAAGGTGTCTTAATGTCTATTCTTGAAAAAACACACAATAAATCCAATATCGATATTAATAATGATAATAAAAAACATAAAAATAAATAATAAAAAAAGACCCCTGCAGGACTACAGACTATAAGCCTTAGGTTCAATTCATGGTAGAAAAACTGTTGTGGAGGAAGGTGACTTTTCCGTGATCATGCTCAACTACCAGGTTTTCATCCAATTTATAGATGCTTAGTGGGCCTTAGGAGGTTCTATAAAAATCCATAGGTTCTATCTATGACTCTTGGCATTTTAAATAATTTATCTGTCACAGCTGGATTCAAACTCGGGATCTTCAGTACAGCAACTTAGCGCTCTACTACCCCGTTCCCAAATAACTATATAAAGCATATTATAGCTATGTTAAAATAAAATCAAGCATCATAAGCAAATTAATTACCAGTAAGAAGGAGGAAATATCAGCAAAATAATTAATAAAGAGATTAAAAGGTGTCTTAATATCTCTCCTTTGAAAAACAAAACTAATAAAAACTAAGGGATTACTCATATCAATATTAATATTCAACATAAATTAAAAAAAATAAAAATAAAAATTACCAGTACCACTAAAAGCCAACTTGGGAAGATAACTACTACTACAGAACATAGTAGAGATTGTATTGTTTCTAGGATAGCGGTTGTGCAGGAAGGTGGCTTGTCTCAGATCAGGCTAGGCCAAGTTTTCTCCTAATCAAGTTTATCCCACTTTATGTAGGCTGGGTAGGCGTCAAATAATTCTTTGTGGACCCTGTAGGTTCCACCTGTAGTTATTAATAGGTTAAATAATTTATCAATCACAGCCGGATTTCAACCTGGCCCCTTTGGTAAGGAAACTCGACGCTCTACCACTGCGCTACCCCGCTCCATACATCAATATTAACTGTAAGTTCAAGACAACGATTTTGCACGGAAGTGGCTTGTCCTAGATAATGTTCAACGCCTAGGTTTTCTCCCCAATCATGGTAAACACTTTAAATAGGCTGGATTAGGCTCTGCAAATCCCACGGAAATCGTCTTTTGCTGTTAACAGATTAAATAATAAGTTTTCTGTCGTGGCCGAATTTAAACCTGGTATCTTCACTGCAATTTAGCACAAAAAAAAAAATATTACAAAGACAATTATAGATGTGTTAAAATAAAAGCCTACCACTGTTGGCATTTGCGTATGACATTGTTATTTTCTCAGATAAAGACAGAAACCTTCAGCACAATGTTAGCAGATTAAAAGAAGAATTGCTGGCTATAAATATGACCATAAATCCTAATAAAACAAAAATGATGAGGGTAGGAAAGAAGCCAAGGAGCATAATGAGGGTCATTAGACTTGAAGTCCTGGAACAAGTGGAGAACTTCAAATACCTGGGCGCACATTAAATGAAAACGGACACATCGATTTGGATGTGACCGAGAGAATCGGTGCCGCGGGCAGGATGTTTGAAGTGGTTAAGAGAGGATTTATTAACCGAAGAGAAGTTGAAAAGGAAATGACAAAGAAATATCAATCCATAATACAAGCAGCAGAAGTGAGATTTCTCAGGAAGATAGAGAGAAAAACAAAAGAGACTGAGTCCGAAACCAGACAACGAGCTAATAGAGGAAAACAGACTGAGATGGGTTGGACACCTCCTGCGAATGGATCCTACCAGAATTACTAGCGAAACCTAACGAGCCAAAGTGGAGGAAAATCGAGGAAGAGGATGACCTAGGAAGAAATGGGAAGAAGAGGTGAGGAAGGAATTTGAGAAGAGGGGACTCCATTGGAGCAGAAGATCACAGTTGGTGGAAGACCGGCAGAGCTGGAGAAAGCTGTGGGGAATTCCTCCTCACCCTGCTTAGGCGGTTATGGGGATTGATTATGATGATGATGAAATTAGCTTCTTGAAAGAAAGAGGCAATGCCAGCAAAATAATAAATAATAGGTGTCTGAATATCTCTGATTAAAAAAAAACTCCCAGTGAAGATTAATGGATCACTCAGACCACTGTTATACAAGATCTTATATTATATCCCTATTAATTTATTATACAAAATGCTTTAAGTAGTCATACACTAAGAGAAATAAATCAATAATTTTCAGGTTACTCAGCTAAACTTGTTTTTATGTACCCTTATTATTAAAGTGGGATAGACTAGGAGAAAACCTGGCCTAGCCTGATCTAAGACAAGCCACACTGTCCTGCACTGATAATTTTTATTTTATTTTTTAAATTGATTGCGCGCCCAGGTATTTGAAGTTCTCCACTTGTTCCAGGACTTTATCTTCAACTCTAATGACCCACATTATTCTCCTTGGCTTCTTTCCTACCCTCATCACTTTTGTTTTATTAGAATTTATGGTCATATTTAAAGCCAGCAAATCTTCTTTTAATCGGCTAACAATGTGGTGGAGGTTTCTGTCATTCTCTGAAAAAATAATAATGTCATCCGCAAATGCCAACAGTGAGAGGCTTTTATTTTAACACATATATAATGAGAGTAGAGTGCTAAATTGCAGTGAAGATACCAGGTTTAAATTCGGCCACGACAGAAAACTTATTATTTAATCTGTTAACAGCAAAAGACAATATCCGAGGGATTTGCAGAGCCTAATCCAGCCTATTTAAAGTGTTTACCATAATTGGGGAGAAAACCTAGGCGTTGAACATTATCTAGAACAAGCCACTTCCATGCAAAATCGTTGTCTAGAACTTACAGTTAATATTAATGTATGGAGCGGGGTAGCGCAGTGGTAGAGCTTTGAGTTACCTTACCAGCCGGCTGGTACGGCCCAGGTTGAAATCCGGCTGTGATTGATAAATTATTTAACCTATTAACAACTACAGATGGAACCTACAGGGCCCACAAAGAATTATCTGACGCCTACCCAGCCTACATAAAGTGGGATAAACTTAATTAGGAGAAAACCTGGCCTAGCCTGATCTGAGACAAGCCACCTTCCTGCAAAACCGTTATCCTAGAAACAATACAATCTCTACTATGATCTGAACCCAAGTTGGCTTTTAGTGGTACTAGTATTTTTTATTTATTTTTTAAATTTATGTTATTGAAAACCGAAAACGACTTCGCTCTCCAAATCGCCCTGAAGATGACCTACACTGTAGGTCGAAACGTCGGCACATAATTATAAGTTTATTACTTATTCAGTGTTCTTTTTGACTGCACCCCCCAACTATCTCCTTTACGCCTCCTTATTTATTATTTTCCTCTGATATTTCCTCCTTCTTACTGGTGATTAATTTGCTGATGATGACTAACAATAATAATATATACATTGTTGCACCTTACGTCATCCATTACGCCATAGTGAGCAAAATAGCTCCCGACGAATGCTGGAAACAAAATAAAATTTAAAAAAAAAATTAAAAACACGTTTACTCTGGGGTCGGCAGCTGTTGTTCCAACAAGTGTTGAAAACATTTAGAATAATTCAAGAACAACCTTCGCTGGCACATTTGTGAACAATATTTTTTACAATTTTTTTCGTGTTTCAAACATTTCCCAGGGGCTGTGAGAACCGAGTAACAATATTGGCAACATTCCCACCACTACAGTTGTCTTCAACAAGTATTCGACTTTCGTTGCAGTGCGGTTTTGTTACCCTACTTAATAATTGTTGCCTCACCCTTGTATTTTGGGGTTATCGGGTAATTAATGATTAAGATGGATGGAATTGACCCACAACAGATACCTACAATTCTTATAATCTTATACCCACCCAATCTTACGGAACAAGATCTCGCCTTTCCAGTCTTCACTCTCATTCCAACAGAACCAAAACATTCGATCGTTCCTTTCTCGCCCGTTCCACCATATTTTATAACTCACTATCCACCTAATATCCTCCATGCTTCCTCCTTATCCACATTTCTACATCTAGATTCCCCAAAACATGCTATCAGATCAGCTATAATTAATAATTGATATCCATCAGAGGGTAACTAATTACTTACTATTAATTTTCTTCACATATACCGGTTTTATTTTTTATTATATTTTGTGTGGGTTAATTTATGTTTTTTTTTTCGGCGCGATTCTTGTTATTTTAAATTTTTATTTTTTTCTTGACCAGAACATACCTTTTAGTTTATATTTATTTTAAAGAATTTATGTAAATACTGTAAGATTTTTATAACGTAGCCTCTTGACCAGATATATATATATTTTATTATTTATGTACACATCTGTAATTCATAAGTGAACTGGTCCTAGAACGTAATTATTTTTCTATTCTATACTAATATTATAAGTATTTAATAATTAGTACTTAAGAAAGTTTTATCTGTTTGAAATATTTTCTATAATTACCTTTTTTAGTTTAAACAGTATTTGCATTTACCGTAAACATTTTAGGAATTATTTTTTGAACTCATAAGTTGTTTTATCAGAACCGGAAGAAATGACGTTTTTAAAATATAACTCAATGTCAGCATTGTTTAACGTCACTTTAAGCAGCTATGGCTAATTGGAGGATGCAACAATGGGCGTCCGAGATTTTACGTATATGGTACTGGTATTATTAAGGTAGAGGATCTTTAACGAGTACCTGACCCCTATTTTACGTCCCTTCCGAAGGATCTATTTCAGTGTTTATTATTTATATTTGTCAATCATCATGTAATCAAAAATATCAAAAAGTCCTTACCGTAAATTCTGTTATGTTTGTTCCTTTTCAGTAAAGGTCGGAGCCATGTCGTATATATACTGACTTCTTCATTAACTCTTAGACAATAATATGTAGACTTCCACTCATTGCATTCAAACAAGAGATTTACAGCACCTCAACAGTTCTTTTTCATATGAGGACTGGTATTTATGTTTATATTTTTTCAAACTTTTTTTTATATTATCTTAGCTTCATTATTGCTATTAGGAATTTCAATCAGTAACGATGGAAGCCTAAGAGATTCCCAAATATCTACTAGGATTATTACTTTATAAAATTATGACTTGACGGAGCAAGCTTTGAAAATAGTTAATGAATATAATTAGAGCACTGTGTTGTTTTAATGATTAAATAAGCAGAACATTCATTTCCTCAATTCTCGAACAGTATTTTGAACTTCTATACCAAATATACTACTAGGATAAATACTTCACCAATTTCAATATCTGTGATATCACATAAATATATAACCAATCTCAACTAGGTATCTCTTTATTAATTTACATTTTATTATTAATTACAAACACCCATAACACACTACATAAACCCATATCCTATTTACTTCGGTAATATCTATAAAGAAAAGACAAAAAAGTAAGTGCGCCAAGAAATGGTTGGAAAAGCATCCAAGGTGAACACTACTCCAACGTCTGTTCTCACCTAGATTATGTTTCCTTTTTTTTTAATTATGTGAAAGAGGAAACTCAACCTGAAAAGTGTAAACAATACGAGGATTCGCATCGCTTTCTGTTTCTACAAAATGTTTTTCCAAGGCTGGTTTTTTCTCAGTTATTGTCTCTCATTAAAACTAAATAAGGCGAATTTTATCAACTAGCCACTATTTTTGTTATTTATTTTGATGATTGATAGTAGCAGTCTTGTGAACAATATATCATGCTGTATCAAAAAATCTTGGAAGGTAAGTAAAATGAGAATGAATGATACGTATTGACATGAGATAAAGGCATGTTGAGGAGAAACTACTCACCACTACAAGGCCATCTTTTCAACCGTCTCGGAAGATTATCGGGAATTGAAGAGGTTGATAGGTTTCAAAATAGCGGGTTCGAGTGAAAATAAAGTTTGTCTTGAAAGGATTGATATCGGGTTTGGGCCAAATCAGCAACAAATAGACATTCAGGTCATTATGGATGACTTTGAACTCGTAACAATGAAAGGAGTATTGAATATTTTATAAATTATTTCGGTTTGTAAGGATTGGAAACGAGAGGATGCAAAATAATAAATTCAAATCGCAAATTTATAATTATTAGTAATGATAATTGGGAAAATCCAGGAAGCTATAATATCCAGAATTCTAATTAGGAAAAGGAATTTCTTAACCAATTTTTTTCCGTTCTAACAAGGGTTTGTTTTAATTTTTTTTATTGATAGTTTTTATTTATTTCCTCTAAGGGTTTCAGATTGAGATTTCATTCAACCAAAAATTTCCTAATTTATCTATTTTATTCATTGATCTTAATTTTAGTTGGTTTATTTATTGAGAATAATAAGGGAAAATTATAGTAGGTATATTTAGTATACATTATTTTATATAATTCATAGTTATCCTAAAAAATTTTTTTTATAAACTATAATATATTTAAAGGAGCGGAGTAGCTCAGTGGTAGAGCCCTGAGTTGATATGCCGAAGGTCCTGGGTTCAAATCCCCCTGCCGTCTAGACTTTTATTTAATCTGTTATCAGCCGGAGATGGATTCTATGGGTTCTAGGACCCTCCTGAGGCTCACTCAGCCTCTACTTGGTCAAATCACCTCTCTACACAACCGTTGTCCAAGAAACCGTACAGTCTCTACCATGTACTGAACCGCAGACTCTTCACGGGCTGTAGTTGTACATGTTTGTTTTTGTTTTTTATAATATATTTAACCATAATAATTGTATAAAGATTTTAAATTTAAAAAGTCTTATATCTGAGCCTATTAAATCATTTTTTTAATTTGGTTTAATTAGAAAACTTTTATCGAATTCAAATATATAATCTAGGAGACAGTACAGAGATAAAAAAAACAAAAAACAATGTTTCAGAGCGATACTGACCTGCATCAACGTAGTTCAAACACAATGTTTTTTTAATTTTGTTTTTATATTATATTATCAACAAGTTTGAAACGCCAGCAGAACTATTTTCAGAACTTCCTGTACTCTCGGTTTGTTTTAAAACAGACGGTTCTCCATTAGTTTCCATATAAAATCATTTATTACTCAATATAATTTAATTATTAAAGAGTAAGGCTAATACATATCTTTAGATTCAGTTAATATTATAACTACTTATTGAAAAGAAAATGTTCCGGGTTAAATAAATAATAGTGATAAACAATTAAAAACCGACCTTTCGACCAAGGCTGAAGGTCTAATTCAGAGCTTGAATTGTAGGTCACATGTATGGGGATGAACCTAAATAATAGCTAACAAAAATAAGAGATAATAATGGTAAAAAAGAGAAGCATAAATTCTTTTGTATAATATAAAATCAAAAATTAGGTTTAAAAGTAATTGATGAGTGATTACTTTTCTAATAAGGAGAAGGCCTTCAGTTCTTCTCGTGCTTGTTACAATAAGCAAGGAAAAGAATGAGAAAAGCCTTAGAAAAATAGGAGTAAAAGGAAAGGATGGCTATAATTGTTTTGGCTCAAAATTTATATAAATTTTATTTTATTTTGTGATTTAAACTATTTCTACCTTTATATTTTGTCTATTCCAATAGTTTCGTTTATGTTTATTTTGTATTCCAATTATTTCACTATTAAATATTTCTGTACCCTGTCTATCCCCTGCAACGAATGTAATTATGGGTGATGAGTAGATTTCGTTAATCATTTCATCGAGAAATAAAAGCTTCAACTAACATTTCGAAGTATAGATTATATATTGATAATAATTGTTGACCTATGATAATTTATGTTGAAGAAATTGGTCCGGGTAGAGGTCACTGAATGAAATTCTCAAGTAATTTCAGAAGATATTTATTGTTAGCCAACGTTTCGACCTACAACGTAGCAAGGACCTCAAGTACTTAGGTGTCTATATAAATGAGACACTCGACAAGGATATAGAAATGAAGATATCTCGAGGAAGGAAAATCATTAGGATCTTCAACTAATAAAGGTCTCGTTAGAAATGAAAAAGAAAATATATCATTTTTTTATTCTGGGGCAACCCTGTATGGGGCCGAAACATGGACATTGGACCCGTAAAATGCTTGCTCTTGAGATGGACTTTTTAAGACGTAGCTGCGGCATCTCAAAGCCCCAACACAACCCAATAGTGTTATAACAGAAACTATACGGGAGGAGAAAAATATATAGTAAGAAATAAAGAACAGGAGGCTTCAATGGTTTGGCCACCTGGTGAGAATGAGCGACAATAGATGGCCAAAGAAACTCTTCCTATATACACCAAATTATAGAAGAGAGAGAGAGAAAGATCGAGGGCAAGAGGCTGCGAGAGGAAGAAGAAGAATGGACCGATAGGAAGGATTGGCGAGAAGGGATACATTCATTGTAAAAAAAACAACAACGAATAAATAAAAAAAATATATACAATTAAAAAAGTTATTAGTTTTGGCTTAACAGTAAGAAAATTTCAATAATAGATATATCATGCCAAATGCACCAAAGAATCGTTGATGTAATCATAACCAGCAGTCTCTTACGACTAATTATATTTTATTTCTTGGTGAAATGATTACTGAATTCAACTCATTACCCCTAATTTCAGTATCTTTTCCATATTAGAGCTTTAGTATTTTGGAAAATATTAAAAATGAAACAAATAATCAATTAAAACTTGTAACTCAACTCGAAGCGAAAACCTGCACAGATTTTTATGGCTCTAAAGCTCTTGGAGTCTATGCCTTCCGTTGCACCTGCCAGTCATCTCCAGGAGTGCTCCCCCTTTTCAGTTGTGGACACCAAGAATTACGCGGGCATCGGCCTCAACTCCAGATGTCCATCTAAGTCTCGACCTGGTTACCCCTCATGATGTGAAGACTGCCTATCCTTTCATAAAGAAGACCCCCTCAATCTGCCATTTCATACTAAGCTCACGATGTCAGCATCTCGATTTAACAAACTAGTTCATTGTTCGTTGGCATTCGCTGCTCTTGTTTGATACATAGCATTGGACCAAAAATCCTTCTCAACACCAGAGACTCAACTTGGAGGAAGAATACTTTTTGGGCTCTTGATATCTTCTCGCATTCAGGCCCGAATGTCAGAACTTCTTTCATCAGGGTTTTCAAGGTTTCAAGAGGCCAACTTGGTAGGTTGGACACTACCTAATTTAAACTACCTATGTAAAAAAAAATGTTGCACTTTTAAATTTCGAAATATATAATTAAAATTAAGGTTGCATTTTAGAATTATGGAAATTATTTTATCTAAGGTTGACATGAAAAAAATATCCTTAATAATCTAAGTCATGGCTGGTCTGGGTTATTTTTTGTCCCCATTCTTTTCTATGAATTAGGTTTATTTATTTTTTTTCGCATTTCGACGCTTCGATAGAGAACGCATCAATACGGATTCGCACAACTCATAATAGCATGTCAGTTCAAAAGGGAACTGTTTTATTGAAGTTCTTAGTATCGAAAGAATGACAGAAGAAGCAATCATTGGGTACAATTTTTTTTTTTTTGTTTAAGAATTTCCTCAGACATAGTTTTCCTTCAACCAACATCTATTTTGTTGGTTGATAAATCTTTTACATTCCAGCATTCCAAAATACTTGAACCCGTTGAATTTGTCGTGCCATTATATTCAGTTCTTCTTTTCTTTGATTACTTTGGCAATTGACCGATACATCATTCCCTCAATCTGGAGGACCAGGATTTTATTTTAGATATACCTTCCCTATACGAGTTACCTTCTCCTTTTTCAGCCTTGTTCGCCCATCGTTAGCCATTTTGCGTTGCTAACGCAGGGTGCACACTTGGAACTGGTCTACCGGTAGTGTACACACCTGTACAAAAAATGAAACAATTAAAGCAAATATATAAATGGAAAATGAATTAAAACTCTGGAAAGGCTTGGGTTGTGGAGCTCTCGTGTATTCCAAGTTGAGAGATAATGAGAGAGAAAGAGATAGGGGAGAGAGAGAGGAGAGAGAGAGAGAGAGAGAGAGAGAGAGAGAGAGAGAGAGAGAGAGAGAGAGAGAGAGAGAGAGAGAGAGAGAGAGAGAGAGAGAGAGGGGGGGGGGGAGAGAGAGGGAGAGATTTTGTTTTTTCAACGGGAAATGGTAGCCCCTCCTTTGGCTAGGGACCTGTATGGGGGTCCATCCCATCCGCCCAGTAACAGCAACTTTTTTTCCTCCCCTTTCCGCTACAATGACTTTCTGACCCCTCGGAGCTGGCCGTAGAGAGGAGGTAACCCATTTACACTGCGAAGGGGCATACTCGTATAATGGAAATAATAATGACGGTCATGGAAGAAGAGACAATTATAGTGCTATAATTACAAAATCGCGGGAAATGGGAGTGAGAAAAAGTTCCATATCTTTATAAGAATGACCATTGAAGGATCTTTTGTAGACTTCTTTGATAAAACTACCATGAACTCTAAGCAAACCTTTATATATATTTTTAATAATCTGTAATAGAAATTTTTAAAATGAAACTGCAAATTTAGAAAAACGTGGCGGTTAGCATGATATTGGACCAGTCACCTCCCAGCAGAACTGTTGTCTGTCTTTCAAAAATGATTAAGAATTTTTATTTGAAAAGGAAAGATACGTTCAGGAACTGGACGCGAACCCGGGTCTCCCAGGTTTCCGTCATAAACATCATGACAGAAACATGGGAGACCCGGGTTCGAGTCCCTAAATATATATTTTCTATTCAAATAAAAATATTTAAAAATTATAACAACTAACAAAAAAATAAAATAAATTATATTATAAATTATAATAATATATAATGACTTAAGTCAACAAGGTCCTAATTAAAGTAATGTTCAATGAACATTCTTCCCCTTGTATACATCGCAAATTGCAAGAATGCGGGCATATGGGATCAGTGAAGAGAAAGGATTTGTCTGACCGAGAGTCGAACCAGGATGGCTCAGTTGGTAGAGTACCATGGGAGACCCGGGTTCTATGTCCGGTCCTGGGCATACCTTTTCTTTTCAAATAAAAATATTTAAAAATCATAACAACTAACAAAAAAATAAAATAAATAAATTAAGAATTTTTTTTTCAGTCGTTGTATCGAAGCACATTTAAAGATATTGAATATCAGATAGTGCTTATCCTCATTGTTATAGTTTAATTTTCTAACTAAGAAAAATTTCATCCATAATTTTGTTCACTTAAAACATTAATCGTTCCTCAAAAGTAAGGATAATAAAAAAAATTGATAAATCTAATGGAGGAAATATAAATGTTTTGGATTGTTCGAAGAATAATGCAGGATGCTATGTTTTCTTTAACATACCCCTCTAAATACTAAACTACTTAGTTTTTCTCTTTAAAAAATAAAAATATTTAAAACTCAAAAAAATGACCAATAATTATAAAAAATTCTTAACTACTTTGGTTTGTTGGACTTTTGAATTTGATAAATTATTAATCCTCTGCCCTGCACTTGATGACAATGTTTTCCGAGATTTGGTGGAAGAAAATCCCCGAACAACTGCCCGAAAATTGGCAGGAAAATTCGAAGTTAACAAGTCAACAGTCGATGACCATCTCAAGGCTATTTGGAAGGGGAAAAAGCTTGAGAGTCGGCAGAACTTCTTCCATGGCCTT
This sequence comes from Arma custos, assembly GCA_037127475.1. NCBI lineage: Eukaryota > Metazoa > Arthropoda > Insecta > Hemiptera > Pentatomidae > Arma > Arma custos. The sequence goes on along the minus strand of CM073764.1, from coordinate 67,292,178 downwards.
CAGTTTCTTCTTAGCTCAAGTCTCTCCGAAATCTCTACAACTTCCGTTGAAAAGTGCACTCGTTTATACTGCCTTCGCCATAGACTTCGTTGATATATCAGAACCTTTGGGACCCGTTCCGGCAGGGATTGAACTCGTAAATCCAAAATAATGCATAAATCGCGCTTTGACATAGTAGTAAAGTCTGAATTATTTCCAAGTAGCAAAATGTTACGGAGGTAAACCAACATTTTAAGTGGAAAATAGTTGCATGAATAATAGTAAGTGTGCTATGAAATGGTCATGGGGTGCAGTCAATGATTACACAAAATAGGAATGGTTTATTTTATTGTGCCTAAGTTTCGGCCCAAGATGTAGGCCATCTTTATGGCAATCGTGAATGATATAACAAATCTATTTTATTTTATTTTTTTATTAATTGTTATAATTAATATAACCGAAGTAAGAGCCAGGATAGCTCAAGTGGCAGAGCACCACGACGGAAACGTGAGAAGCCCGGATTCGAATCCCGGTCCTGGACAAATCTTTTCACTTCAAAATAAAAATATTTAAAAATCATAACAGTTAATAAAAAAGTAAAATAAATTATAAATAATATAATTACGTAAGTCGATAAGATCCTAATTAAAGTAAAGTTCAATGAACATTAACCCCCTTGTATACATCGCAAATTGCGAGAACACGGGGATTGGGGATCGGTGAAGAGAATGGATTTGTCTGACCGAGGTACGAGCCAGGAGAGCTCAAGTGGTAGAGCACCACGACGAATAGGAAACTCGGGCTCGAATCCCGGTCCTTGACAAATCTTTTCTCTTCAAAATAAAAAGATATAACAAACCATTAACTGAAATTTTTTTGTCTTCGATAATCTATATCGGTGTATTACTAAATGATCTATAAATCTTCCCGTTATAATTAAGTGGAATTTTTCAAGGAAACAAAATTTGAAATATTAAAATTTATTTCAACATATTTTTGAACTTTTTATTTATTTCCAAACAAATTAAATGTGCTAGTTTCATATTTTTTTTAAAAATAATGTAAATTCTCTTTTAAACTGTTTTTCGTTTATTTGCTCACTCACCGCCGCTGCCGTGGTATCGCTACACCCCGTTCCGGACAGAACCAAAGAGTTAAAGCGTGAGGATGACGTGGTGACAATGAGTTATCCAGGACCGCAAATCCAGTGCCACAGCCATTGTCCCGCCCTGGGCCGCTTCCAGCGGGGGGCAGTCCAGGAAATAATTTATCGTCAGGGTACGCTGCCTCGGCCAAGGATTCAGGAGAGAGCTGAAGGGAGATGTGCCGCATTACTCAGCCGGATGTACCTATGTAATTTATTACGTGTGTGTGTATATACTATATATTCGTATGTATATATTATGTATATATGTATATATATATTATGTATATATATATATATTTATTTATTGACTGCACCCCCAACTATTTCTTCCTTATATTTGAAGTTACAGTCAACCAATTCTTCTCATATACATATATATATATATATATATATATATATATATATATATATATATATTTATATATATATTAGTACCTATTTGTTTGTAATATATGTTCTTGGTTCTTGAGATTCAATCAATAAATACTTACTAACTATCTTTTGGTGAAGTTACTTATATTAATTCTATTTGTGCTATACGCTTTAGTTTAATTTAATTTATTTTATTTTATTTATACTATACACTTAATGCTGTCTAAGTATCCCATCTTTACGATAAGTTAAAGCCGTCTCTTATCCGAATAAGATAAGAATAACCGAATCTCTTCCCTCCCATCCGTAGACTCTAACCTAGGTTCATTCTTATACCAATCTCGTAACTCTCAACACCCTTCATATATCTACAGTCTCATCCAATTCAAGTCTTTAGTCCAGCTCCTTAGAACAAAATCTCCCCTTTCCGATACTTGTTTGTAATCTCCACAGTGTGGAAGCAGTTTGCTCCACCACAGTGTGGAACTCAATCTCTCTAATCATCCGGCATGCTTCTTCACTATCCTCATTAAAATCCTTTGCTTTTCCAACATCCCCTGGCTTCGCAGAAAGATGCTCTCTAAGCAGGTTAGTCATTTGCTTAAGTAAATCAGTGTTGAATAGTTTTTTTTCATGTGAGAATAAGATATACATTAAAGAAATTTATTTATTCTTTTTAATTGCTTAACATCTTGCCATGATTCGTACTTTTTATTTATTTTTTGATTTTTTGACACTTTGTAAATACTTTGTAATTTGTATTATTTAGCATTCTGGCCAAGATATATGGTGTTTTTTTAGTCACAGAATAAAGTTTCTTTTCTGTTCTATTCTAATTATTCCAAATTATATAATTGTATCTTATTTATATTAATTTTATATATTAATTATCCTCACGCTCATTCTCTAACAGTGAAAAAAAAAGACTTTTATCGATTTAAATTAAAACACATACTCTTCTATATACAAAAATGACACTTTTAAGATTAGAGGACAATATTAATGTAAAATTATACTTAGATGTGTTGTATTATCATTTACACGCTATCAATTAAGACGAATGGGGTAGCTCATTGTCTCTCATATTTATATGACCTACTAATTATTTTTAAAAACTGTACCATGAAGGGTGTCGGGTTCAGTATGTGGTAGAAACAGGTACTGTTTCTGGAACAACGCTTGTGTAGCTAGGCGATTGGTCCGCGATCAAACGCCGGGTTTTCCAATATTCAGGCTTCCCACTTTGTAGTGGCTGGATGAGCCCTAGTATGGTCTCCAGATCCCACAGGATTCATCCTAATCGGTTGTTAATAGATTGAACAATTAATACTCATTTAATTTAAGTATATATTTTTATTTTTTAATATTAAAACCTGAAGCACCGTTGTAATGCGCTAGGTAATTAAACAATATTACTTTGCTAACCACGTAGGCTCACACAGTTATACTATGAGACCTTCGTTTCCACGTTCTGAGAGGTATTCATCTTAATGCTCATTTCGTGCTCGGCACTACAATGCTATCTCCTCGTTCTGGTAATTTAGTGCCCTACAGCGTCTGTTCTAAATTTTGTCGCTTTAGGCTGTCCCCGTTACAGAAGGAAAAGAAATTTCACTCTTTTGCACAAACAAGCGACTTAATTCCATGTACAAAGTACTTGTCCTTTCTTTTTCTGAGTCAGTTAATTAGTTTATTTTTCTAGAAATAAACATCTTAAACAATAGTTTATTAAATGAAAATAAAGTTTATTTCGTTCAAAGTTAAGAAATAACAGTACCCCCTAAGCATTATTAATACATGATAGTTTAAAAAAATTGTATTTATTTAATTTACGACTGTATTATAATAATAATAAGTAAATATAATGAACGATACATAATGGTTTGAGATAAAGAAACTGCCCATTGGCAGTACTCGAACAACAAATTTACCTGAGACGGTCAAGAGGGCATTTTCTTTTCAGACGCTTCCGAGTATTATCGGTAATCGAAGAGGTTTTATGGATTACTTTATTCCTAACAAACTAAGGAGCATTGAGGATTTTACGAAGGGTTTTGGATTGTAAGGATTGGATACGCGAGGTAGTCGAAGGCTCAATAGACCCCCAAAGCTACACTTCGTTATTCCAAATAGGTTTTAAAATAGTCATATGAGTTTTTGTAATTAATTGGGAATACAGAGCATTTGCCTGGTAAATGTTTAAGTAACCTGAAACGGCGAGAAGTTTCTAGTCGTTTCAGTCCAGTATAAAGATTCGAAGAAAACGTTTTTGAAGACGCAGTCCTAAGTATCGGATCTGATGTACAAGAATCAGTGGGCTGTAGAGGTGGATCCAGGACATGGAGTCTTTGGTTTACGACAAAGGGTAAAGGTGTATATTTAATTATTTATATTGAAGTTTAAAACCTGATTGTAATTATAGATGGTAATTCAATTTATTTTCATGTAGGTGTAAGGTTTTTAATAATCTTCCAAGGTGATCCCAAGTTTTTGCATTGCGTTTCTATTCAAATGTATTTTTTTACTTAGAGAAGAAATTAGTTGACTGGAACTTCTAATGTAAGGAGTTGGGGGTGCAGTCAATTAAAACACCATAATATGTGCATACTTATTTATTGTGTGCCGACGTTTCGACCTACATTGTATGTCATCTTCAGGGCTGTGAGAGAAAACAGATAGAACAAAATAACTATAAAATTACATTACAGTACCAAGAAAATAATAATATAATAATGTAGAGTAACAGAAAAGTTGAAATAAATAGTGAAGGAATACTATGAATACAAATTATCTAAGAATAAATGCACAGAAAGGCGATAATGCAAATAAAATACAAGGAGAAAAACAAAAAAAAGGAAAAAATGGTAAACAGAATGAAAAATGAATTACAAAAGGAAAAAATATATGTAGTTATAACAAGGTCAGATATAAGAGAGAGATATACAAGTATGTAAAACCTAGTTTAATACAGATAAAATATAACATGTATAATAATAGACTCCTAGAGAGTTAACATAAGAAAACTGAAAGAAATTTGTAACAAATTTGTATTTTTTTACTATTTTAATTTTACCTGTACCACTACAATCCAATACAATGTTGGGCCTTGGGTTTAGTAAGTGGCAGATACTTGGCTATTTCTTGAAGAAAGGTTGTGAAGAGAGGGGATTTGTTCTAGATAAATCATTCTCTAGGCTTTTCCACCAATTATGACCACTTTATGGAGGCTGTTAATCCCTGGCTGTTAACAAATTAAATAAATTATCTGTCACAGCCGAATTTGTACCCGAGATTTTCGACATGGCAACTCAGCGCTATACCACCGAGCTAACCCGCTCCCTATTATTTTTATTACTTAAATAATAATAAACAATCGATATTTTTCTAGTTCAGATTCTATGATTATAGCCGCATTTTTCGGATAGTATGAATTATCTGTCTCATTTATAAAAACCCTCAGACATTTTTAACATCTACAACCTTGTCTAAATTGCCTGTGCCGTCTATATGATACTATATGATTTTGAATCATTACAAGAGATTAGGATTCTTGCGGGCAAGGCTTGGGAGGCCGACTGAGACTACCTGAGACTGAATGCTTTCCTGTGACCTTGGTGGAGTCCTTACAATGCGCTGGATTTTTTGTGAGGTACTAACAATCCAGACATCTCACTCCTGAAAGGCTGTATTATATCAGCAACAATAACTCAACACTTTTCCGAAGAGCATTTCAATAATCAAAAGACCATTCTACGAGGGTCATTAGGTTTTTTTCTTTTAATTTTGTATATCATCAGATCAGCATAAAAGGAATACGCACAGATTAAAATGTTGTTTCCTGTTGATTAGAAAAAACCTTATACTATACTACATACTAAACAAATACTAAATACTAAATTGCAGTATTATACAGTAGCATATTATTACTAATACTGCCCTAGTATACCACTTGTAATAATAGAAAATTATCAGGTCTGTATCAAAGGTATATACTCAAATTAAAACGTCGTTTCTTGTTGTTAAGAACAAATTCTGATTATATTATATTTATATATATTTGAATATATGTTAATGAGTTCATTCCTATTCTCTTTTGATAGAACGTCATAACTCTAAAAAAAAGATCTTCAACAGAGGTATGTTAAAGTTCTGTGTGAATTAAAAAAAAATATTCTTACGGGCTACTTGGTATTAAAATGAATTAAACTACTGCTTAATTAAAGATACTAATATTTATTAACAATGTGACAAAAAGAATACAATTAAATTATTATAAAACAATAATATAAGATATTACTAATACTAAATAGTTTAACTATTTACATAAGCTTGTACAAATACCATAAAATTACAACTACTAGATTATCCAAATATATCAAACTGACACACATTAACACATAGACACGGTTTATTACACTGATACTCACTTATTACAAGTTCATCACAGCGCCTGGTCTATTCTCTGACTGACTCACTCGGGGCGAGGGGGGTATTTAAATAGGCAAGACCGAACATTCTAGAACACGGAAGTAGGGGGATTGTCGAGAACCTTCTAAACTTTTCCGACAAAGCAGTTCCGGTATGTTCGAGAAGGCTCTAATCCAATCTTAACTTCTTCTGCCGACGGGCTTAAGATGTTAATAGCTTGTTTCCGTCTTCCTCTCTGTGGCCGTAACAATATATATGAGGATTGCTAAAGTAAAGTGTTCCTAGTTTAACTGAAATTCTTTTATTAACCATTAGTAAAATTTTAAAAGTTTTAAACTTTTTAGATTTTAAATTATGCCATTATTTCCATAAAACTCTAAGTTGGAACATTATACAGCTGAAAATATGACTATACTGAAAAAAAAGAAGTTAGAAATGGAATATCAGATATATCGTTCCTGAATTAAAAAGCTTCAACCAATACAAATGCTACTGAAGGCTTACAACAAAAATTCTAATATTTAAGTTATGCCATTGTTCTTTTGAAAGAGCAATATACTACACTATATAATAATTACCTGTACCACTACAACCCGTGAACGAGTCTGGGGTTCAGTAGATGGTAGAGACTGTACAGTTTTCCCCCCTTATTTTGGGTACCCACTTTATAGAGGTTGGACCCCAGATGGGTCTTAGATCCTATATGATCCATCCCCGGCTCCTAACACACTAAATAAAAGTCCTGGATTTGAACCGGGATTTTCGACATGGCAGCTCAGTGCACATCAACTGAGCCACTCTGCTCCCTAAATCAGACACTATAAATACTATACTAATATTAATACTATACTACTATAGTAATAGTAATAGATAACAACAAACACTATACTATTCTAGTTTCATTCTGATAATGAAATTCCTTGCTTTCTTTCAAAACAGCTTGTTTTGTTAGCTTTGTGAAATAATATTAAATTAAATGCAGTAGGTAGATCAGATAAAGTGGATGTATGTACCACTTTAATAGATAAAAGAAATTTATATAAGAATGTTTTTTGTAAAAATGCCTACTGAAACATTTATTTTGATAATTCATCACTTCATATGGACTACAAGAACTTCATGAGTTCATCCCTGTTCAAACATTACTGATATTTGAGGAAAGATGATTGTTGGCACACGTGCCGAATCCATTTAATATAACATGAGCGCAAAGTCAACCCAATTAAAGTGTCCATTGGCCCGTGAAATGACTGTTTCTGCATATTAAATAATATTTGTTACTGAACTATTTGAAATTATATTTCTCATAATTTAAGAAACCATAGAACTTTAAATACTGACGAATATTTTTGAATATATGTTAATTTTTTTCGTATAGATATCAACATCAAGTTGTGCATATATGAGAATATTCAAGTTGAGTTAAAAGTTTTATATTTTCATTCGTTACTCTTTTAATGTTTTCCGAAAATACAAGTTATGAGTATGGAAAAGATAATAATGCAATTATGGGTAATGAGTAGATGCTTCCGATTCTCACTATGTCTCACCAGTTATTACTTACATAATGCACCTTACTTTTTAATTTTATCACTCTGGTTATTTCAGAATTTATCTTATCTCTGTATTACATTCTTATCAATTATGTTCATATTATCTGTTATTCTCCATCAGTACTGCAATGTTTTATATTTGTTTGATAATCTCTGTTTCTTTACTAGGCCTGAAGATTGCCTACATCTTTGGCTGAAACGTTCGCAAATTAAAATATTTTTTTCTTTTTATTGTTAATGTTGTAATTTTTTAAATATTTTATTTGAAAGAAAAGATAAAACCAGGACCGGGACTCACACCCGGGTCTCCCACGTATCTGTCGCGGTACTTGGCCACCTCAGCCATCCTGGTTCGCTTCTCGGTCAGACATATATCCTCTTTTCACTGATCTTATATCTCTGTGTTCTCGCAATTTGCGATGTTTACACGGAAGAATGTTCATTAAGCCTTAGTTTTATTTTCGGATCGTGTTGACTTACGTCATTATATATTATTATAATTTATTCCTTTTTATATTATACACGTATATCTTAATCTTACTAATATTATAAATGTGAAAGTTTGTATGTTTGTCTCTCTTTCACGCAAAAACTACTGAACGGATTTGGATGAAACTTTACAGTAATATAGGTTATACATCAGAATAACACATGGGCTATAGAAGCGCGGATTTAGGGGGGCGCACGGGGGCAGGTGCCCCCCTCCCGACAGTTTTATAGGAACCGTGGAGAATCCATTATAGTACATAACTAAAGGAAAATAACATGATCATAGTTGTTAAAATATCAGAAAGAACAAGAGTGAAACTATTTGTTTTGATATACTGCTAATCTTACTAATATTATAAATGTAAAAGTTTGTATGTTTGTCTCTCTTTCACACAAAAATTACGGATTTGGATGAAACTTGACAGTAATTTAGGTTATACACCAGAATAGCACATAGGCTATAGCGCGGATTTAGTGGGGGCGCACAGAGGTACGTGCAGTGTTATAATTTGACTGCAGCCCCTAACCAATTTAATACATTATTAGAATTATCCAGTCAACTATTTTCCGCTCAATACATATCTGTGGCACCTGTGCATAGTGGGCTAAGTTGAATTTTGTGAATTTCAAGCTATCTACTTAGCATCGTAATTTTTCTCTCTTTCCTTGTGTCTAACATGCTAAGTGTTCCGTCCATTGCAATGAAGGATTTTCCTTTGTGAATCGTGGGCTGATACTCCAATCTTGAACTTAAAATAAGTTCAGAAAAATTACGATTCTAAGTAGATAGCTTGAAATTCACAAAATTCGACTTAGCCTACTATGCATAGGTGCCACAGATATATCTATACTTCCGATTGTTAGTTGAAACGTTCACTTCTCCGGCAGGTGGCTCTAGGATTTTTTAAGGGAGTAAAAAATCCTTAGTTACGCCGTCCTTCGGAAGGGACGTTAAATGGGGGTCCCCGAGCCTGTACGATGTCAGGTACTCGTTAAAAATCCCTATCCTAATTAAACCTGGATAGGCAAAATTTAGAGCTCCCCCTGTAGCATCGTCCGATTAACCACAGCAGCATAAAGTGACGCTAAATGAACAAACAACAACAACGTTCATTTCTAGAGGAAATGATTACGGAACTATACCCATTTCCCGAAATTACCTATCCTTTTCCAAACTTAGGCTCATGATAACGTGTATTTTTGGGAAATTAAAAATGAAACGAATATGAAAAAAATAGTTTCCCTTGGTTGATAGATAAATGGAAAAGGGAAACGAATGAAAAGTTAAAACTCGTTGTGACTCAACTCGAAGCGACAAACTGTGGAGTTATCCCCAAATAATTGCTTAAGTAACGAACAAATAAACCGAAGTTTCGGGTGTCTTCTTCGGAGGTTTAGTAGCGTTTTTTTTCAGAAGAAACCAAATCATTGATACAGTGCTCTGACCGCAGTGAAAAAACTGATCGGGAATCATCCGACAAGAACATGATTGTGATGGAACGCTCGACTCCAAGCAATGCTCTCGTTACAGATAAGGACGCCGGGAGCCGCCAGCGTTGCGTAACTATAGATAACATCTGATTCCTACACTGTCAGAAATGTGATAGCAATAATAACAAGTTACGGTGTTACATAACCCGATACAGATCCAATGGAACATGAACAACGATATATCAAGGAAAAGTTATGTAATTCATCCGGTATAAACTTTCCACGATTTACTATTTTTTACCCGTACAATGAATGCTTTTCGACATGGAAGAATGCCTTTCGTATATTTTTTTACTACGGTGCATGCTGTGTAATCGTTAATATTATGTTTACATTTTTTGTTTTTCATACAGCAAGATCAAACCCTTAATTTTGCATTACAAACATTATGGGAAAAACGCATTGAAATTTAGCAAATTCAAAAGAACGACGCCATAACTGAAAAAAATTAATTTTTCAATACAGCTATTTGGAAATTCCTTATGAGTTAGAAAAAATAAAAATGTTGGTATTGGTAAACCCTAATTATCCTATTGTAATGATGGCATTGACTTTATTTTATTAATCATTAGAAAATTATTAAAAGCTTGAAACTTTTGATTTTAACTTACCTTATCTATGTATATAAATATAAAAAAGTTTGTCCTGACTGAAAAGCATATCGCAGAGCCAAAACGACATAAGCTACAGACTTGAAATTCGTAGAGTAGGTACATTTTATAAGGCCAACGCGCACTAAGAAACGATTTTTTAAAATTCGTCACACCTCAAGTTTATATAAAACTGTAATCTGATTGACTGAACTTAGCATCTTGATATTCACACATAGGTTCTTTGTATACCTTCAATGAGCACTAAGAAAGGAATTTGAACAATTCCACCCCAAGGGTTTCCCCCTTAATATAGTAGGGGTTCAAAGATTGTATGGAATCCGTCAGTTTTGAAGTTAGACATCTGAAATTTCGGATGTACGAGTAACTTACAGTTAAAAAAAATTAAATTATTTATTTAAAATGATCTGTCACGAAACTTTATGTGGCAGACCAAATTTCACCCGAGCGATGCCGTGGGCAAAAGCTAGTTATTCCCATAATACTACAAGTTTAAACATGATACAACCCAAAATATGAGTTTAAAAAGAACATATTGGAAATGGAGTATCAGATGCAGGAACAAGAACAAAAAAACTATGGTTTTTAAATAATATTAGGAATAACTGTTCAATAGACAACTTTACGATAAACGAAGTCTCTTAATGGCGGAATCTCAAACTGGAGCGACGGGGCCACTCGGCGAGGGACGGTAGGCACCTTATTGGATGGCGATCCCAAATATCTTTAAAAGAATTGTAACCGCAAAGGGCGCTTGTTAATGCAAGTAAAGGTTACTTACAATGTTAGTTGATACTCGTCACCTGGTCTTCAAGTCATCCAGATGCCTGGCAATCTTCTTCAGATGATCACTGTCGTCCTCTCTGGACCTCGGAATAGCAGAGGGGGTTGCAGAGATTCAAGGTGGCTCTTCAGTCTGATGCCGTGAATTTTTGCAAGCTGGTAAATTCGTCCACGGTTGAGCAGCAAGTGAAGATATTCGGAGAACATATGGTGGATTTCCAATTGCTTTCTATTTAGATGGCGGCAGTGACTAAATTATTGAA